>JARJCP010000049.1:0-545559 GCA_029281795.1 Mycena crocata | reverse complement strand
CTCTAACGTGTCCAGCCGGGCTGGCTGTACTCGTAATCTAATCTCTGTCCGTTTCGTTCCGTGGATCCCTAATGGGTCGAGCCGGCCTGATAACCAACTCAAACACTCAAGGTAGTTCCTCTTGTTTAACCTCCAGCACACAAGAAGCCGGCTGTCAACTGGCTCCCGGCGCCCAACGGTATGCATAATATCCTGAGTCGGACCCCGTTAAGGACCCTTCTTAGTTACTATGTCGTGTTGTCCCGATGGCTTCGGCCTTCAAAGGTCTAATGTACCATTCCGAGGAGAATGTACATTCTGATACTAAGCCTCACTTTATGAGAATGGTAAGTCAATGAAATGAATGAAAAATAGCATTTTCATGCGTGCTTGTGCACGCCTTATCACCGTACCGGTGTATTTTCCCCCTGGAGAGTTGACATCCAATGATGTAGCCGATCTATGCAAAAGCCTCGAGGCTGCGTGCAGTAAATGGCTGGCGCAGGAAATTGCTGCCCTCGATAAACGGCTTCCCCTGATACAAGGCCGTCTGGAACACAACGAGGGTGGTGACTTTGTGTGGACATGCGGCTGAAGCTGAGACAGTACCTCCGTGTTCCCGTTCCCGCCCACCGCAAGGCCCTCACTCGTTTGTACCTCTCCTCCCACACCCTCGGAATTGAAATCCTGCGTTACGGGGAACGTTACCGCGAGCATACTCCTCGTGCGTTCCGCTTCTGTCGATTCTGCCTTGCAAAGGTGGAGAGCGAGAGCCACGCGCTATTGGGGTGCACGAGCAAGGCCGAGCTGTTGCATTTACGGCATGACTTCCTCGTGGATGTGTATCATTTGGTACCCGAGTTCCCACGTCTTTGGAACTCTGTCGATGCGATGATGCTCGCCCTTGCACAATGCCGGAACTTCGACGTTATACAGAGGCCCGCGAAGTACACCTTCGATGTTTTCGCCATTTACTCCACTTGCAATGTGTTTAAACCTGCCGAATACCTTTACAACTTATTGGAATAATTTACGTGTTCTTCGTGCTTGATTTTTAGATTCCATGCGACCCTGGGGATCTTGCTGTGTCTCACAATCCCAAGAAACATTTGAGGGAGGTGCAGGAAGGTTACACAGGTCATCAAGTGGTTGAAGATTGATAGTACCCGTAGCATACATCTGACGCTGTGTATGTAGTATGGACACCGGCTGTTTCTTAACGGGACCGCGTCGGAATATACCTACCTACCTACCTGTAGGAACCTTCAACCAGTCCTAAATGTGTCAACAGCACCGGTGAAGAGAGCCCTGCTGATGAGGTCAATTAATTTCCACGTAACCTCGTACCGCTTAGTTCTATTTCTTGTATCTCGTGTACTTTTTGTTGAAATATGGCCGTCACGCGTCCCGACCCGTGTTGCATCCCATGTTCAGCCCCTATCCGTCCCGTTTCCATGGAGCCATTTATTGTATATACACACCGTATTCTGTCCTGACGCTAGCTTTATTCCCCCATCGCACTTGTACCCCCCGTACCGTATTTGTGCTATTTATCCTCTGCTTGTGTCTAATTTTGTTGTGACCCATACCTTTCAACACTTTTACCATGCACATTTACTAATATATACAGTCCTTGATTCTGTTTGTTCCCCGCTGCTTGCCGGCCTCTTACCCTCATTCCTATGGGGGTCGTGAATGTCTGCACATAAAAAACGTGACTGAAATGCTATTGGCTGACCCGATTGGTTGGGGTTCTGATAAGTAACCGTTCTGATGACGGCGCTTGAGCGGAATCTCTCCAGAGTCCAGAAATCCCAAAGAAAACTACCTCTCTTGTTCCTAATGCTGTCGCTTCCTCATCCCGGAAACGGCGTGGGTCTAACATCGAATCAGGAGTTTCAAAACGTCGTAGACTCGTAAAACCAGTACCAGCAACTTGAAGGCAGTCAAAAGGCGCCCAAAATCACAGGTCAGTTCTTTTTCTGCATGGTAAGTGCTACAGGAAGCGAATCTGACACCTTTCATCGCAGCTGCATCGACATCTGTCCCAAAATATGCTAGCCCTAACCGACGATTTAATCAACAACAAAACCTTAGTCTTTGCCATATGCTTGCAACTTCAATCCACCTTCAATCCCAGATCCGCAGCTTGAGTTCGGCTCTGCGTCTCCCAGAAGAAACGAGCTCTCATTGTGTCTGAACTACAACAATACTCTTACACTTGGGCGTCCCTTGTGCATTCATCAGCAACGCTGGACAATGGCAGATCATTGCACCGCTCTCAGACAACTTTGCTTGCTCTTCTCCGCCGTCCTTGTTTGTTCTGTAATCGGAATGAATTGGTTACTTCCCTATAGCCATTCTGGAGGAGATCTATATCCTTCGAAAAGCGACCGTACAAAAAAGCTCTGGACCCTACCGTACTGTCGCTGCAACCTCTGGCCCAACTCCGGCCCCTCAAATCTTCCGCTTTCTGGTAACTACCCTCCAATTCCCATATTTAACTTCCCCTTATTCATTCACAGACAGGGCTGTTGAAAACCGCAAAGCCAGTGAGGAACCTGTAGGAACCTTCAACCAGTCTTCAATGTGTCAACAGCGCCGGTGAAGAGAGCCCTGCTGATGAGGTCAATTAATTTCCACGTAACCTCGCGCCACTACTTAGTTCTATTTCTTGTATCTCGTCACTCGTGTACTTTTACCATGCACATTTACTAATATATACAGTCCTTGATTCTGTTTGTTCCCTGCCGCTTGCCGGCCTCTTACCCTCATTTTCTCCTTCAGGTTGTGTGGCATGGAATCGGTCACATGACCAAAGTGTGACAAAACCCTATGTCGGCAATCACATCCAAACACCCTCTTAGTACCTTGTTCAGAATCATGGCATCGGACACTACCAACCCTCCTCCATACGCAAAAACAGTTTTGGATCAGACTCATCGATCCATTTCCTATCTTGCCCCCAAAATCACGAGCATGGCAAACTCTCCAAACTTGCTTGGGTACCTCGTAAACCATAGTCCTGATACCAACGGCTCCTTTAGTATCTGCCTGGCGGGAGGAGTGGGAGTGTTCATCAGCCAGGTACGTTGGTGCATGATTCGGTGCAGACTCTGAGTTATGATCGCCTGTCAGAAACTTTTTGAATTGATTCCTGTTGACCATCACCCCTCTCTCGATACCGGCACCGCCGGTCAAACAGTCCCCTTCAGCCTCGTCGGCGGCTCTGCAAAAATCATTGGGACGATCTTGTTACCTTTCATTCTCACTACTATAACGGGGGAGCGCATCCGTTTGGTCCTCCACGCGTTGGTTTTGCCCAAGTTGTTCATGGGGATGTTCATCGGCAAGGGTGGGCAGAGCTGGCTCCAATCCGAGGCCTGGGGAAGAGGCAATGGGCCGCTTTACACTTTCGATTTTGGGCAGGCTGGGGAGCACAAAGTACAGGGGATCTGAAGTTGCCAACCCACAACTGAGCAAAACTGCCGGCACAAATTCTATGCTAACCAACCGATACTGCAAAAAAAAATGTATAATTCAATGTCTTCTGTCCCCTGGAAGTCACCCACTCAGTAATAGCTTGTTTTGCATTTCAAGCTCACAGATGATCGATCCGTGCATTCAGCCTTGCTACGAGTGTGGCTGTCCTGTTATCCTCTGCCAATGGTCCCTCGGTAGTCTACTGAACA
This sequence comes from Mycena crocata, assembly GCA_029281795.1. Lineage (NCBI taxonomy): Eukaryota > Fungi > Basidiomycota > Agaricomycetes > Agaricales > Mycenaceae > Mycena > Mycena crocata. The sequence continues at coordinate 541,888 of JARJCP010000049.1, read as the reverse complement.
GCCAACATCGACGTACCTCTGTGGTCGTAATCCTGGGTTGGCTGCAGATATTGGGAAGACAAACGAAAGACCGTTAGCCTGTCAAGTTCGGTGCTTCCCACCCACGTTTGCCTCTCGGCAAAGATATTGCTGGACGGGAGCGGTGTTCCAGGAACACTTGGTGATAGTGAGCTTGGGAATCGAGTGTGTAGGAGGGGCGAAGGTGCCTCAATTTCTATGTCGACAATCGTCTCTGTGCCTTTGTCCACAATCCGCGACAAGGGTATATCCGGAAGCTGTTTCTCTTTGTCAGGGGAGACCTCTGGGTTGGACAACAGCTTAAACCGTAATTTGTGGCGGATCGAAGACTGAATTTCAGTGGGACATCTGGAAGAAAAGCTGGAGAATTTCCGGTTATCTTCAATTTCATTGGAACGGTGCTCTTCCGTCCATGGCAAGAAACGGTAAACCATGAAGGCGACTGCAACAACTTCGGTGAGGAAAACGATGGAAAGGACAACAGATGCGGCTATGATAGACTGGTGAATCTTTCGTCCTCATTCAGTCCTATTTTCAGTTGCGAGCTCGTAAGTAACATACCTGGGGCTGCTTGTGCACGTTAGTGACTGTGCAACTGTATCCTGTCGTCGGATGTAAATTACCAAGCGTGAGAATACCCTAGAATGATCACCAAGTCTATGCCTGTGCAAAGAGGGCCATTCATACCAGATTCTGAAACCGAGAGTTGGCCAGCAGATAATGAAGAACAAGTTGCAGCGAGCGACAGCCAGTGACTCAGAAACTATGGTCTATGTTGGGATCTGTTGCACTTAATTAAAGTGTTGCCACCGTAAATTTGATACCCGCCACAGTTGTATGATAATGGACAGGCATTGCGAGCAGTATTTTGGACCAGGATTAGCTCAATGATCAGGTTGTACGAAAGGTTTGAGGCTGGTCGTCAAGATGTGTTAGAAACACATTAGTGTCGTTCAAAGTTGCCCCTACTTGCTTCCTACTCCAGCTCCTACTTCTTGCCCATCATCCAATTCAGCTCGGATTTGGCTAAAAATGAAAAGGAGGGTTATTCTATACCCATACAACATCCCTACATAATTTCCTGCTCGATTTTTGAAATAGTTCCCAAGAAGGGTGAAAGAGTAGGAGAAAATTAGGTTAACTTTGAACGCACAGGCTGGCAATTTGCCTAAGTAGGAGAACTTCCCCTCAAATTTTGGACATAATTACAGCTGCAATACAAGTAGGAAACATGATACTGAGCACCTCTTCACGCGTAAATGGATAGCCATGGAAAAAGAATTGAGAAAAATTGGACAAAAAGGGAAGAGAGTAGGAGGCAAAATTTGCAGTAGGAACCATCAAGCTTCCTACTGCTGTCAAACTTCCTACTTGGCTTTCTCCTACTTGCCAGTAGGGCTGCCCACCGTCCTGTTAACGGGTACGGCCATCAAATTACCGGCCGTCATTCCGAAATTTTGCAGGTGAGACGGGACGGGACGGCAAAAAAACGGCCGTAACCGGTAAATTTACGGGATGGCAGGCAAGTCCACCAAATCGCGCATTTGGAGCTGAAACTCTCGTTGTTTAGAAGCCATTTTGTGCCACGACTCGTACTGGATCCAAGTTCGACGTTTTGGGATGTCTTTTTACACAATCGAAGCAAATTCAACCTGGGTTGAAATGGAGTTAAATTGATACACGTGAGCAGTTGCTCCTACAACAATAATTTCTGACCTGAAGAGCGGTAAGTTCGGCTATATACATGCATGGGTGACACTTGGCCAGTATTCTGGCCAATTTAATTCTCGATTCTGCGAGTTTTAAGAGCAGAAAGCACAAAATGTGTGTCCAACCCGTCTACGGCCGTCAACGGCCGCCAGTTGACAGCCTGCAAATGTCGCTGGCCGAAGGCTCGACGGGACGGGACGGTATGCCGTCAATGGCACCCATCACACCCGTCTTTACGGGGACGGTGGGCAGCCCTACTTGCCAGTAGGAAAACGAGTAGGAGCCAGAGTAGGAAGCAAGTAGGGGCAGCTTTGAACGACACTATTGTCAACTTAGTTGCAAACATGAATCTCCATTTCCTTCGCTACACCGGTCAGAGAAGGTTGGACGGTGTGCTAAAATGCCAACCGTGGGAACAACTGATCACGGTATGCTTATTTAAAGAGGTGTTGAGTCGGGAGCCCAGCTTGAATTGGTGTAGTTTTTTCAACTCAACTATTCCAATCTGCCAGTTTTAATCCAGTTTTGGGCCAGTGTAACAATTTATTTCTTGGAATGCCTGGATATTAAAAGTATCTGGGTTCTTATCGAAATCAATAGCCCCCAGAATCAATGGGGATAAGTACATTTGATTCCCCATCAAATTCCCTTCTATAGGTTTTGGCAGGGGCTCAACTGAACTCTCATTGACTCGGAAACTGAGCCCACTCTGCATGCTCTGGTGGGAGGAAAATAGTGCACATGTATGCAAAAAGGTTCTCCAAGCTGTTCTTTTTCCCAAGACTTTTGGGGATGTGACCCTGGATACTAAAATTCAGTGCAGTTATGAGGATAAGCTGGAGTGGGTGGCTCTGTTTTCATATGGGGTTTGAGTCAAAGGCTAAATGGAGGTCATGTACCTCTTTTCCTGGTAGAGAAATCATGTTGAGTTCGAGTCCCAGCGTCTGAGTTTGAGAGTTTGTTTCAAGTTTTATTTTTTGAGTTTCTTCTCCAAGGTTGATAATTTTAGAGGTGGCCAGAGTGATTTATATGCAGCTCGGTTCTTCTTGGTTTAGTTTGGGGTGGGGCACTTGTTGATCGCTGTATGTAGTTGTTTGTCCCATGATCAACCTTGGTTTCTGTTTGTGGGTTGTCGTCGCGGCGCGGGATGGGTGTGATGCGATACGGTTCGCGGGGCTTCTCCGTGACTGAAACGGGAGCTCGCATTAGAGGCTGCCTGGATAGGCGCCAGACGCGAGCTAGAGAGGGATAAGGAATCCTTGTAACCCTAGGATAGGGGTTTGTGACCCTAGACAGGGGCATTCGCGACCTGGAATGACTGAGGGAACAGTTATACGCATGTTCAGGCATTTGCGGGTCCGGAAGGGGATTCCTTCAGTAGCTGTGTTCACGCCAGAATGGTAGTTCAGAGTAAAGTTAGATATGTTATGTAATATGTACACGTGAACTAAGGCGCTTATCGGGCGCCTAGATGTAGATAACGATAGAGTAAAATAAGAAAAGTAAGTAAGGCCCGGCCGTGTCTAATGAATATATTAAGTAGGCGTCACAGTGCCCCCCACACGGACTGGCCTAGAAGCGAGAACCGCCGGCGATGGGGGGGTCGTCGTCGTCGTGAAGTGACCAAACTCCCGTAGCATCCTCCATCGTTATGTCCCCGTCGGCACCTAATGACTCCTTGACAGCGTCCTCAAGCGCTTCCTCTGCGTTCGCCACCTGGAACGCTTCTGCCATCTCCAACAATTCGTCTCCGCCACCTGCCTGCTGAACCGCTACGCCTTCGATGTGCATTTGTTGAGCTTCCTCCTCCCTGAGTCTGCGGCGCTCGCGCCTAGCGTCGGCCTCGGCGTGATTGCGTCGCTTCCGTTTGCCTCCTCTCCCACCGCGCTTGCGGGTTTCCTCTTCTCCGTCGCCGAGCGGTTCCCCTGTGGAGGTAACCGGCGCCGGAGCCGCAGGTTTGCGCAGTTTCCTGGGGCGCTTTTTTGTAGCCGGCGCCGTGGCCTCACTCAGGCGGTCCTCGAGCGCGTTGCGCCTCGGACGAGCGTTGCCTCCTGAAGGATCCGTGAGGCGGTCGGCCAGCGGCAGTCGAGGTTCGGTTAAGCGATCCAACAAGGCCCGCCCCGAGATACGATCGGCTAACGCAGTGGCCGTAGTAGTGGGGTTTGTAAGACGTTCGGCGAGGCTAGGGATCATGGGTGGCGAAGGCATTGTAGGGAGGGGAACGAGCGGCCTGGGAGGTAATGGAGCGGCTAGACGATGAGCCTGCGAAGACGGCAAGAAAGGGCGTGGCAGGTAAAGTAGCTCCGCCTCGGTCGTTGCGTCGTTCATCACAACGTCGCTCTCTATTACCGCCACGGTCTGCTCCAACGGGGCCATCGGAGGTGCTGCAACAGGGAAGAGATCGGGGTACTCCTCCTCCGCCGACTGTGCACCGACCGGCTCGTTCGATGAAGTGACTTCGGGCGCCGGGGCGGCCGCTGGAGATGCGACTCGGGCAATAGCAGTAGGCGGGAGCGCGGCGGCGGCTGGAGCGACGACGGGCTGAGTGGTAGCAGCAAGTGGCGCCGCGCTTGCGAAGGGCACCGACGGCTGTTCGACGGGGGTGCCGGCAGTGGGAGCCAGCTCGACTCTCGTCTCGTCAACGTCCATCATCGTCTCCGGCTGCCATCTGTCGGTGCTCGAGTTCCATGTGCGCATGAAGCGATCCGCAAGCCCGTAGTTCAGCACGATGTCTTCAGACAGACCTATCAGCGTTCCCCTCGCCCGACGGGCTTCGTTAATGGACCCGAAGCTCATCCATATCTGGCCTCCGGTACCCACGGCCGTCTGTGGTCGAGCTCCCGCTCGGAAAAAGGCATCCCGAGCGATAGTAACGAACCTCCCGGCACTTAGATCCATGCCGACGCCTGATACACACAATATAGCGGATGGAGGATCGTCGTCGGGTCGATCATCCCCTGAGTCAGATTCGCCGCCACCGATGTCGCTCTCCTCGTCGTCCGGCTGAACGGGCGAAGGCGCGGGTTCCGGTACAATCTGACCTGCATTTTCCCGGGCGGGGTAACCCGGCAAACGTGGCAGTTCCCGAGCCGAAGGTTCTAGTGCCGTTCGCCCAGCGTCGCCGCGTACGGGAGCACGAGTCCGATACATCCAATGAGATGCACGATGAGGCGCCGCCTTGTAAGACACATTCTCCCCGGACTCATAGAGGAAGGGGTAGCGGGGAACCGGACGCCCGAACACACCGTCGTTGATGACCCCAGGTGGCGGAAAGGAGTCGCGCATGTAGAGCTCCCGCATCAATACTCGATCGAAGAAGCATACACCCCCAGGACGGGTTTTTGCTCCTTTCCCAGCCAGGCTTTTCCGTCCCTGAACGTATCCAATTCCCACTTCTGCCATTTCCCTTTCGGAGGAGGAGTGGCTATGGCGGGCGGGACCACCCAAGGGAATCTTTCCGGATCGATACGGCGGTGCTCGATGGGCGGAGCTGCATAGCGGTCGGTCAACGAATTTGTGGTGGCCCCGTTGCCCGTGGACGGTTTCGACCCGCTGGCGCTCGTAGCGCCTACAGCGGGGACGACGGTAGCCGAGGTCGCAGCATTACCCAGGGCTTCGCCAGCGCTATGAGCGCCTGCGGCGGAATCGCCCCAACTCCGTGATTCGAGCGAGTCAGACGCAGTACTGTTCCATCCCGAGGCGCCCCAAGCTAACCCGGTGAGGGCAGCGGCCGATTTAGGTAGACCCGTTACGACGTTGAGTTTGGGGGACTTGGGAGGTTGCAGGGTTGACTTGCGCCTAGTAGCGGCCATGGGTCTGGCGTCCAAGGTTGGCGGGTATACCGTGGGGACCTCAGCGGGCGCAGGAGGAGGAGTGCCCGGCCTGTAGTACGGTATCACGTCCTCGAGGGGGCCCAGGCTTTGTAGATAAACGGACGACGAGCGCATCTCCTCCGTAGCGAGTGCTAAGCGGCCTGTACCGCGGCCATCGTTGCCATCGAAGATGGCATGTAGTCGAGTGGGCTCCGCGGCAGCTAAGCGATCGTAGGGGTTGGAGCTTCCCACGTACAGTTCCACAATCGTGTTTTTCATGAAGGACGTGTAGATGTCGGTGCGGGGGCGAGGGGGAGTGCCTCCTGGATACTCGTGGACTATGAAGCACGGCACCTTCGTGGCCATAAGATGGAGGACCGTTTTCTCGGACGACCCGTTCGCCCAAAATCCTACGAAAGTATCATCGGCCTCGGGCATCCGCATGCGGCACAGGTCATCAAAACGATAACCCATCATCCTGCGACGCTCCAAGTAGAACCGAATCCATGCTTCCTTCTCCCTTACGCTGCGCTGGAGCGCAATTCCAAGGTCCACGGCCGTAGCCCAAACGCGAACAGTCCTCAGCTTCGCAAACCGATCTGCGTTGGCCCAAAGCGGGCGACGCTTCCAAGTGGCGGAACCTTCTCGGAATAGAGCCCGCATCTCCCCAATCTGCCAATCGAACTGGAGAGATAGTCTTTCCAGCTCGTCGATATAGGAGGGTCGAATCCGACCACTTGGCCCCGGGCGGTTGCTCTCCCAGTAGTCGGTGAGCCGAGCGAACGCCACTCTCGCGGGGTCAGTGCCGAGAACGTGGGTGGGACGGCGCATGAACGGCCAGTGTGAAGCAACGTCACGATAGTACTGCGGCACTACCATGCAGTCGTGTTTGCCGGCGTGGCCGTCATAATGGCGCGACGAGAGAGAGGAAGGGATGGTGGGGTTGAAGTCATCTTTGCAGACGCCCGGCAAGTAAGCAATTTGTTTCGAGTTCGGAGACCATAGCTCGAAAACGTGCCCTTCAACTTTGAGAATGCGCGAAGAGATACGGGGTAGTTGGCGGAGGTCGAAAGACATCGCGGTGAAGATGTGAGGGAAGTCATCGTAGCCCGCGTCGCTGCGTAAGCGGCCCTCCGAGTAGCGAGCGCCGCAGTCAAGGGATTTGGAGGAACGGGTACTCATGTTTTAAAGTTACTAGTGGAGCAGCTCCGCGCCTGCCCGTAGGGCTGTCGCGAACGAGCGGGCTCGACACGTTGGTGAGTCTGGAAAGTGAGCGGCAGCGCACGATACGATGTATCCGCGCCACTCAACTTGGGAGTCAGAAGCAAGAATGAAAAGATTAAGTAATCAGTGATCTACTGAGTTCAACGTGACTCGGAAGTTCGTCCCGCCGGCTCTGCCGGCCTGGCGCTCCGAGAGTCCAGGCTCTATCTTAGGCCGTGCATCTTCAAGTATTCCCGCTTGAGGAGGGAGCATTGCGTAGGTCATATTCAGAAACCCAAGTGTCATCCGCCACATCGTAACCTTCCCAGCGCACTCGGAACATGCGTTGGTTGCCATTCTTACGAGACGTCGTCGCGTGTCCCAGAATGGCCTCCACCACATATTCCTCCGTCGCATGCAGGTAATCACGAGTTTGCGGGAGCTCCGTGCGTTCACCCATCTCCGGATCCGACTGGTGATACTTGCGGAGGTGTTCGAGGTTGAAAACAGGGTGCATGGGGTAGGTGTCAGGCAAGCGTAGTCGGTAGACTACAGGGTTAATCCTTTCCAGAACTTCGAAGGGGCCGATAGTCCTCTGAATAAGTTTGCGACCTGTGCCCTGCACGTCCACAAGCTCCAGTGAATGGGGGTCAACAAGTACGAAGTCTCCGGCTTCAATACTTTCTACGGGGCGCCGCCCCTTGTTATAGGCTCGCGCTTGTCGCTCTTGCGCCATGACGACTGCGTCCCGAGCGGCTTGGCGATGGCTTTCCAGAGCTTGTACAAAGTCCTCGCCTTTCTGACTAGGGAGGAAAGGGCGGGCTACCGGGTCGCTAGCGGGGACCAAGAGTCCCACAGCGCCGCGCGGTTGATATCCCAGAAGTAGGAAGTTAGGGGTGTAGCCCGTAGACGCGTGAACGTTAGAGTTATAAGCGAAATTAATCTCGCCCAGCCACAGCGCCCATGACGAACGGTCCGCGGCCACATAAGCGCGGAGCATCTGTTCGATAGTGGCGTTAAGAATCTCCGTCTGCCCGTCCGTCTGCGGGTGATGAGCGGAAGAAAGCGCCATGACGCTACCGTATTGAAGAACCACGGAGCGCCAAAAGGCAGTCGACCAGCGCTTGTCGCGGTCAGAGATGATGCGTTCGGGCATGCCATAAACGTTCACCACTCGGTCCACAAAGAATTTAGCGAAGCCCTCTTGTGAGAGATTGGAATGGGTGGGGATCATGATACCATAGCGGGATAATTTATCGACTATAACCAGTATAGCCGTAAACTTTTCCTTTCCTGAAGGGGGAAGACCCGTAATGAGGTCCATGGAGACCGTAGCGAAAGGGCGGGACGGAATATGGGAAGGGCGGAGGCCCCCCATCTTGCGGCGATGGTCCGTTTTAATTTTCTGGCATACGTCGCAAGTGGTAGCGAAGCGGTCGGCGTCCTTGCGCATAGTCGGCCAGAAGAACAACTCATGCAGGCGGGCTATGAACTTCCACGGTCCCGCGTGAGCGCTCTCGTGGGGCGAGTCGTGAATCCACTTGAGAACGAAAGGAACCTTACTTCGAGGGACGCATAGACGAGTGTTCCAGTCCGCGTCCAAGAAGTAGAGTAACCCGTCTTTCCCTTTCTGGAAGCGAGAGCGAGTAAGTTCCGTGTCTGGGCTGGGAGCTTTCTCCGCGTCGCGATCCCGGAAGTAGGCGTCCTGAGAGTACCCGCTTGCGAAGTCTTTAGCCATATCCGGGGAGACGGAAACCAGAAGGTGAGCTCGTTGATTCCAATTATCATCGTAGTCTCCCTCCTCCGGGCGAACGCCTACGGGGTAAGTCCAGTGATCCCCCTCAGGGAAAGGGAGATCTCCCGGGTTGGCAGCTATCGAGTCGCGCTTCTCAGCGTCGGACTCAGCGCGCTCCTCGGGGGACGAACCACCAGCGTGGAGAATAGATTCGGGAATGTTAGTACTTGAATCCTCTTCCGCCTCCTTAGCTTTCTGCCTTCTTGTTCGGACCGGATACGCGTACTTATCTATCGCGTCCTCCCACCACCATATAGCAAATGCGGCTTTCTTGGCTGGCGCAAACGTGCCGCGGTCCTCGGCTTCCTGTGCAGCCTTCTGGCCATCTTCACTGGGAATAATAGTTGGTAGCTCGTCCCGAACCGGCGAATCGTGCGGAGGTACTCGTGGTAGTCGTGATAATGGATCCACGTTGGAGTGGATTCTACCCGGACGGTGAATGATTTTCAATCCCGGGTAGGCGGCGAATACTGCCCCCCACGCCGCCAGGCGCCGGTTCGCGTTCTCGTACACCCGCGCCCACTGTAGGGCGGCGTGATCGGTGACGAGAATTACTTGCTCTCCCTCCATGAAAGGTTGGAAGCGTACTAGCGCTTCCTTAGCGCCCAGCGCTTCGCGCTCCGTCGCGCTATAGTTACGCTCCGCGGACTTGAGACTCCGGCTCCAGTACGCGATAACACGCTCCACGTGTACCGTGGACTCGTCGAGTGTCGCCCCCCAGGTGTCGTCCTCGTCCACCTCCGAAACTTCCTTTGCGAGATTGACAAATAACCGGGGAACCGGCAGACCGTCCTCCCATGCTGCCTTAAGGCGATCGTAGATGGAAGTGCCCTTCAAATCCGCTACGCGAATAGGCTGAACCTGTTGTAGACTCGATCCTAGCGCGTAATCGGAAGCGTCCGTGTACAGTCTGTACGGCCGACCTGGCATGGGGTGTCCCAGGATCGGAGCCGCGGACAAGGCGTCCTTGGCTTGTTGGAACGCGATCTCGTGCTCCGCGCGCCAGTCCCATTTCACTCCTTTGGCCAGCAGCGCGAAGAGAGGCTTTGCGATGAATGCATAGAAGGGAATATATGAGGAGAAGTAATTGATCATGCCCAAAAATTTCTGCAGGTCGTTCACACTGGTAGGGCGGTCCAGCTCCTGGATCGCCGCGACTTTCTCTTTGTCACTGGGTGCAGATAGTGAAATCCGGGCCCTGGAAATTGCAAGAGAATGGTAAGGAAACTTGAAAGTTGCCCAGTAATTTCTGAGTATTTTCAGGCCCAGAAGATTGTAAGGATATTGTAAATACTCATAATTTTTGACTCTGATTTCCAGGCTCAGAAAATAACCAACAAGTTCATCATTTTCCCATCAATAGCTTGCTATTTCCGGACCCCGGAGATATCAAATTTCCGAAGTCCGGAAATTTTAATCATATCAGATGCCAAACATTCCAAAGAAGGCAATAAAAACTAGTCATCTGACCAATGAGATTGCTTTAGGATTTCATTGCTAGGATTTAGCACTATATTGGGGTTCTTGTTGCCCATATTGGGGTATTTTTTCTTTCCATTTATAGAAGTTCTCCCATCCTGTTATGGCATGTTTGGTACTTCTGAGAAGATACAGACTTTAGACTCAATCATTGCAGTCCTTATAGAAGTCAAAGGTCATCCTGTGAGAACAAAGATTATAGTAATTCCCACAAGCTTCAGCTGGACATTGTCTGAACAGATATTAGCCTGAACAACTAACTACACATTGAAACTGAATAACTGCCAAGGATGTTCAAGTCTGATGCTATATAGCTGAAGGCAAATGCATATGAAGAACAGGATGGCTATGTTGTATAGATCAGTCAGTTTCAATTCTTCTGTACAAATAATTTTTGTTATTCTTGAAATGGCAAGGAGGTTGGTTAGAGCATCATGAAAGACTTACATTATTTCAAACTGAATTATGGTGCATTGGGTGCACTGATGATGAGCCTCAAAATTTAGATTGGGATACTGTGCTATGCTGATAAAAGTAATTTGTTCCATGCACCCAATAAACTGATTGGTATAAACATGAACAGATCATCCAGTAATTGAAAGCTTAATGTTTAAATATTTTCTATGACCCTATCAATGATTGCTCTGAACCAGGTGGAAAAACCAATAGTGCATTGAGAAAATTAATGCAGGTAGTTTGGCTCTGCTTATGCAATTTTTTTTTCTTTCCTTGGTAACCAAATTATCACCAACCAATTTATATTTTATTCCTGCTACCTTTAGGTACAGGTTCTTATATATGTCCCAATCAAATGCCTTTTGGCGGACGATCACATTTTTGTCATCAGTTTTTGCGTAAGGAACCATTCTCTCTGCCAAAATTCTTCGGGCCGACTCTCATGCCGTGTTCGCCGTTGGAGATCTCATAATCTTGCTTATTCACCGTCTTCAAAATTCAAACCACGCAGGGTACGAGATTCTGGTGGTTATGCAGAGCTTGATGCGAAAACCACGTAGTGTCAACTGCAAAATTAACTAGCAACACTTGAGCTTCATAATTTCTTTGGACATCCGGTTCAAATCCGGTTTAAACTTGCCCTTGAGGCATGGTGAGTCAGTTGAACATTCTCTCGACGCAGCCCTGTTCGCACTCTACCGATGTCTTTGTCACCAAGACATGTCATGCTTTGCTCGGAGTGTCAAATCTTAACTGAACTATCAAAGTCCAATGCAAATATTAATATCAATCATGTTTGAGAGGTCATATTTTTGTCCTTGTGAGTGTAAACCGTTGAGATAATGTGGATGGGCGGGCGACTTGAGCAAACAGAAGACGACTCGGATGTGAACAAGGAAAGCAACTCAACTGTCAGTGGACACCGTTGTTAGCTTCCACGGAGCTCAGCATCGAGGCCAACATATTCCTCAGGAGAATACTGACATCTAGTGCAGATCATTTGAGGATAAAAACCCAGAGTACAAGCTGGCAGTTGAATTTCAAACACCATGGAAACACACAATTTTATCGAGTAGTTAAGAAATCGAGGGAACTTGAATCAAGGGGAATCGGGATTGGAGGAGAATGCTCCAGAAGGACGGAGCGAGACAGGGGCAAGGTCTCAAGAGCTAACAGGAGAAGGAGGGAAGCAAGCATGGCATTTAAGAGAGGGTCTTCAGTGTACAGTAAGTATGAGGGTTGGAGCATAGCAACGCGGAGAGCGGGCTGAGCTGAATAAGGGGATGTGTCAACGGGTCAACGGAGCCACACTCACACTATGTAGTGTCAAAAAAAAAAAAAGAGAGACAAAAAGGATAAGGTAGCAGGCTGTGCCGCTTGTCGGCCCTACCACCTTATCTCATGTCACATGAGAAGAGAGCGCTAAACACTTGGTAGACTTGCTTAGTAAGTCTACCAGGTCTTGAACGCTCTCAGATCATGTGATGAAATCTGTGCATGTGTTCAAACCCTCCAGCCAGCATTCTAATTTCAGATTTCTGTCTCTCTCTTTCTCTCTTGTTGTAAGATTTTGTGTTTGTAGCAAGCTCAAGAAAATTCCAATGTCAATCCAGCAAGTCAATAAGTGTCAAGCTGAAACCTGCAGCTTGATTTATACCCTTGTCTGGGTATGTCATTTTCACGTGTATTCCAGGGCCAGCTTGGGATGCATGTGACCCTATTTCTAAATTCCACCACTAAAATATCAATAATGCATCATCATAGCCATGACCAGGTATGTAACGTCTGCCAGACATTTTGGTATAAGGAATGCAATGTTACAGAATTCAAATAAAAAAAACCTTCAGGCAGGTTCGAACACAAATCACTTGCATGATGGGAATTCAGGAAAGATACATTGTAACCATCTGAACCAAACGGAGATTATAAATAGCTCCATCGAAAACTTACCCTAATACCCACTAATACCCTGCGGCTGTTTATGGCATGTAACCATCTGTTGTGGATCTCCATCTCAGAGGTAAGCTCATTGCTTTTTTGGAGTACTCTTTCGTTCCATAAGATCCGTATAAAATAAGCAGATTTCAACAGAACTCAAACTGACTTTCTCGATATTGAACCAGCATGTCTTTGCAGTAACATTGTTGAAGTGCTTGAGCCCTGGCCATTGCAGAACTTTGGACATGCTGAAAGTGACAGTCATCTTTCAAATAAATAATAAAAATGGATCAAAAAAAACCATTTTTGGTAGATTACATCACTGCCAGACCGCAAGATTGTGCGCATCCATGTAGCTGAGCGTTTCCACAAAGCTCGGCAGTGCCGCCAACGTGTTCCGGGTGTTATGGCGAGTGATGGGCGGTCCAGATGTGTCATCAAAATGTGTCCAATCATTACAAAACCTTCCCTTTTTGGTAATATTATGGGTTTTTGGCAGCGAAATTTACTATGGATTATGGGTATCTGCGGACGTATGGGTTTTGCCGTGATTTTCCCCGCCCACCGGCATGGTTACATCAAAAAATCATGGGTCTTAAGGGACTATAGGTTCTCAGGTGTATGGGTTACGAGGGGTTTGACTGTATAGGAATCCCTCAGAGACACAGTATTTTCAGTCGAACTACAACTTGAATTGTCTGGGATCGCAATGCACTGCAATCCACACTGCCTCTGATTCTCTCATATCACTGAAATTCTTGAATCTAATCTGTTGAGGCTTACAAACAAAAGCTCGGCTTTACGTTGAGAGCTTCCCCAGTGATTGTCTTGATAGCATCAAAGATTCCATTCCATACCATAACAAATGCCCTGCACGATGCACCGTTACTCCAGACACAACCAATAACAGTACCTTGAAAATAAATCAATCAGCGGACAGTGGGAGAGGCAAACAGAATACTGATGTTTATCAATAGAGTTCAGCCAAATGACGAGTTTCCACTCATTTGTCTTCCCATGAACGACCGCAAATGTAGGATCAACCATGATTCAGATGGCGTCCAATGTTAGCACCGCAAGCTCTGGGTTAATCGTGATAACAATGTGCGTGCCATCCGAGCGTGTTGTAACAGAGTGGATATATCTGTCGTTGATGTCTTGTTGATGTCACGGCTTTGCTCTTTGTCAAATTCCAAGTAAACCGCTGAAATAATGATGTGAGTTTAAGAAAGCGCCACCAATATTGAAGCACAACACACCAGGAAGCCCCGTGCCATCTGGAAATGAGGCTTGACACGTCTCCTTGACCATATCACGGCGCTTCCGCCTAATAATCATGCCAGGATGGAGGTCTTGCAGCAGCTTGCCATCCAGAATCAACAGCGTTCTGGATGCTAAAAATGGGTCCCTGAGCCAATGTCGGTTGCTGCACAATTAAAGACTTACATTTGTCGATCCAGAGCGTAGTCGCTCCCACACCACCAGTTGCATCAATACATTGCTGGTATTTCTGTTTTATGGCAGATGGAATCTTTGTACATGGGAATGAAGGGTGAGTGTGAGGGATACCGGCGGCAGGAATGATAACAGCGTGCAGATCATGTTTGTCAATGGGAACCAAAATTGACAGTTGAGCATTGCACTGGTGCTTTGTAAGCTGAGCAACGATATGCAAGCCATTTTGAAAATGATTCCACGCTAATAATTGTCAGGCACGGCCAACATAAGGTTGAATTGCAGAAAGACATACGGCAAATAGACTTCTTCAGAAGATTAGATGGATGCTTAATTTGCATGCAAGTTCCCACAAGAACATGTGTATCATCATCGTCATCATCAAGGGCCTCACCTCGAAATAGTTTAACAAGGATAGATTTGCGTACAGCAGCAGGGATTTCCGTAAAGCGGTGGCGTTTTGACATTAGATCAGAGTCACCGTGTTTCCACTTGGCACAACCCACAAAATAGGTCTTGCCCACGCTTGTCTATGGTGCATCAACAAATGAAAGGATGAAATTAGAAGCTTTCCCACTGAGAATTTGCAGAGAATAGCCTGCCCCCTGCAAATGTCATTGGCATCCAAAAATTTCCCCTTGCAGAAGGAATCCTTGACACTGCGGTAAAATCTGGCCAGAATCAAAAACAGTATAACATTTATATACGGAATTCAGACTCATGCAGATGCGACAGCTGCAACACTTTCGGCCTCTGCTGTTTTGGCATCCATAATTGGCCCCGAGATCGGGACATGTGGTGCATCCATAGCTCCCAGCGTTTATAATCATCGAGGAAATCAGCAGCAGCGAGGGTACACTTATAACATCCACTACAGGTCAATATGGAAAGGCGGCAGGGCACAGGAATATCAGAGTCATTGTCGAGGATGATGACCTTTGCAAGACCACGTTCAGCCCTTGCACCAGTTGGACCGGTGAACGAGTCCTGACACTGGAGTAGTAATAGAGCATCAGAGGTGGTGTGACAATGGTGATTAAATTAATAGACTTCTTTCTTGATAAAGCCATCCACTGTTAGAGTTTTGGCGCCATTTCAAAGTAGCTCCGGGGTGTCGGAGAGGTCAAGCACATATGCCACACGATTTAATAAAGGTGGAACATCCCAGGACTCTGGCACCGATTTGATATGAATGATCTCGTCAACTAATATGCCACCACCACGGCGCTTCGTGCTCTCTGCCATGACATGGATACCAAACTCTGAATCTGAACCTGGATCGACAGCCTTGACTTTACCTTTCGCCTTCGCTTTATTTTGACGTTTGCGAGGCTTGGTTGATACAGATGACTTGTGTTTGCGCTTTCGTGTATCAGACTCTGGTTCCGATTCCGAGTCTTAAGCAAATGCAATAGGTCAGCTTAGATTTTGAAAATGTATTATTCTGCTTACCATCTGAACCCTGTCCTCCGTGAAGACGCAAAGCAGGGCCACATGAAACAAGCACGATAGAATTGGTAGGTTCACAGTCATCTGGACGGTCTTTCTCAGCAGGTAGAATTAAAGTTGAAACACAACGTACCAAGAGGTGGAATCGTTCCCGTTTTGGGATCAGTGCCTGAACAACAGTGGCATTAGTAAGGCAGGATAATACCAAAGTCTGTTTCGAACCACTGAGTTCCATTTTGAGGGAAGTTATCAACAATAAATACAACCTATTTGGGCCACCTGTATTGCGCTCGGAAAATGTTATTTCAGAAGATATCAGTGAACACGATCCATCTGCATATGCAAAATATGGGATCGATGGAAGACCTTGGGACTGACATTAACGATAGCAGAGATTTTCATTGGTGCTGGAGCAAAAAATTGGCCTTGGAGGAGATCATGGTCAGTACAGTAAAAGTAAAAGAGACCAAGACACACCCAAAACAATTATCCAGACTGCGAGAAATCCAGAGAAGTAAAAAGCGCAAAGTGGTAAGTTGACTGCGTAGTCGGCGGGCAGAAAACAAACGAGAGAGCAACTGAGGATGGGCAGAGACGAGGTCTCTCGTACCCCATACCAGCCATGATCACAGAAGAGCAAGTGAGTCTAGAGAGGGTGTGTATGGGGGGAGTGTATTGAAGGAACTTACACATTGAGGCCCCATTTTATGTAAATAAAATTCAGGGTCACTGTTTACTCCCTTGGGACCTGTCGCTCTTGGTGAAACACATCACTCAGACACGTCAGGGTGGCCCTGGCAGGGGGGTGACTCCCTGCAGGGCTCAACACAATTGCAATTATGCACGGGTCAAAGGTAATTCGCAGAAAATTTGAGTGAGTCCATGCAGTTCAGATCATGTATTGCTGCAGTCACAATACAGGCATGTGCAAAGGAGAGTATAGGACAGGAGTCCCTTCATGGAAGGCAAAGCGACTCAATAGTAGGGACACGTGGGTGTGTCCAGCTCCAGAGCCGATAGCCGGCCTAGCTGATGTGAAGCACTGCTGGCTGACAATGCCGTGAGTTGCTGGGTTTTCGTTTTTGTTTCTTGTCCATACCATGCTTCATCACAAAGGGTATGGTCTTGCAATCTGGCAACCGCCGGAGTGTGCATGCATCACAATAAAGGGAGCAACTGGAGCTGAATTCAACTATAGTGGACCTAGAAAACTCTGTCCTATGGTGCCTTTTAATAAGGTGTGTTTCCGCAAAATACTCGGACTACTTGACAATAGTTCTCGAGCTGACCCCCTACGCTTTGCGGAGGTACCTGTGGGCTTATTGAGATGCTTTCTCTTAGAGTTCTTAGAAGTTCAAGATTCCTTGATCAAGAGTCTATTATTTATTGAGACAGTACACTGAAGAGATGTTTTATATCCAAATCTCTGTGCTAGCTGAACCAGAGATGCACCAGAGCCATTATGGGTTGATCAAGAAGTATAACTTTTTGTTTTTCCCTGCTGTTTCCTCTACCGCGATATCCTTCTAAAATGTCTGCAAACCGGCGTGCAAGAGGTGGTTATTACTGCTGCACTCTTTGACGACCACTGTGTTTGTTCTGATTTTATTTTGGGCCGATACCTTGCTGACCAAATATTCCAGTACCATTCTAGCTGCAACCATTGCCTCGCTAGAGGTCATCTGTGCCATTTCAATATTTGGAGCAAACATTGTGCTGAATGTCTTATCTTGGGCTTGCTCGAGTGCTCTTTTGCAAGTGAGCCTGCCTGGAAAGCCGAGATCGAGCATCGTAACGAGGATTTGGCCTGCGAGAAATAGTGAGCCCCTTTATTCTCTCTCCTTCTGCATTTTTAATCTCCCTTTCTTTAAGGTGCTTCCAGCCTTACCCTCCTGGCTAGGCGTCGCGAGATTATGCCTCATGCTGAGGCCATTTTTTGCGACCATCTCGGCAGAAGTCGTTTCATGATCCAAGAAAGTGCTTATGCCAATATCCTTCACGGATTTTCTGATTATTGGCTGCTGAGCACCATTTACATGTGGATGGTCTTTTGTGGGGCTAGTCCTATCCTCATCTCCTTGATTAAAGAGCGGTTAGACCAGCTCTCTCTCCAGCTCTCTCTCCTTTAAAGCCTCCATAACTTAGGTACAAAGCTTGCCACAATAGTTATTTCCAATAAAACCTTCCTGATCTGGACCTGAAACATAATATTATATGTGGCTTCTTATTCCTAAGCCTAACAACCATCCATAATATTATCAGATGTGGCTGTTCCTTATCCAGTCCTCTGGTTTTCAGGACGCTCGATCATATTTCCAGGGATACAGTGTCAATCTTGATCAAAGCTTTTGCCATTTCATCTCTTTTGGGCGAAGAATGAATGTTTACTTCTTGATCCACGATTCTATATGTATTCCTACATGTCATTATATGAGCTCATTGTTCTTTCCATGACTTGTGGGTCCTTGTTGGTCCACATCAATATTTCCGCTTTTACTAAGGCATGTCTACTCCTTTTGGCCAGAGCTCCGGAGTTTCCTTGGGTAAAATCACGAAATTTCTGTCACATTCTATGCTTCAAACAATGTATTGTACATTCCCTCCCCCAAACAATAAATTCTAACTGTCCCCAGTTAGTAATCCGCAACAATTTTATTATTTCCAGGTCAGGCACTCCAGAGATTATAAATCCGCAACATAAAGTTATAAAAGCTGGGTGATGTATGTTCCTCACATCACTCTCTTCGACCAATATCCAACGCTACAAGGCGTCCTCACACCATTCTCCACGTCCCCTGTGGTTAAAACTCCCAAGGCGTTAACCTCTGACCAGCGCCAATCTATCCTCAACATTGGCAGGGCTATTCACACCATCAAGTATGAAGACTGCACTCAACAGTGTGTCTTCCTTGATGAGAAGGTTGCCCTTATGGTGTGTCATCAGACTTCCTCTTCGCTTTTGAGCAAATGCTGACATATAATCACTCTTTCTAAGGAATTAGAGACCTTGCGCAAAAGCCATTGGAGCCATTTGATGGCTTTTTGGCAGTGCGCAAACGAGTGGCCCCACCGCCCAAAAATGACGTCAATGGCTTCATATGGCTTTGTGGAGCCATTGAGCTGCCATTTTGCGCACCGCCGAAAAGCCATCAAATGGCTCCAACGGCTTTTGCGCAACCTCGCTATTATATAGCCCCTTCATTGCTTCAAATTGCCGCCGACGTTCCTCTGCATGAGGTTCCCCACCAAATTTTGAGCAAACACTGATATATAACAACTTTTAATCAGGAATTATATAGCCCCTTCATCGCTCAAATTGCTGCCAACGTCCCTCTGCATGAAGTACCCTCATCAAATCAAGAATTCCTACCACCAGACTGCCATTTCTTCTGGCGGGCTTATCGCTGGCAAGTACCCTCAAATTGTCGACTTCTGCAACCGCCTCAAGAACAAGCGTGACCGTGCTCATAACGGTATCCTACTCAACCAGCAAATCCACCGTGCCAAACTCAACGACATGTGTGCATATATCGAGGAAGAGAAGGAGGCTGCACGCGCTTCTGAGGAGGCCAAGAGAAAGGAGAGGGAGAAGGCTAAGGTGCGTGTACGGATTATAACCATTTACTATTTCCCCCTCTCCTTTTAGGCTAAGAAGGCTCGTGCTTGCCGTGCGCAAGAAGTAGATGAAGGTTCAGTCATTGATGACAAAGATATGCCTCCTTTTGAGCCTTCCAGTGAGGTTAACAATCCTATGATCATGGACAACTCTGAAATGGTACACCTAGCTCGCGTTCTTCGTTATCAATTCGCAAATGACAAACTCCAACTCCGTATGTGTAACCTACAGCTCAACTCGCTAGAGACTATGCATGACAATGGGCACCCTCTTTCTACTCAATCCATGGATGATCATATCCTTGTGAGTGTGCCCTCCATGGCCACTCTGGTCATGGACAGCATAAACGGTATGATTGATCCTTCTAGCCTACTGGAAGAGTTCCCGGTGAGCACACTTGTTTGGCACGCCTCTCCTTCCTCCAAATCCGAAACATTGATTGCTGAGCGTCCTCCTTTATCAAGGCTATGCATCTTATTGCTAAGACTTATCCCACCGAAGGAAGCAAGGTCGTTGCTGAGGAGTTTAGTACTCCCTCCTCACAGAAACGGGCTTGAGGAAGCTGCCAACTCGCTCACGAGGACTCAGTTCAACAATTCCAGGGTCAGACCTCTATAATATTAGAGTCTTGTATAAATCTTGTTTTATTCAGCGTCCGAGCTTGCCGTCAACGACAGAGTCAAAGTGACAGTTTCTGCTGCATCTTCTGTGTGCTCAGCAGGCGACTACCCGGCTACTATCAATTATCTCAGACTTGAGGAATCTGACGTCTGAAGCCACCTCTCATTTGCGAATGCACAGCTCCAATATAACCTCGACCACTACCAGTACCTCCTCGATGATCTCCACCATATCCTTGATGCCCAGCATCAACACTCCAAAGGTGTTACCACCCGCGGCTGATTGCGAGTTAGAGGACCCGTAGGTGTTTTCATAATATTATAGTAAACTATACCTAAACCATCTTAGGTCTCATCTATGCTTATGCCATTATGATCACGACCACTACATGGCTCTTTTCCCTCTTATCGAATGAACACCTTTATAACCATGAAAACCTTTCATCGTGGCTGTTGCATGCCAACACTCATTTAACTCTGTTTCTTTTTATCACAGCTCAACCTGCTATGCCAACTGGTCGTTCAACCGACTAGCACTTCCGAAGTATTTATTACCCCAGCCTGGTACTGTCTTTACTCCAACATGTAACACATCTCAATTTGCCATTTGAATGATTTATCAAAGTCACGTTGAAACGGTGACTCTCGGGTACGCGTGAATGATCTAATGGAAAAGCTAATGCAAGCTGCTGGAAAACCAACACACAAAACACCAACTAAACCACTAACCAACCAACAACTACTCCTCTTAATGTGAGAGAACCGGGGTGTTCGGGGGTGCGGATCAAGTATTAGATCCCAGAACAGAGAATAGATCCCTCAAAATGTCTGATTCGGTCTTTTTGGTCTTATCCCGATAACGAGTTTAATCGAAAACTTGGCTTGTAGGCCGAGTAAACACAATGTTATTGTGGTAAGGGACGGGTTTGTATAATATAACGATCTAGTGACCGGCAAAAGTGGGTTTTATAGGTTTATAGGTCAAGGTTTGAGGTGCCTCTGAAGACTACTGTTAATTCGTCTTATGAATCCCGTAACTGAGAGTTTGAGGTGCTCTCGAGACTACTGTTACTTCTTCTTATTAACCGAAAATCCAATTCACACAGTCAAGTCAATCCAATCAAGTTTATTCCACAAGAGGGTGAGGGACAAGCACTTCCTAACTTTAAAGCTGCCTCCCCTACAACCAATGGCAAAATGAGATACTGGCCGGATCAGGGCGCAGCTAACTAGCTTAAAACTACTCTACTCTGGTCCTTATATACACCTACAATACTGCTTACATGAACGCAATTGGTCTACCAAAACTAAGCAATGAATAAGCAGATCTGTATCAAGCGTCCTATTGGCTGAGGCATGGGCCATTGACTCATTTCCTTCCACAAATATCAATCTCGCATGTGGAGATGCTCGGAGTCTTGATCTCTGAACGAGCTCGAATCTTCTTCGCCTGGTACACGGTCAAGTACCCTTATCGGGATAAGCCACTTATTCGAATCGTGTTGTTGCTGGCTTTCGAATGAACCTAAAGAGGGCATACCAAACTAAGGTTGGTATTTCTGATATGTCACGAGGTTATCCGAGTGATCGGGTCCCACGCGGAAGAGTGACTCGGCATAATTGCCTTATGGAGTCTCGGATCCGGAATATCCGACAAGTCCGTCATTGCCTGTTCTAGACCAGCACGGTCACATGATCTGTCGTGTCGCGTCTCCAGTTGGCACTTAGGCCCACAAAAGTCAAAGTGGTGGATTTAGACCATCCTCGGTACGCCTGCATGCATATTTTATATCTCATTGATCCTAGTCTAGCAAACAGCTCATCCGTATGAGATTTTGGGTACTGTTATGATTTTAAGTCTTATCCCGATAAGCATTATATTAGCCCCAAGTGTGGAGGTACCGCCATAATGAGTCCTGGACTTGACCCATGCTATGCAACTAGAAGCTACTCATTCAGAGCTCATGATAGCTTCTCTGAGAGTGCGTGGACGCCAATGAAACAAAGCAAAATTGCAAAATTCCATGCGTGCAGATTTACACGGCTTATCAACGTGTTCATGAAATTGCCTTATCCGTTCAAATATTTCGACCTTCAGGTAAGGTAGGGCTCATGGACTTTCAGCACACATCACATGATGTGACCCCAGCCAAAATCTGGCCTTTTGTGTCAAACTTTGAGCCTAATGGCGGCTGCCTCTGGGACCAAATCAAAAATCTAGCACCAAGGCTCGTCAAAAATCACACAAAACACATGATGTGTGCCGAAAGTCCATGAGCCCTACCTTAACTTTATTCTTTTGCTGCTGTCTCGATCTCTGTACCTCTGGAACCGTGATTGCACCCTGGTCTTCATCAGTTAAGTCCAGGTCTGGTATCTCGTCACTCAGCTCTCCATCTCCAATTCATCCTCTTCTTCAACATAATCTTTTGTTGGTCTGACACAAATTTTGTATGTCCTTTCCCAGGTATTCATTGTCCTCAACGTCATTCTTAGCTAACTCTTCAAGAGTCTCAGTTGAAAGGTCAATCAATTCCATGATATTATCCAGTAACTGAATTGACTCTCTCTGTTCAAAAGGAATGACTCTGAATTGTGTGATCTTTCCATGGTACATGGACCCATCCATTTCACAACATAGGTAAGAACCACCTTTGGTCCTCCTTATGACTATCATGGGACCCATATACTGGGTAGCCATTTTAGTATTCAGGAATTTCTCAACCTGAGTGTTCCATACAAGAACCAGACTTCCTGGTTCAAAATCATAATCTTTTATGGTGTGTTCATGCTCCTTCTCATAACGGTGAACTGACTTCAGCTTTTCCTCGCTTACTCTAGTGCACATTTCTTCAACATGGTTACTATGCTTGGCTAACGTTTTCATGTGCAGACCAATTAGACGTGGTAGATATAATCTTCCCTGGATATTTGACTAACCAAGTTGCTTCTTCTACATCTAGAGGAGTAATCAGGTGGGCCCCACATACCGTGAAATAAGCTGAACACCCCATGCCTCTATGAATTGTAATCTGGTCTGCCCAAAGAACTTGTAGGAAGAACCAGTACCATTTCTTTGTATCACCCCCATGGCTTTGTATAAAGACTGACACATGTCCCAGTGCCCATGCTCCACAGGTCCATTGGCTTGTGAATTGTATGGCAAGATGTTAATGCCGAAAATCCCATATTTCACATTTAACCATTTAAGGGCTGCTACAAATTGTGGTGCATTGTCTGTGACAATCCATTTAGGGCATCCCCAGCGACAGATTATATCTTCCAGTAAGAATTTTCCTAAACTCTCTCTGTTATCCTTTCGCAATGGTCATGCTTCCAAATAACGTGTGAGAGAGTCTTTTGCTGCAACCACATATTTATGCTGATTCGAGGGTGTCCCCACAATCATCACATCAGTGTGTATTTTCTGGAAAACACTGCATCATCGTAGCCACAGGAGGTATTTTTAACAGAGTTTTCTGCCTGAGTTGACATAAGTGACAAGAATTTACAAATCTTGATTTTATCATGGCTTTTGTTGAAAAGAGCCCACGGTGCCCTAAGGAATTGTGTGAAGCCCTCATCATGAACATTCTATGCTCTTTATTGACTATATGTTTATGTTTTGACTCATCCCCTCTTCGGTACAAACACCCCTTCTTATCCACAAAGAACTTCCTTGACCACTTCATAAATGATTTATACTGTTTGTTGTTCAATCCTTCCAGTCTAACCATCGGATCTTTGAACCACTCTTTCAGCATTTTTATTTGTTCATCCTGAGAAATCCCAGTTTTAGTCCTGTGACCTTCAGGGTAAGGCTTTCGTTTTGACGGTTCATCCCTCAGATTGATGTCTGGAAGCAACGGTTCCCCACCTGCAAGCACCCCAGTCAAGAATTGCGGCATGATTATTCCTTCATCACTATAATATTTTGTTATGTTTTGTTGGGAAACACGCTCTTCTTCCTTGGCTTGTCCGATTTCTAGGTCAAAATCGTCTACTGAGGTGGCCACACCATCCATAGCCATCATGTAACCTCCCCTTACATCTATTTCTTCTTTGAAGTCCTTGAAGTCCAGTGGTTGCCGGCCAGTTCAGTCCCAATCTGGATGTTCCTCCGGTGATGGATTTCTGTCAAGCCCTTCCTCCGTATTAGGCTAAATGTCATCCCCAGGCTGTGGATCCCTCCTAGAAAGACTATCCAGTGGGAAATTTACACCTGCTACATGCATTAACTTGAAATAGAACATCAAGATTTGTTCAATCCAACAGTTTATAGTTGTGTTAGGCCCCATACCTATGGCGGTCACTTTGCACATCAATTATTTTCCAAATAAAACCTGTGTTTCTAATCATTTTCTTGCCTTTTCGCAAAACTTTGGGCACTTCAGAACAATTTTCCTACTCTCAACAAGAAAGTCCATTTCAGTCTAAAATCTTGCCTGCAACAAAAAAAAACTCATTGTAATTTTTTTTTTTTGGCTCAACATTTTTTTTTTCTCGATTGGGTTGAGGTGATGGGATCACATGATTGTGTGCCCGTTTTAGAAGTCTGGGCATATATGAACGCCCGTATG
This sequence comes from Mycena crocata, assembly GCA_029281795.1. Classification (NCBI taxonomy): domain Eukaryota; kingdom Fungi; phylum Basidiomycota; class Agaricomycetes; order Agaricales; family Mycenaceae; genus Mycena; species Mycena crocata. Next base: position 517,757 of record JARJCP010000049.1, on the reverse strand, counting down.
AGCCTCACATGGCATCTTAACATACCAGGATGTTCTTCCAACTATCAACAGGTACCACAGCTGCTGTGAGTAGGTACATACACTGAAACACACCTAGTATTGCACCTGTAGTTGTGTTTTTGAACATGCATCAATCCAACTGAACACAAATTAGCCTCATTTTGAGGTAGTAGTAGGGCTCTGCTCACCAGCATCTACAGTATCCTCTCTGTAACCTCTGCTCATATTTTTTTCGTGTCTCACAGGAGCATTAGCAGCCCCTGGAAGTCTATGTTTGGTCTTGTATCATACCTACCACACGACGCGACCTATCATGTGACCTTCCGCTTGGCCTTCCCGAAAAAGTTTTTTTTTTTTTCAAGTCAGAAAAAAAAAGTTTTGAGAAAGGGTTTCAGTTCTGTTTTCCTCATCCTCACGAAAATATTGACAACTTGAAATTTTTTTCATAAAGTGTTGAAAGATGTGTGAAAACAGGTCAAAATGTCTAGAAACAGGTGTTTTATTTGGAAAATAATTGATGTGCAAAGTGACCGCCATACATACCCAGGTTAGCAAGCATCCCTTTTATGTTCAGGGCATCCATTTCAACTACTAGGCGCCGACACCAGAGCAGCCAATACTGCATTGCTTCTAGAGCACGTTTCAGGCCATAAAGCTCTTGCTTTGGTTGCAAAAACCTGGCTTCACGCTCGTTTAATGGAATCGAAGCAAACTTTGCATAATAGGGGCGCTCAATTCTTAGCCCGCCTCCCCGTTTCCCGTCTCCCCGTGTTAATATTTGTTCCGAACAAATAGAAATTCAATCTCCGCTTGAAAGCACAGCCTTTCCTTTTGCGTCCCTCAGTCGAGCATCCGCATCCACACTCCTTTTCTGTTTCTCTCGCGATATTTGAAAGAAATATATGTACGTGGCAATACCTCGGCACCTAATCTACCTAATGGCCCGGCTCCGGAAGCCTAATACACGTCTAATAGCTGTCATCGCTGGACACGACGCGACGCGACAAAGCGATGGAATACGGGCCTCCGGTGCGTGGCTATGATTAGTTGACTGTCGAGCTTAATACTGACAGCATATCAGATGTATAACTTTCCTCCGGACCCTTACAGCATGCTGCCAAACCATTTCTATGGTGCACCAATGCTCCCACCCCCGCCAGCTCCTTACGGACCACCGCAGCCGGCACCTGCGCTCACACCCTCGGCACCGCTGTCACCTGTACGGTCGCTGCCGTCTACCCCCACCCCCGCCAGACGCCGGGTGGGCCGCCCCCGTAAGGTCCAGCAAGCTCCAGCTGCCGCTGCTGCCCAAAAACCAAAAAATAAGAAGAAGTCGGCACCCAAAAAGAAAACCAAGTCTGTGGAGACTTCGAGTGACCTCCTTAAGGAGAACGACGATCCGTCGCTCCCCACTGTGATCGAGATCGATGACCCGTCGGACAGCGAGACGGAGGGGAAAGCGAAGTATAGGCACTGGACTGACGAGGAGAAGACCAGATTCTTCCAATTTGTTCTTGCCTTTGATGAGGCTGGTGAACACCGTTTTACCCAGCTCCAAAAGAATCCCAATCGCGTTTTTAAGCGGGTCTGTCGCATGCGTACACTAATTTGATGAGGACTCACATAGGGTTTTTTTTTGTAGGCGGCAGAAACCCTCTTTCCAGAGACCCGCTCCGCCAAATCGATTGGCAACCTGTGGTCCCGATCTCTCGAGACGTTTGGTTGGATGGTCGCGTTCGAGAAATTCACTGGTAATGGCGGAGGTGATGCTGACTCACCCGACGATCCTTCCGCTATCCTCAAAAGCGTCTCGACGGTGCACGCAAGGCGGGCTTACTCGTCGGCAGTCTCAAGCCAAGTACCATCACCGTCTGGGAGAACCAAGGCTGGTGGGATTTATTCAATAACCGGTATTTTCCGTGTCACACAATTTCGTTTTATTACTCATGTACATGTTCATTCAGCCTCGGAACGAGCGCAAAGGTCACCCGTGAGGTTGTTCGCAATTCTGCCACTCCTCTGTCCGACCTCGAAGACAATGACGATCTAGCCGCCACCCAAAACTCCGATGACCAGATCGACCCCACCCTCCGTCATGCTGCTGCCCCGCAGACCCCGGGCGCTTCGAAAAATCCAGCCACCGTCGTTTCTGAACCCAAACATACGCCTGCATCTGCCTTCCGCACGCAGGCCAACAGCTCCCTCGGTAACATGGGTGAGTTTCTTAAAATGAAGATGGTTTCGGAAGAAGTCGCAGGCAATCGAGGCGAAGTTGGAGTTGGAGCGCTCGAAGTTGGAGCTGGAGCAAGAGCGGGCGAAGACGGAAGCAAAAGCTGACATGGCGCGTGCTGTTCTCTCAACGGACGGTGCGGCTCCGGAAGTCAAGGAGGCGGCGAATCGGTATCTTCTCAATCTTTTCCTTTAATATTCCTCCTCATCTTGATTACAACCAAAAATCTTTCGTAGTAAAGCCATGGTCTGCGTAGCTAGAATAAATGGTCTAGAAGCTGTAGACGCTTCTTTCTACCCTCCTCTTTGAGCCAAACATCTGTCTCATATGCAGGTACGTGTGCGTTCCCCACCACTTGCGTTACAATCACTTCCTGGTTTCCATCGTGGTCATCACCCTCTTCATCCGAGTCCTCTGAAATGTTCCACAGGTCATCAGGCTTGTCCCGAAAGTCAATCGCCCTGTTGTGCAAGACAATGAGAGCCTCTATGACTTTGTACATCTCTTGCATGGACTTGTGCTGGCCCATTCCACGCAGACACGGGAACCGACCTTTGAGTAATCCAAAGGCATGTTCAACAGTGATACGGATGTTGGAGAGCCGACGATTAAAGGCCCGCATGCGTTCCCTCTCTGGCACATCCGCAGCGGCGATTTCGAGTTCATCGAATGGACGGACAGTAAATGGAGTAGATGGATACCCTGAAACATTAGTCAGCACCAGGAAAAATGGAAACAGTGGTGAGATATGATCATACCTTTGTCAACGAGGATATATTCACCATTCTCGAAGTATAAATGGCGTCTCTGCCATAGGTCTGAGTTCTTAAAGATTTTGACATCGGTTACTGCTCCGGGCCATCCAAGTTCGAATGAGGTGAATCTTTTCTCGTGGTCGCAAGTAGCCTGGACATTGGTCTAAGCAGAATATCAGATCATGAAATAAAAAATATATGTGAGCCCCTACTGCGAAACACTTTTTCCGAGACATATACAGATGTCCATCCTCGATGGGCTCAACTCCAAAGCGGATGAGTGATCCGTCACCACATCCAAGGCACCGATAAAAGCCGGAACGATCCTTGATGTTTTGTTTTATAACCAACTTACGTTCGGGTGCCGGCCACCCCACAAATTTCAGTCGCAATTCACGGATGGATCGCGTGACCCGGCGACAGTACAAAAAAACGGTTCCGAATCCTATCGAGAGCTTTTGTGTGGTACCCAGCGTGTCAGAACCTATGGCACCATATCGGATGAGAAAGCATCCTAATTGGTACTTGACATGACGTCGTTGTGGACGTCTTCCAGTTGTTTCGAATATAGGATTGGGTGCTAGATTTGCCACAAGATAGTCGAACATATCTCTGCCCACACTAATTCAAAATGAGAGCTTGACAGAAATGTACAATGTGGCTTCACTCACCGAAACATATGCCGGAATTCTCGATCCGGAGCCCGAAGACAAACCGAGAAGAAATCTACGGATTTCGGGATTTGATTGTAGGTGCCCCGCGAGCCGTCACCAGTCATACACTGTGCAATTGCCATCCAGTTTAGCGCTGTGAGATCCAGGATTTCCGCGATGTCATCATCAAATAGATCTGCTTCCTCCTCGGTATAACCCAGTAGATCGGCTTCGTCAGGATCATCTTCCAGTGCGAGGGATGCCGCCATCATGGTCTCTGTGATGTGCAGCACATTGGCCTGTCTTTGTGGTGCGGGGCATACTTCTTATCTTTCCTTATCGGGCATTCACGGCGATATTTGCCGTGTCGGGCGGAGATTGAATTTCTATTTGTTCGGAACAAATATTAACACGGGGAGACGGGAAACGGGGAGACGGGCTAAGAATTGAGCGCCCCTAATAGTGAATTTTTGCATTTACACTGGGTGAACATTTCGGATTTTCGACTGAGAAATTTGGTGAAGACAATTTTAAATTTCACACAAATTTTTCAGTTGAAAATTTGTGAAAAATTTAAAACCTTTTTGATGAAAATTTTAATTTTGAGTCAAAAAATGTTGAAAAATTTGAAATATCACAAAATATCTACCAAAAAGTTTCAAGTTTTTCACTTATTTTTTCACTGAGAAATTGGTGTAAAATTCAAAATAGTTTTCACCAAATTTCTCAGTCAAAAATCTGAATTGTTCAACCAGTGTTACTGGGTCATGCTGAGACACTTGAACACCAATGGCCTTCCAAGCAGTATCTACAGCCAGATTTATGTCTGATAACCAGTCATAACTCTAAGGTTTTAGGCAAGGGGTGTCCTTAACCAGAAGCTTTAAACTTTCCATGGCCAAAACCTGGTCTGGTCCCCATATAAACTCTTCTGTATTCCTTAGGAGCTTCTGAATAGGCCCAGCAACCTCTCCAAAACTTTTTAAGAACATCCTCATAACTCCTATGGTCCCAAGGAATTTCCTAATGTCTGATACATCATTTAATGCTGGCCACTGCAAAATTACTCTGACTCTGTCAGTGTCGGGTTTCCTTACTTCATATGAGCATAAATACCCTACAACGAAGAATTCTGCAGCACACAGGACTGACTTTAGCCCTGACAGCATAGCCCCGCAATACTTCAACCATTGGACTATTCGGTTTAAATTCAGAAAATGTCCCCACAAGAAGCGTCAGATCCCATCATTCTCAGGAATAGTCTTGTAATTCCCTTTTTCATCTTGATATCTTGATCCCGGTCCTCATACCGGTATATCATCAATGTACAGAATAGTGATATGCGGGATCTCATCCCTTAGTATGAAGGTTACATCATCATGAAAAATGGGAACTGAATTTGTCCAGCCTTGCGGTAGCGTTACTAGTCTTAGAGCACCAAAGTGTGTCTGAAACATTGTAAAATCTCTTGATCCTTCTGCTATGTCCCTATGGTCATAACCAGAATACAAACTAAGACATCCTCCACAAGCTCTTCCAGCAAAATGATTTGCTAGTTCTTCAGTCCCCGGAGGAACCCCTGAATGCGCAATGGTTACCGCATTTAATGGTTCCAATGCATGAATGAGCCTTATACTTTTCCCATCCTTCTTGACGACTTTGAAGAACTTGCTTCTATATAAAGCTGTTATATCCATGCACATTGACCTTCTGTTTGTACCGAAAGCTCCGGCGTTCGGAGCGTCCGGTCTTTCGGAAGCTGTCGGTCCGCCTTTGGACCGACTCGGCTGATCGGTTTTTCACGCAATGAAGGATTACTGAGCGTTTCCTGTTTATCTGTTATCTATCTCATCCATCTGTCTTCTCCGTCTCTGTATGTACTTCGCTTTGTTATATTCAAGTCCCGCTTTTGGTAGTCGCTTTGTCTTACCATATTAGGATATTGATCTTCAACTACTATATAAACCCTATGTACTATGCCTGTATTCTTCAGTTTGATTATTAACGTGCTTTGCTCTTCGCTCTGCTCTGAGTCGTTCCGGCTTCACCGGAACTTCCGACCTCCTACTTCGTCCTCTTCAGCACGGGTAGTACAGTACGCACACCCTTATCTTCCTGTGGTGCTTGCACTATATCTACTGACTTCCGCTCTTCCGTCCTTCTGGTCTTCTCGGAACTTCGGATCACTTCCCAACGTCGGCTCGGTATATAACATATAGAATGAATATGGATTTATCCACACCAAACTAAAACACACTAAACCAACAACAACAACTCCAATTCAACGTGCAAGGTTCGGGGTTCCTACGCAGGAAATGTTGTGGCAATTTGAGAATGCCTTCGCTCAATTTTGACTTATAAATTTATAGTTCAATTTGCCTCGAACTACTGTCCTACTGAGCACTAATATGCTTCAGATAATTGGAAAGGTGTATAATTCAAAGGGGTGTGTGGATATACAATACTGGATGCTTTTAATAGCACTTGTACTCCAAGATGTTCTTAAAATGTTCAACTTTTCTGGGTAACTATAGTCTTTGCTTCTTTTTGAAGGTTCTAACCGATTTCTGTGCTATCAATTCTAAGTTCCGTACGTCCGTGTAGCTGTGTAGACATGTATGTGTGTATGAAACCTCAAAACAATATTTGATCAAAACAGAAATGTTATTCCAAAACCGTGAACAAAATACTGAAGGCTCTAAGAGGCCAGGTGTACTCCGAATGAATTATAGACTTCCCAAAACAAGAGGATGATCCAGTGCCGAACTCCTGAAATCCCTGCTCTACTTATACTAATTCTGAATAATCCTAATCTAGCAAACAATGGAAAACCCACACAGCGGTATAGAAGTATCTACGTGTCAGGAGCCGATTGCCTGAGTACTAATTTACATACAGACTTGTACCTATTTGGGCAGAGAAAGAGAGAGAAAATTATAAAGTTATGTTTGTTTTATTGTTTTCTTGGGGATTTCCTAGGCCTCTTTGCCCACCCATCACTAGATGCTGACACCATTGTCCCTAGTACGAGTTCTACTGGCCAGACACGTATGCCACGTACTCCCATGTGTTGCTGTACTCATTCGTACCAGCCATCATTTCCAGCCAAAGCGTGATGTCATGCACTGCCACCTTTGCTTGTCCGAGTATTTCCGAGTTCCCCGATAAGTGGCAGTGCCAGCGTAGCCACACGTTCTGTGTTCCGGATAAAGACCCATTTCGATGTAAGCCTTCCTTTGCTTTCTCTGCCATTATGTTCTGTGTCTTCATAGGATGGATGTTTCATTGTTATTCCTTGATAAGGCATACACCCCTAAGTCCCAGACTGTTTTAGTTGGTAAGACTTCGAGTTTGACATTCCCAGGATCAAGTACTGCTGGAATTTCAGACCCATGTTGATGTGATAAATTGAAAGCTCTTACACAATGCCCAAAGGTAGTACCATGAATTATCAAACTTTGTGTAGTAGTCACCGAGTTTGAGATGTGCATTGACCAAGCCATTTCTGAGGGCCGGATCAGTGCCTTCTGGTAGTGCCTTGATCGCCTGGCTGAGATGTTACTGTAGGCCACAGAATATAGCGTGAGTGGTGGACAATGTCAGGGGAACCTGTGTTTCCGGCCCTCCCACTCCCGCGCCTGGACCGTCCCATTCCGGCTCCTCCCGATATCACATGGCCTGTGATTCCGCCCGGGACCTCTGCCAATCACTCCGGTTGCTATCACATGCCCCCTGTCCGTAGTTACTTATATACCGGGATCTGAAGCGGGTGATCCTTAGTCTTTCTTCTCTTTGGATCCCCCTCATCAGGTCTGTCAATCTGTATATGTAGCTACTCTGTGATATTTACCTTTGGATCCCCCTTGTCAGGACTCTTGAGTATACTTGGGCCTTGAGGTTGCCTTTACAGACAACATTGAATTTCCCATTGCCGACATCTCTGTAGTTGCGGAACGAAAGGCCTTCAACCACTTCGAAACGAGCTCAAGTGCGGCCCATTTGGGAGGAGATAACTCATGTTTGCGAAGTTCTGAGTCCTTTGCAACATAGTTAAAAATCACCAGTTTAAACTGGGGGGCACGGCCTGAAATACATGTTAAATACTGTCACAAAATAAATTAGGAGACTTACACAGCATCTGATGTTTTGATGACCAGTGCGTCTTCACATCGAGGATGAGCATGAGAATGGAATCCTCAGTCCTGGTGTTGGCATTGACATCCTTAATTTCCTTCTTCCAAGCTGCACAATGCTAGGGACTGGAACGAACATGTTCGAACATGTCAGACAATTTTTCGAAGCTGTAGCCATGTTGTCAAAAGCAAGTACTAATTTTTGGAAACAAAAATGAACCTTGAGATGGCAAGACCAGTTAAACTCGTAGGTTTAGCAGGTGTTGCCCCTGCTGCATTCAGATTGGCAGCAGCAGCAGCAGTATCATCGGGAGAGTCTCCAGATTGACAGGTGTGGTTATCAGCCTTGGCCAAAAGCGACTCAGTGGTTGAATCTTGGCATGCCGACTTGCAAGAAGTGGCCACTGCCTTTTTATGCTCCTCCTTCATCAAGGCCCCGATTGCTTCGAGTAGCTTGAAAACATTATTTAAACAATCACTACATACAGAATGTTGCTGTCGTACCTTGAGCGCTGACAAGTGAATTGTGTGCATGCTTGCTCTCAAAGGGAATATTCAATTCATGGCACTTCCTCTTGAAAGCTTTGACCAGAGTATCATTGTTAGTCGTGTTGTCGTTTCCCACACAGTGCATTCATGCGATGTTGCAACATGAATGAGAAATGCGAGCGGTGACGGCATCGTTTCAACAGCAAGGATGGAACCAGGTGATATTGAAATACACGAGGGAATAATACTGAGGCTGAGAAGAATTCAGACAGTTGAATAGTTTAAACTCCTCGTTACTGGCTCACCTATGAGTACAAGGGTGGAGGCCATTGTAAGGGAGGCGCATACGTGCACATACCCTACGTCATCGATGACGCCCAAGGAAATACTCCTTGGGCTTATGTAGTTACTTACTTAAATACAATCATTGCTTGTAGTTACTACTTTGGGAGTGGGTAAGCTTTGAGGTGACTAAACTCTACCCAAATGCTGACGCACTCTAAGTATCTTCAATAGAACTTAGGTTGATTCAGTTCGGGTGTGAAGTTCTAAGTCAATAACTCCAAACCCTTATCAGCCATCCACGACGAGAAGTAGGCATAGGCATAGATATATTGCCAATCCTGTAGGATGGAGGCTCTGACATCGGGGTGGATCGAAAGGAAGGCCAAAATTCCGGCAACACATGGGAAGAGGAATAGGGTGATGTTCAGCAGCACCCACCGGAGCACATTTGTGCCTATGGGCTCTGGCCGCAATGCAAAAAGAGTACTGTGTTCTGAGGAGATGTTAGTACCAAGGTATGAGAACAAATCAAACTCCTCACTGGGCAGGAGCTTATTCGGACCATGATCATCGTATATGATGAGTGGCCCCATTCTCGAAAGCCAGTTGGGTACAGAAGTATGGTATATGCTCGCTTTATAAACCCATTCCAAACTGCCTCAGGATCATAGCGGAGAGTTGCATTTGCAAAAGAGGGAAATATCTGTGATAAATGGTGTTTAAAGAATGCAATATTTACGCTCGTCTAATCGGTGACACACCGAATGTTTCTCTGCTCGTGCAGAATGCCGGTTGATCAGCCACTTTCCCTTTGGTACTGGTTGGATTTTCTACCGAGGAAATCTGTCTGAGTGGGGAATTTGGCTGATCCGCAATCAGCGGTCACATGGCACTGCTTGGTCCAAGCCAACACGCTCGATGGGGGCGCGTCGCCACTGGAGCTCAAAGCAAGCATTGGACAATAGTGAGCTGAGCTCCTATTGTTTCGCTAATCATGCATTGACCCGCCAGCTTCAGTACTTAGGTGCCCACAGGAGATGAGGATTGACTATCCTCTCGTTCTCCTGCACCCTAAGTAAGTTCTCTACTCCCGGTAGCATGCTGTTCAGGAACTGACTCGAGACTCCTTGTCTGGCTCAGTATTCCTCCGTTGAACCGCCGCTATCCTCCAGTGATCATACAGTTCACGTCCGGTGTTTCTCTGTCATATCACAAGGTACTTTTCCACGAGGGAATTTACTTCGCAGCTCTAATCAAGAATTTTCTGATTAGCAGCCATATAGCTTACTCTAGTGCACGCCAGACACGAGCTGCCACTCACTTACACAAGTCTTCACGTGTCACTAGGTAAGACTTCTGTTCTGGAATTCCCAGTTTCGTTTCTGATGCCTCATGTGTCACTAGTATCTATTCTCTACAAAGGTCAACGGACACTGTCAATCCCATCTCCCCATTGCTCCGCTCAATGCAAGATGCCATCACACAAGCTCAAAGAGCCAAGACGGTCGTCACCGGCTTCAAGGACGGCACTGTACTATCCCGCAACACAGTTATTGTTCAACTCCATCAAATCTTCTCCGAAACCCCAGCTCCTGGCAAGGATGGGGTCACCCCAGCTGCTCCGACAGCCGCCGAAGTAGAAGGATTCATGGAGCCTTTCACAGACATGTGTGAGCAGTGGGTCCGCGACCAACAAAAGGCTGAGGAGCGTGGAAGGCAGCGCGCACACGGGGAGCGCGCACCCGGCGAAGAGGATGCGGACCCTGAACCCCGCTCCGACGACGACGACGAGGACGGGGATGAACACCCTGCCAAGCGTCGTCAGATTCTCGAGGAGGAAGAATTCCCCTGGGTCAAACATGAAGCTCTCGTTCCGCTCCGTGCAGACCAGGCCGAAACCGTTCAACTTCTCTGCATTTATGCAGGCGATCCAAAGCGATCTCTTTGGTCCCTCCTCTCCTGTACACGCGTTGAGTTCCCCAAGTCTCAGTGGCTCCGCCTCCTCACCTACAAAGCGGTCGATCTCGACGCAGTTCTCACCGCTTTCTACAGCGTCTCTCCTGCCACCAGGCACACCGAATCGATCGGAGAAGTCCACCTTACCTTCCACGGGTCGAGTAAATCAACTCGCCTCGTTTCCACCCAGTCACAGTGGACCTTGGCTTGGATGCAGACCGTCCAGGCCGCTCTCACCATCTTTCCTCACCTCACAGAACAATTCCACAAGTGGGGCCTCTATATCCTCAACAAGTTCTCCGCTGTACACGACTCCCAGCATCACCGAGTCATCAGCTTCGAGAAAGCTGGCTGTCTCCTCGCCAGTCGCCGCTCCGACGTTGGACTCGACCAGTTGTTCCATTTTTACCGCCCTCGAAACTATGCACCCCAACTCTATGGGTCGCCTCGCCATTGAATCCTTCTCCGGCAGGAAGGTTCCATCGACCGACGGCAATGGTGGTGGGTGATCGGCCAAATCTCGCAACAACGGCTCTGGTCCTAAACCCTGCACTGCTTCCAGAAAATCCACCAAACCTTGCCGGCTGTGGAACGATGGCCGTTGCAAACGCGAAGCTCCCGATTGCAGGAATCTGCACATCTGCGCCGGCTGCCGAAAAGGTCACCCGCAATCTGAATGCCCTATCTAGTGCTGTAGCTGTGCGACCGCGCTATCTGCGCTCATTCGTGTGGTCGGAAGGCGAACGGCGTACAAGCCCCACCGCTCTGGGAACAGAAACCGACCCACCGTTTCCCAGTGTGCCTGCGGAGGCTTTTTCGAACAGGTCCTTAGTCAACACCGTCATCCAGAACCCCCGTTTGTTTCGCATCTCCACACCCATCCAAGTCGATTTGTTCCAGTCCCTCCTTACCTCACATCCGAACTGACCGCTCGTCGAGTCCTTCTGTAAGGGTCTCCGAGAGGGTTTTTGGCCATGGGCCAAACCGGTTGGCAGCCATCCCATCACTCTCGACGGCTCTAAACCGGTGCGTCCCGACGCTGAACAATCTTTCGTAGAGAAGACTCGTGACGAGGAGATCTCAGCTGGTCGTTTCTCTGCTGGCTTCTCGCACTTGTTACCTGGGATGCACGCCATTGTGATTCACGCAGTTCCCAAACCCCACTCGGAGAAACTGCACCTTGTTACAAATTTCAGCAGCAGCGATTTCTCGCGCAACTCCATAATCTCCCGTTTCGACATGAACTCGACCCGTATGGACGGTATCCGGGAGCTCGCCGGCCATCTGCGTGCCCTGCGTCGCTCTCATGGCCCAGATGCAGAGCTTCATATTTTCAAATCCGATGTGAAGGGCGCGTTCAAAGTCCTACCTATGCACCTCGTATGGCAACCGTGGCACCCGTAGCTGTATCATAAAGCCTGGCAGACTGGCTGTAGCCAGAACATAAATTACCTTCACCCCTGGTCCTAGCCAGGGCCTGGCTGCGGCTTAACTGGGCTATTCCTGCCTATAATCAGTTGCGGCCCGTTTCCCAGGCATTCCCACGACTCAATATTGTTCAGAAACCATTAATAAATGTTAATATTACAATTACAACAACTGAAGTAATTAATATTGTACGAAACAAATAAAATCCCGATGTGGGCTGCAACGCCTCCAGCCTTAAAAGGCAACTCTCGCATCTTATGTAAAAATTGGCGCTTCAACGGCTCTCGCTCGCCTCGCCCTCCTCCCCACTCGAAGCTCGTTCTCCGCCCTCCTGCCCGGCGTAATCCTCCCGTTCCCCCACCCATGACCAGTCATCCACCTCCAGAGGCTCTGTGGCTGCAGCCCTGCTTGCGGCTAGCCATGCCTCTTCCTGTAACGCGACCTGCACCACCACCGCCGCAGATGTATCCCATGCCGTCTTGTATCTGCGGGCAATGGTCCGATGCAGAGCAGCCTGACGTGCAGCATATGCATCGAGCCCGTCACGCAGCTGCTGTGTCGTTTGCTCCCGCCGTACGCCCCTCTTTGTTTCCCACCACATCGCCCGCCACCGCAGAAAGCGCAAAACATGCTTCATCTCCTCTCGCAGCAAGAGGACTTCCTCCTCCCACCGGTCTCTGCGCGCTTTCGCCTTCGACCACTCGACACGCACCGCTAACAGGTAAAAAACTAATGTTAGGAGCAGGTAAAGAGTTATCAAAAGGATTGACTTACAATCGTGGATTTGCCCCTCGTTCTCCCCTGGTCCCCCTCCCGCCGTCCAAATCCAAGAAAGATACCGTTCCTTCGACGATATTGCAGGCCCCTGCCGCCGAGCCCTGCCAGTCCCTCCTATGCCCCCCAGCCTCTTCCGCGCCCTCGTGTCCACTTCGCGCTCCTCGTCCAGCTGAATGTCGCGGGTTTGCAGCTCCTTGTATGCTGCGCACTTCTCTTCACCCCATAGCGCTATCAGCGCCGCACGCGCGCGCTTGTACTTCACCGCCGATGCCTCCACCCGCTCCCCCACACGCTCGATCAGTGTGTATGCTCTCGTCGCCGCTCTCTGCCCTGCCACGTTGGTGTCACGATACGTGAGCAGATGGCGCTTGGCGTGCAACCTGTTCCGCACGTTGCGTAACGAGTCGCGACATTGGCCCTCCCGCAACTTCGCTTCCATCGCCGGCAGGCCCCTTCTGCATCCGTCCTCTCGCACCTCCGCAGACAGCGCCGATGGAAGGTAGAGCTTGATATCCTCCGCATTGGGTGGGGGCATGTCGGTGTCGCGCGCCTCCTCGTCGTTGTCGATCTCCTGGACCGCCCCCGGCATGTATATCTCTTGTAGCTTTCGGAAGCTCCTCAACTTGGCAAAAATGCAATGCGCATCTCAGCCACGCGTTCCGTCTGGTCCGCCACTAGCAGCGGGCGGCCCTTGATTTCCTCGCGTATTCGACGCCTGAAAATCCACACCTCGGTCAGAGATCGTGATGCACAAAATCAAAACTTACTGTGATTCTTCTAATTGTAAGCCTGCGACTAAAAACGACGTTACACTTGATTTGTTCAGTTTCCTCCCACCCGCAGCAGCGTCCTTGGCTTCATCTTGAGTTAGCGCTAACCGCACCGCCGCCTCGGTCGGACCGCCTGGTGAGCGTGACCGGGTGAGTCATCTTGCGCTGCATACCAATATGTAACATACCTTCCTCGCCGTCCTCAACCTCATAGGGGTTTGCCTTGTTTGGGTCCTCTACCCAGTCGTCGATTCGTTTTTGCCATTTTGTGCGCGTGGCCTCTTCGAGCGCATCGTCGACGTCACTAAACGCGGTTGCTTGCCGGTCGCGTTCGTCGATGGCCAGAATAAGCTTTCGCGGAAGAGTGGTTTCTGTCGGCCCTCATCAGCAAACACAACGCTCCGATGTTGCTATACATACCTTGATTTATGTTCTTCTCAAAGTTGTGATGATCTATTTTGTCTTCAAGCGCGTCGTGACGGGCGCCACGCCCCATTTCCTTCGTCGACCAAGCCAATGGGTTCAACCCAGACCATGTTCGTTCGATCCCCTCTCCATCTGTCCGCCCCACACCGACGAGATAACTGAGGGAGTTTTGCACTTGACATTTTCGCTCGTGGGCGGCCGCGTGCCACACCGGTAGGCCGTAGAGAACGGTGACCTTCTTCAGATCTAGCTTCAACTCATCCGGCATTTTCGTCATACGCGTCTCCAGGTTAATCTTCCATTGACAGGCGATGTCGTAGGAGATCGCCAGATACATGGCCGTGATTCCAATGATAGATGATAATAATATGTAATCCATGTTGGCGTATCTGTCACGGTAGGTCAGATCGATTTGCATATCCAGCTTCCAGGCTAGCTTACCTCTCTCCCTTCTGTAAATCACCAACGCCCCGCGGACGCACCACCTCGTGTCGTGCGCACACCACCCCGCCCACCCCCGAACACCGCAGCCCGGTCGTCTGTCGCGTGTCCTTCTGCAAGAGGGCCGCGAACGCAATACATGTGCTAACCTGTCCTGCGCAATCAGCCGGGCCAGACGTTCTGTAAAATGCTACTTACGTCCTTCTCAGCCACATAATCGACTAGATGCTCTTTGTACGGGCCTTCATTGACCAAGTGACCCCACCCCGCACCCAGCGGTTGGTCGTCCCGCTCGTTAGGGCGCAGCCGACTTTTCAGTCGGAAATTGGCGTCCATAGCCAGTAGCAGCATGTATAAGAATCTATTTTGCATATCAAACAATGTTCTATGACTGACAATGAAGCGACCTTACCTGTACTCTGCCGACACCTCACGCCACCCCTTCGGCAAGTTCTTGTCGTCGTGCGGGCACGCCCAGCACAGTACACCCAGCTCGCCCTGTTCCGTCGCATACATGCCAGCCGGATTATGTGCACACCCTCCGCGCTTCATCCGCATCAGCCAATTCCACTCACGCGACATCACGCCAAACGCCTTGTAGCGATCCTGCAAGACATTTGATCAGCTGGTCGCATTTAGCCTCTCTACGGAACTCACTGGAACGGACTGCATGTCGGCGGCGTTCGTTGCACGTTCAAGCATGCCCACGAAGTCGTGGACATTGATGTTTCCAACTACACACAGCAGACGGAAAAGGTCCAGGGCCGCGAACGTCGCGCAGGTGGCGGGGTCTACCAAGGTTGCAGGGAACCACCCGTTGCGCAGTAGCTGCTCCAGAGGACCCCCTTCGTCGCCGGCATCGCAGCCACAGAATCGGTAGTCGACAATGTGGATGTAAGCCTCGTCCATCACCACCATCGTGCGTATGGTGGGCGCTGGCCGACGGCACTGATGACCGCCGTGTCCAAGCTGATACACGAAGTTCAGCGCACGCAGGGAACTGTCCTGCCAGTATCCATTTTTCCATTCCTGAAAGCGGTGAATATTATCTCTTCTCTTCCGAGTGATTTGCGTACCTGTAGCCTATGCAGTGGAGTAAGCGCATGGCGCGACAACACGCACTCTGCGCACTGCACAAACACACCGCAATCTTTGCAACAGAATTGGCGAGGCTTCCGTTCCCAGACCTTTTGACAGCAGGAGCAGCCATCGTCCCGTATCGCGTCCCCATTCCCTCAAATCGTAAGATCTCATCGAGGAAACGCGGTGCGAGTGGCCGCCAGGCTCTCAAGCTCACCTCCTAATATATAAACGTCAGCTAATGTCCTGCTGCTTGAATCGAGAAGACCTACCGCATCTTCCGCTCTTTTCCTCTTATCTCCAGTCACCCCCTCTTGTCCTGGCTCATCGTCTCCTTCAGGCAGTGGGTTCCAGGTGGCGAACGTGTCGTCAGCCAGGTCGGATGGCGCAATCCTCCTTTTCTTCACGTTATCCACAGTTTTCTTGAGCCGCCGGCCATCCTCGGACACGTAGAATCCTGTATCGTACGTTGTATCGCCTGGTCTTGTCTCGTATTCGAAAGCTGAGTCGGCATGACTTTGTGATGCATTGGGGCGACGGTGAGTTGGCGTGGAGTGGGTGGAGCTACCACGGTGGCGGGATGGCGTTGAATCCGTCGACGTGCGGCCATGGCGGCGAGTAGGTGTCGGATTGGATGATGTACTTTGCTGGCTGCGAGACGCGGGGGGATGGTCTGAGCACATGCGGGGAGGCAAAAACAGGGGAGCAAAGCAGAGTGTTACGGGAAAGAAAAGCACAAGTGGTTTGTCAGCCGCAACCGAGCGCGACGGCTCGGCTGAGGGCACTGGCCCTCAGCGCTCACCGACGCGCATGCACAAAGTCCTGTGTTGTCCACGGTTTGCTTTGACACGTCCCGATCAACAACACCACACCCATTTCCTTTTTCAGAGTCACGATGCCGAACAATAAAAACTACTCTATGAACAGTGCAGGACAGGTTCAGTGTATTGGTAGTAAAGAGATCTTGTCTTTTTAATTATAATGTCCCCCCGCCCGTCGATGAAGGCGTGAGCGCGCTTCCCCGTATACGCCGAATGTTTCGCATCTGAGCAATTACACCGGCTATCGCGAACACCGTGCTCCAGGCTGATAATCTATATGCAGGCAGTGAGCAAGCAGAAGCTGTTAAACCCTCTAAACATACCCGTATTGTGTGTATCCCAGTGTTCGGGTTGGACAGCGAGCTCTGTCGGAAGCCCTCCCCCATCTGGGGTGTGTACGCCGCCCTAGGAGACGTCTTAAGCCGGCAACACATATGGAAAAACGACAGACAGACTTACAGTGGGTCAAGGTTTGCCCACGCGCGCTCTACACCCTCGCCGTTGGTGATCCCGATGTTTGTGTTCATCCATACCTCTCTGGGATAAGCGGGTACGTCAGCCACAAGCCGATATAATGATAAAAAAAACATGACACCGACTCACCTCCTCCTTGCTTCCTCCAGAGTCAGCTCTGCCTCTTCGGCAGCTGCCCGTACCTGTGCCTTGGGCGACATCGGCGGCAGGGAAAAGCAGGGATACTTGGAGAAGGCTGACGCCGGAGCACCTTCACCCGTAGACTCGGACGTGCCGGCGTTAGCGCAGACGTCGCAGCCCGGGACGGCTGGAGCGCCCATGGCATCAGTGGCTGCAGGAGTGGGCAAAGGACTAGCTTCGTCATCCGAATCTGACGCGGGCACAGGTTCAAGTGCCGGCATCTCGTCTGAGTCCCTGTCTCCTCTGTCAACGAAAAATTGTTGCAATATGGCCCGCAACGTACGTATGCTCGGCCGCCTCCGCATCGTGAAGATTCTTGTAATACTGGCACCCGATGTCGTAGCCCTGGCCGTCGTCGTAGAGGAGGCTCGCCTGCAGAAGATAATCAGCAAATATACTTGATTGTGGGTGCTAACTGACCCCAGTGTAACGGTTCCGATAACGATTGAGTGCCTTCTCGCGCTCACCGCTGTGTACGTAGCATCAGTTCCTGTCGCTTGGATGGATGTACACAAGCACTTACTCCGGCAGCCCTCGAATCGTGGTGGTAGTCGATATCCTGTACTCAATGAAGGCGGGTCCTGGCGCTAGGTAATGAAGACATCAGGACAGGGATGAAAAAATAATGATAAGTGGTAACATACAAGGCAAATCAATGAGATCGTCCAGGTCGCTCTCCATTTTGTTTTGCTTGAGTGAGGGGAAGAGGAGGAGAGGCACAGTCGGTCTGGAAGGGCTTTTATCCGTATCCTTTGTTTGTACCGAGTTTGGACGATGCGGCCTAGCCGGCCATGTGGTCCTAGCCAGAAGGTTACTGCAGCCATACGAACGAAATCAGAGGCTGATTAAATCACCCACCTTGGCGGCCGTCGCATTGCGCTTTTCTCCTCGGAGCCTCCCCCCCTACCCGTCCCTCGACAGCGACGCTCGAGTCCTTGCGAAAAAACCCTGCTCAGACAAAAAAAAAAACCACCCAACCATGCGCTGCATTAATATTGGAACTCGCGGTTTTGTTCCCGCTCCTCCTCGCCGCCCCTCGTCATTGACGAGTTCAACATTCCTCGGTACATTGTTGCCTCGGCCGACAGCCCGCTGGAGCCGCACATCGACTTCACCTTCAAAGAGCGCCTGCAAGAGGAGCTTTTACTTCGTGACCCACCCCAGCCTTTCCCCGCGGAACCCTTGAATCGGAGCTGCCCCCTCCTGCGCCTCAGGGATATGCTCACGCCGAAAGCCAGACCACCAGTCAGACTCAACCAGGGCGTTCAGGAGCGCGAGGCGCCAGGGTCGCTGCAGAGCGTGAGGAAGTTTTCGCACTGTTCAATCTACCCACCTCGACCAGCGGCGTGAAAGCATGTCGAGATCCCCATCGCCCGGCGCAGACATAGTTGTAGCATCGGGAGCGTGTTCGACCGTGGACTCATCGAGGATAAGGATTATAAGTTGAGCGAGGTTGTAGGCCAAGGATCTCGTTTCAATTTGCGATTCGTGCGCTGGGGTGGCATGCGAGTTCTTTTTCCTGTCTTCTGTAGCTTCAGGCTGACTCTGGACGTCATTTGCAGGACACCGCGCGCAGTAGTCGGGGGAAGATGGTAAGATGATCATGCTGCTTGCTGGACGTTCGCGAAACGGAGACTGGCTCAAAGAAGTTGTGGAACCCGCCACAGAGCAATGTGACCTAGCCTTGAACACATTCCGTAGGACCTCAGCCGCCGCAGGCCAGCCACCGACCGTTTTGTCCGGGGGAATTGGGACGACCTTCAATGAGGATACAGTAAGTTAGTGATATCTTCCAAATTGAGATGACTGAGATTGTTTCAGGTGGCATACGCGCAAGTCGGCAGGGTCCTCAATTGCTGTGGTGTTCTTTCAACTCATGGCCACCCTGGCAATGAGGCGTCTTGTTGGCTTCGGCAATTGTGAGTTTGTGGCAGTGCTCATTGTTATCATCTGTTGAATTTGCCTGTGCATACTATAGGCGTCCTCGAAGCCTACTGCTCTCTCGCCCACACCACGCTCAAGCAACAGAAACAGGAGAGTCCTCAAACACGACGCTGAAGCCCTTTATCCATCCGACGCCAGCCTGTTCTCTGCGGCTTCGATCGAATTCGGCGGACCTCCCACTCGCACCGCCACTGGATCTGTAGACCGTTACGAAGCCGCACCTGGGGCATCCTCTGTGCTCTGGGGAAGTATGCGGTCACTTTACGGCGGGCAGATCATCTTTTGGGATCTCGGCCTGGTGATCGCCTTCCCGGCGGGATCCACCATTCTCTTGCCACTTGGGTGCTTCGTTATTCGTTTGTTGAGGTCGGGAAGGAGAGCGGCCGTTATTCCGTCGTTCAATGGGCCGGAAGGTGGCATCACGCGGTGGATCCAAAACGGGCACCGCTCGGATGTCTCCTTCGCCGTGAAGGCAACGAAAGCCGAGCACGATCAACGCGAGGTGCTCCGCGCTCGTGCGGCAACGCAGACGCATGGGCAGCATTCCCAAATTACACTGACATCCTGGATTGTGGCTTGAAGTATCCATTCCCGGGGACGATCCCACAGAGCGCCCATCCGCCCAAAACCGAAAAAGCTGTAGTGATGTCATTGCGTCGTTACACACACCTCTTTACGTGCCTTCTGCTTTACACTATCGTCGTCTTCCTACTACTGCCATCGCATTCAACTGTGGCATATCTACCTTGCTACGCGATTATCTTTGCTCGTGCTACATTACTTAGCTGGCTACCGCACTTCAATTGATATCAATTTTATCTTCCGCAAAAGGAAAAGGATGTGAGTCAAGACAAGACAAGACTTGTATTCAAAGCCAGTATCGACGACCATGTTTGAAGTAACTCTGCTGCCCCGGGAGTGGACATAATCCGGATGACCTGTGGGGTTCAGCAAAGGCCCCAGAATTTCTTTCTTGTTGTTGTTGTCGTAATAACCGTCTTCCTCCTCCTCCTCAGAAGACCCAAGTTTGTCTATGTCTGCGAGCGTTCTTGGTGAAGGCGACTCAGAGCGTCGTCGCTGCTTCTTCGTGGCGCGGATAGGAGGTGAATGTGGCGTGTTGTGCAAATAGAGTGTGGATGCCCGGGCCGCCGGTGGATGGACAGCGGAGACGGTCGGCTTCTTGACCTTGACCGCGCGAGGGGTGACGGCACTGGATGAAGTTGAGGACTGCTTCGTCTTGGGCAGGCGGGGCGTCGCCAAAACAGCAGCCGACGGCAAACAACGAAGACATGGCCTGCTGCTTGCTAACCTTCACCACCTTTTGGGCCGGTCGGGTCACTTGCTGGTTGCGGCTTGAAAGGCATATGAGCAATGAATGGCATTGGTTCTTGGTGAGTAACTCACTCGACATAACGCTGCCTGTACTGTCGTGCCCTTACAGCCGTTCTGCTGAACAGAGCTAGGAGCACTTTTCAGCTCCTCTCGGCGCCTGAAACTGTGATCAACCCGGCCACTGTGGCCTGTCCAAAGCTGGTACACACTTGCGCATTCGAGCTCGTGCCTTTGAATTGATCGCGTCCTTGTTCCTGTGTATATTGCAGCTCATTCTACGGGTGAGCAACACAGATTGCCAGCGTACCTCTGGCGATATTCCCAGGCACTTTGCGCACGGCGGTCAAGTATCTCTTCTTGGGTGAGCCCGTCTTGTCGTGCCATCGCGGAAAATGCAGACTCCAGCACTGCCACGCAAACATTGTCAAATTATCGTCAAATTCTGCGGTTGAGGGTGTTTTTCTTTTTATATCATTTGTTCATCAATCCTAGGTCTCGTCTAGCGCTGCTGTAACATCGGTGAGGTACAACCTTCTTTATGATACAACGGTCAGGGACTGGCAAATGTTCAACCTTGTGGTGGCGGTGCTCATTAAGATTAAGCACGCACCGAAGACTCTGAGTGTAGATTCTGGGGCAAGCGACAACTTCTATGAAGGTGTACACTGCATGGCGAGCAGGACGTCTAACTAAAGAGTCTGGTTCTCGCGGATCGGCGATATAGAGGTATTGACATTGAGTTCGTCATCTACGGAGTTCGTCATCTACGGAGTTCGTCATCTATCCCTCAGACAGTAACACAACCAGAGCGGGAGGTGGTTGGGACCGCGCACTGAAAGTAATGGACACTCAATGAATCATTTCGCAGAGGCGAAAAAGGGTTCGATGCCCACCATGGAGTGTTATATTCCAGTGCGGTACGAGTTAGTCATCACTCAAGTTCAACCTCGATATTTGGCCTCGCAGGTGCCCAGTAAGCAACACCAAATGGCGCCTATGGAATGGGAACCAATGTTGTGTTGACTTTGATTGCGAAATTAATGCTGAGAACGCAGGTGAAAACTATGTGTAGTGAGACGGCCAAATTCAAGGCACAGCATCAGTAATATGGTTTGTACACTACATAACATTGTTGCAAGTTTGGAGTTCGTCACTTTGCCCATGTCTGAGCCGTGTAAAAATACTCCGGCATATTTGTTTCAAATAAAGAGAGAGCAAACATGTAGGGAAACTTTCCACGAGGTCCTCTGAAGGCATACAATATTCTGTGGCGAGCAATTGGTCGTCGACGCTGCCTGTGACGGGCGTTACAGGTGACGGTGGATGACGAACTCGGTGACGAACTCGCGCACAGTTTTCCCTCGTTCCGTTCGGTTCTTTCAGAGTTCACGCGGGGGGAGGGGTTTAACGAGGACAACAGAGCAATATATTCACAAAGGCGGACAGCGTAGTTAAGATATGCTAAGATCTCAAAGAGCGTGTTCGCGCGATGTGGCGCACCCACCCTGCCTTGTAAGCCTGAGATAACGCAGTCTCGGCCGCCTCGCGCGTGTCGAAGGAGTTGCAGAGGTTACCCTTGACACCAGAGGTGTTGAGACTGCACTCCAAGTAGGAGCGGTAGACTCCTGGGACAACTCCACGACAGACAGCGTACCATAGCGTTGACCTGGAATCGGAATTGAGAGGGTTGTCGTCGTGTGAGGAAGGAAAAGGCAGGGGCGAGGTGTTCTGTCCCTCTGGGGGCGACGAGTCTGCAGTCCAGCCACGGCTGCGGGCATAGGCGAGGGCCTCGTTGGCAGCTGCGACGCTGCTGAAGCCGCAGTGGATAGCAAGGCCGTGCCCTGTGATGCTTCGTTGGACATCACCCCAGCGTGTGAAAACGGCAACATCACCGCCAAAGAAAACAACAAAGGCGGATGCGGGGGGCTTGTGTGCGCGCGAGGCCTGCGGGGAAGCTTGGACGCTGAACCCACGTTTTCCCTGGGTTAGGGCGGCGGCTTCGAACCAACTGGTGGTGATAAGGTCTTCGTCAGGCGTGTGCACCAAGTATGTGGTGGAACCCCGGTGCTGAGGGGTAGATGGTACCGAGCGCGCTATACGCGGCTTCAGAGGTGTGGTCGGGAGTTCAGGGGACGACGGGGGGGGGAGTGGGAGACGTGCACCTGAGTAGCGCAACAAACATGTAAACAAGACGAAAAGAGATTGGGAGGCATGCACGTACCGTTGACATGCAAACGACGGGTGAGACGTTCCAGTTCCTCATCCTCTTCTGGCGGGGTGTCACGCGTAATGCGCTGAACTGCGCGTAGCAGTTTGTGAAAGAGGGGGGGAAGCTGGCGCGCGAAAACCGCCAGCCCAAGGCGGTCGATGACCTGCTCGACCTCCTGCGCACTGAGGTGGGCAGTCAGCCTGTCGAGTTCGTCCACAGACAGAGGTTGCGGGTGATTAGTGGGCGAGATGAGCGTAGCCACTTCGTGGGAGTGAGGTTGAGTGGTTCAGAGCGGGGCGGCATATCGGGGATGGTGTGCGCCAGGATGCAGAGACTGAGTAATCATAGCGAGCGAACGGCAGAGAAGCAGGAAATTTGGAAGAACAAATCACCAAGGCTGGTTGATGGGAACAAATGCCACGAGGCGTCGGTTGTGGAGCTTGGATTTTTTTGAACCGTGTGCAATCGGATGTGGATGTTAGCTTACGAAAACGAGAGGCGCAATAAGATTGAAAGACAAAGAATGCGAATGGAGGGGGAGGAAGGAGGCGAACGAGGAGGAGGCGGGTTAAGTCAGAGTGATTATGCGGTTCCTTGCCCTTGTGATCGTGATTGCATCCGGCATCAATCCGGCCCGCTGGCTGGATGGGTGTAGACCACGCGTGGGTGTAGCCATGCGGTTCGTGTAGCCATGCGGTTCGTGTAGCTAGGGCGTCGCTGCAGCTAATGAGATTTTTTTCACTATCTGATCTGCACGGAGCCTGCCGTCTTGACTCAATGTGGGGTTTTTTTTTTCGCCGCCAAGGCGCTATTATTCCATGCACGACTACGAGAGACAGTGAAGACAAACAGTGCTACGAGCGTACATAGAAAGACTGAAAATCTAGGCAGAGTTGTCAAGCAATGGAAGAAAAATTCATCTCGCAAGCTTACCTGTTGTCAGACGACTACAACACCTCCCCAGAGGAGGGCTGCATTGAAAGCATCGAGAGCCTGGTTCTGGGTGGTGTAAGTTTTGCGCTCGCCATGAGCGACGCCGCTGATAGCAGCCCCAGAGAGGGCACTAAGGAAAACTTTTGTTCAAAAACAGACGAGAGCGACAGGATTAGGCATACTATTGATTGACGACGCCGACGAAGCGCCCGCGGGTGATGCAATACCACTCTGGGGCCGGGATGGGCTCATCGACAGCGGCGAGAGGTTGGGTGGGTGGGGTACTGAAAACCTCGTTGGCGAGGTAGGGTCCCTCGGTGCGCAGAAGTGCGACGAGGGCCGCGGGAAGGCCCGCGCCGGGCGGGGTGCGAGGAGGCGCGGCGGAAGGGTCGGTCGGGGTGGTGTTCGGTGCCTTCGCAGGCGCGGGCGCAGCAGGATGCTCCACAGGGCCACCGTAGGGGAAGGAGCCCCCAAACGAAATCGGACCGCCCCCCAGACGAGCATCATAGGCATCATCATGAAGCCTACAGCACCGCCGAATTGTGCTGGACATACAGTTTCAGTAAATGAAGACTTATTCAGCACGGAAGATGACTCACGGCTGGGAAAGACAGAAGGCGAGGACGAGGACGAACGGGTCATTCGGGGAGAGAGAACAGAAAGGGATGTGTATTTTGTCACAGCGAGCGAGTTTTATAACAGAGGGAAAATCTAAAAAGACGGATTAGGACAAAATTTGGTCAGAGACTGGGAGGAGCCAGTGTGTGGCTGCGTGACCACTTGTTTTTTTGTCGTTGCGCTGCGCAGTTGTTATCCTCAAACTTGCGTTACGTTCTATCCTGTGTCGTCCTTTGTACCGTGTCTTCACCCTTGCACCCTTGCATAATCCACCCTGGTGAGCTCGCGACCGCAGAATTGCTGGCTAATACAGAAGCTAATTGGCTCCCTGATTCTTGAGACTTTGCTGTTCGCTATTTCTTTTCGCGCTACGCACCTGCTTGGCACCCTATCTTCAGTCTTTCAATTGCTTCGGTGAGTTCGCAAATACAGAATTGTGTCTATACAAAAGTTAATGCTTGTCCCTGGTCGTTTTAGAGTTCTGTTGTCCCTATCATGGGCAAAAAGGCCTCATCAAAAATGCCCCGGACGTGGAAGCGCGTTGCTAAAAAGACCGTCGTAACTTGAAGATGTGGGCAGAAGGCGCCGTGAAGACATTTGAAGCCCCATATCGAGGCGTATACCGACGCTTTGGAGCGCGGCTGGCGTGCGGAGCGTGATTACTTGTTGCTGTCTGTAACGAGTTCCATGCGCGAATATCCTGGCGTCTGGAGAATTATGAAGAACCAGAGCTGCCGTTACCAGCATACGACCAATTTGCGCTGCCGGTGAGAGAAGACTGAGCGACGATGAGCTCAACAGGAAGAGAATCCGCATTGAGACAATGAATGCGGTAAGTGCTGACAGCGCTAAGTTTACGCCACATGACTTTACTCACCAACACCTTGCTTTCTGCAGCGCATCGCTCGTTGGCTCAATACAGAGCGCGTCGCTTGCGTCGTCCCGTCAAGATGGATAGAACGCGTGACCCGTTGGCCATCTTGCTAGCCAAACTGGCCGGTGTCAACTCGCCCCCCAAAGCTCGACAGGCTTTCCAGCAGTATATGCTGAATCTTACGACACCGACATTGGTCCCGCTGTGGCGGCGCGCTGGGCGGCTAAGGGGGTGGAGGATGACGGTCGGGCTCTGAAAGTCAAAAAGGGGCCCGACGCCCCTTTTCGCGCGCAGGTTGCTCGAGAGCTCTTCGCAGAGCTATCCGCTGAGGAACAAGAGGCGCTTGGGGCTCGTGCCAAGGAGGAAGCCCGAGTTGCACGAGAAGAGTACAACAATGCGATGAAACAAGGCCCTTCGAAGTCGCCTGAGGAGCGACAGCGGTGAGTTTTTTTATTCCAATCTGAGTAGATGGGGACGACAGAGCTGATTTGTTGTGTTAGCTGTATCAACAACCTCGGCTCCTTCATGTCATCCATCCTGCGCGGTGTTTCCGATTATACGGGGCTGCACTCCTTTGCGGTATTCGGCGGCCCAATCCCAGAACACGGCGGGGAAATCAGGACCTTGCAGTACGTATATATTTTTTCGATTAAAATTTACTACGACAGATACTAATGTGCGCTGCGTTTAGTGTATCGCATGGCCGTAATCTCGGGGGCTCGCCGGTTCAGTTCCCGTACTGGGCGAAGCCGCGGTTCAATCGAGAGGTACTGGATTTCATGAAGGAATTCTTACAGACGTCATTCAGTAAGCAACTATATTCTGTGCAAGGAAGGATGTCAACTAACAATGTTTTGTTTGTGTAGCCCCTGCAGAGTGCGCTGAGGCAGCTCTACACACCCTGGAGGCCGGGGACGCGTTGTCTGGTGCGAAATATACGCTTCCTCCAGACGATCAAGACCTAGGCTTTGGGAACGTCGATGCTGGGGAGTCATCGTCATCCGAGGAAGAGGACGGGCAGGACAGCGACTCAGAGACAGAAACAGATAGCGAGATGGAGGGAGATGTGCGCGAGTTGAGGAGGCAGGAAAAGCTGAAGGGGGGGAAGGGGAAGGGGAAGGACGATGGGGCGAAGGGGAAGGGGAAGGACGATGGGGCGAAGGGGAAGGGGAAGGGGAAGGGGAACAATGATGGGACGAAGGAGAAAGGCGGGGGGCGACGAAGAAGAGGGTACACAAAGAAACAGAAGAACGCGGAAGTCGCAAGAAAAGCGCGCAGCGACGACCTGTCGGTGGATTCCGATGTCCAGCCGAAGAAGAGGGGCAGGAACGCCAGGCACGGAAGGCGGACGGCGCGACAGTGCCAAAACGTCGGTCTGGGGTCGGGCCCTGGCTGAAGGCTCGAGCTGGTGGGAGGAATGCGAATGCTGGAGGGGAGACGTAGATATGGAGGAAGCCGTCAGGCGCACCACCCCGGCCGAATCCACGTCCCCTTGCCAGAGTGCCCCCGCCGCCACCTCCTGCAACGCCTCCAGGTGGCGAAGCTTCGTCGTCGTCAGCCCCACCGCCTCACCGCCTCCGGCAACGCCTCCAGGTGGCGGAGGGTCTTCTTCTTCACCCCCGCCGCCTCCACCGCCTCCCGCAACGCCTCCAGCTGGAAGCTCCTCACGCAGCGAATCGCCGTTCGCACTAGGCACGCCGCCGCGTAGTTCAGCAGAGACTGAGCTCGGTCTTCAGCCGAGGAGCTCGCGGCACGGATACAAGCACAGGCTCAATGGGACGAGGCAGCGCCGCCGTGTCCGCAGGATGCGCCGGCTGGTTCTCCGCCTTTATACGCGGAGGGACTGCAGACAACTTGGGCGGCGCATACAACGCGCTGCTCGCTGCGTTCGTGGATGTCGAACGGTCCTACAAATGGGACAAGGGAAGCATCAAAGGGATCACGACGGTGGAGCGTCAGACAGAGTTGAAGGATTGGATAGGGGCGGGGCGTGGTTTGCGCGGAGGCGCTATGGCGAAGGGCACGGGCCCACAAATCGTGTCCCTGGGTGTGTACGAGGCGAAAGTGGTGGCGCTGGTGGGCAGCGATGCAAACCGAAGTGGCGTGTCGTCTCCTCTGGGACACCCAGGAAGATTCACCCGTGATGTTTACCCCGAGACTCGCCATCGAAAATTGGACCACCCCCCTTCGCTTCCCCGGTCCAAACGGTATTCTAGCGTCGTCGGCCGCTGTACTGGTGGGGGATGAAGCTGAAGGCTGTGGGAGGACGAGAGGACATGGAGTCGTGGGTGGAAGCAGTGACGGATGTACGATGGATTGTTGAAACGGCCTGCTGGCAGCTGAACTCGCCAGGTGAGGGACTCGTTTATTTATCAATATATACCCCTTCTCCGTACTTGTTTTTTGCTTTTTTTTGCCGCCGTCCCCGTCCGCGTATCTGTCGCTATTGTTGCACTTGTTCACGCTCTCGCATATCTTACAAGTCATCCTGGGGTAGATTTTTTGTGGTATATATACACATTGTTCATGTCTTTAAGAGTCAGAATATCTCGCAAAATATCATTGACATTGACATTGACATTATGGTAGACTAAGTCCGCCTGCGTTGCGTTAGAATCATCACTCGCAGTCATCGTTCAAAACGTTCAAGTCTGCTCCGTATTCTGGCCCCTTCAAAACCAGTAAAACTAAGCGCGCCTGGCGGTAGTCGCGTGCTAACT
The DNA here is from genome assembly GCA_029281795.1 of Mycena crocata. Taxonomy (NCBI): domain Eukaryota; kingdom Fungi; phylum Basidiomycota; class Agaricomycetes; order Agaricales; family Mycenaceae; genus Mycena; species Mycena crocata. The sequence continues at coordinate 490,229 of JARJCP010000049.1, read as the reverse complement.
CTAACGCCCGCACTTTGTTGTCCTGGAGGAGGCGTCGGCTTTTCGTGTACCGAGCCGAGCCGAACGGAGCCGTGTTTCGAGCGCGAATGAGGTAGCGCTCGTGTTGCAAATGGCTACGTAGGTCAGCGAGAGCGTCACGGCATTGTTTATGCAGGATTCCAGCAGCTGCCTCGGAGCGTTCTGAGTCGGTAAGCGTGACTGGTGAGTCAAAGCGTTGTGAATCGACTGGGCCCGGGGAGTCGGAGCGTTGTGAATCCACCGACGAGGCGGAGCGTTTGTGAGTTGGTAGGAGTGACTGGTGAGGTGAGGATGAGGCGAGAAACGTAAGCCGAGTATGTAGCTGGACACGAAAAAAACGTACCTTGACACAAGGACATCTGGCAGGAAGTGCTGTACACGTGACAAACTGGGTAGCTGTAGCCAGGGGGTGTGCTGTAAGCCAGAGGGAGGCGGAAGCCAGAGCCAAACAGAGCCAATATAGTGATAGCAAACAGCCAACAGGGGACATGGAGGCACGCGATGCTAAAGGTAGCACGGGGATATGCTATGGGATAACAGGTAAATACAACCCAAATGCCCCAATTAGGTTTGCTGAATAACCGGCCGGAGCCGCAGCGCCTGCGAATAGTGGCAGTAGAAAAGCTCTACTAGCCAGGCCCTGGGTGGTACCAGCTCAAATGACAACCTAACCCCAGTGGCTACGGCCATATCAACTTTTGTCTATATCTTACAACTTGGGCTCACCGTGGCAAGTTTACCACATCGCGGATTGTTTTCACGTCGACAGAGCCGCTACTTTTGGCTGTTCCGCATCTCCTCCCATCTGGACTACTTTTGCCGGTTTAATTCTTTCGATCGCCATGGTGATTTACTTCATCCCGAATTCGTTTGCATATATGGATGATTTTCACTCGGCCCAGCTTGCTCCATAGGATGGAGTACTATGGACCATACCGGAGATCCATGCCACAGAATCAGGTACGGCTCTTGCGCTTCTGGGATGCCCTCAGCATTCCCCATTCAGACGAACAACAGCTCCACGGAGTTCAACTCGTTGTTATTGGTTTTTCTCGTTGATACTTGCCGTATGCACGTCACTATCCCCGACGAGGCCCGCACCAAATTTTTTGGCCAACCTCCGCCGTTGGACTGCGAAATCCAAACACGGGACACGGTGGTCACTCCGTGAATAGCAATCCCTGGCGGGTTACATCAACTGGGTGTTCAACATATTCCCTCTCCTCAAACCTGCTCTTTGCAATGTCTACGTGAAGATGGAGAAAAAATCTCAGCCCAATGCCCTGATTTTTGTCAGCGAAACAGTCTGCCGCGACCTGGTTTGGCTTGCAGATCATGTTGTGAAATCGGACAGTATTTTCTTGATCAAATCTGTTGATTTTCACCCCGACGACGCCAACCTCGTCATTTACTGCGACACTTCCACCCACGGCACAGGCAGAGGCGGGATGGGGTTCTACATTCGAATATGTGTATTGGTTTCCAATCGGAACTTCCATCCGGTATCAATCCGCCGCTCAAGATCTTCTTCTATGAAGCCCTCTGCGTCTGTGCGGCGCTTCCACCAGGCAGCACTCATCCTTCCCAAAGGCTTCACGCCTAACAATATACACTGACAGCTCCAACTCTGTCGACTATTTTCAACTCGTTGAAGGCTTTGCCCGCTTACAACGACATCCTCAAATCGGTCGTCGACGTCCAGCTGGAGCTTGACATCGAGTTACGTGTCTTGCATGTGCCCGGGAAAGCTCAATTTGGTAGCCGACTCCATCTCCCAATTGGAAGAATGCGCTCGCGGTGGAGCTCGTTCCAGGTCTCGTGATCCACCCCTTCATACCCCCACAAACGTGCTGGGGGCAGCCAAAAAATGATCTTTGAGCTGTCCCCCGCTTCCAGCCAACCGCCCGGGCAGAAGGCGGGGACCACTGCAAAACTCGTTCATGAACGGGCCATCGCTCTCGGCTACGTGGTCGACAAATCCTCTCATTTCACGTACATGTCTCATCTCAACTCATACATCAATTTCTGCACCCTCCACGGCTTCTCCATTGAACCCACCAAAGATACAATGTTGTTCTTCGTCATCTACATGTGCCATCACATCCGCCCCGACTCTGTGGATTCTTACCTCTCCGGGATTTGCAACCAGCTAGAATCTGCTTTCCCCAACATTCGCAGCGTGCACAAGTCGGCTTTAGTCCGAAATACACTCAAGGGAGGTAAGCGCCTGTTTGGCAAGGGAACCAAGCACAAGCGTACCCCCTCATCAAATCCAGGCCATCGGGCGTTGGGCGTCAAACACCTTTCAGATTTACATGAGGAAGAATCCCACTCTGCTTCAGTCGATGCTGTTCGGAGGACGTTCCGCCCACGATGGCCCCATTCGTGCCAAACCGGTGGTGTTTCCTACCCCGTAGATACTCTTCCATCTTCTCTTACCTCCCAATCACCGTTCCGCTTCCCTACCCTTTCTTTCCTCCTCGTATCACTTCACTCATACTCCCTTCCCACCCATAATTCAAAAAAAAAAAAAAAAAAAAAAAAAACCCTCGCTGCTGCTTCTCACCTCGGATGACTAGGCTATACCCGTTGTTTCGCTCCTCCCCTCCTTTCACACTATCGGTTCCGGCTCGTTATCCATTCCCCTCCGCCATTTCCCCTCAATACACTTACTTTACATACTCCGTTCAATGGCATCGGGCTCCCGTCAGGGAGTCGCATTCCGGCTAAACACAAGGAACTTGAGTTCGATCGCAGAGTTGTCAACCCGAGAGCTGTGTCGTGTCGGCGAAGCTCTCAACGTAAAGCCGAGCTTTTGTTTGTAAGCCTCAACAGATTAGATTCAAGAATTTCAGTGATATGAGAGAATCAGAGGCAGTGTGGATTGCAGTGCATTGCGATCCCAGACAATTCAAGTTGTAGTTCGACTGAAAATACTGTGTCTCTGAGGGATTCCTATACAGTCAAACCCCTCGTAACCCATACACCTGAGAACCTATAGTCCCTTAAGACCCATGATTTTTTGATGTAACCATGCCGGTGGGCAGGGAAAATCACGGCAAAACCCATACGTCCGCAGATACCCATAATCCATAGTAAATTTCGCTGCCAAAAACCCATAATATTACCAAAAAGGGAAGGTTTTGTAATGATTGGACACATTTTGATGACACATCTGGACCGCCCATCACTCGCCATAACACCCGGAACACGTTGGCGGCACTGCCGAGCTTTGTGGAAACGCTCAGCTACATGGATGCGCACAATCTTGCGGTCTGGCAGTGATGTAATCTACCAAAAATGGTTTTTTTTGATCCATTTTTATTATTTATTTGAAAGATGACTGTCACTTTCAGCATGTCCAAAGTTCTGCAATGGCCAGGGCTCAAGCACTTCAACAATGTTACTGCAAAGACATGCTGGTTCAATATCGAGAAAGTCAGTTTGAGTTCTGTTGAAATCTGCTTATTTTATACGGATCTTATGGAACGAAAGAGTACTCCAAAAAAGCAATGAGCTTACCTCTGAGATGGAGATCCACAACAGATGGTTACATGCCATAAACAGCCGCAGGGTATTAGTGGGTATTAGGGTAAGTTTTCGATGGAGCTATTTATAATCTCCGTTTGGTTCAGATGGTTACAATGTATCTTTCCTGAATTCCATCATGCAAGTGATTTGTGTTCGAACCTGCTGAAGGTTTTTTTTATTTGAATTCTGTAACATTGCATTCCTTATACCAAAATGTCTGGCAGACGTTACATGCCTGGTCATGGCTATGATGATGCATTATTGATATTTTAATGGTGGAATTTAGAAATAGGGTCACATGCATCCCAAGCTGGCCCTGGAATACACGTGAAAATGACAAACCCAGACAAGGGTATAAATCAAGCTGCAGGTTTCAGCTTGACACTTATTGACTTGCTGGATTGACATTGGAATTTTCTTGAGCTTGCTACAAACACAAAATCTTACAACAAGAGAGAAAGAGAGAGACAGAAATCTGAAATTAGAATGCTGGCTGGAGGGTTTGAACACATGCACAGATTTCATCACATGATCTGAGAGCGTTCAAGACCTGGTAGACTTACTAAGCAAGTCTACCAAGTGTTCAGCGCTCTCTTCTCATGTGACATGAGATAAAATATAAATTGGTTGGTGATAATTTGGTTACCAAGGAAAGAAAAAAATTGCATAAGCAGAGCCAAACTACCTGCATTAATTTTCTCATGCACCATTGATTTTTCCACCTGGTTCAGCAGCATAATTGAAAGAAGACAATGAATAATCTGCTTAACATATTCAGGATTGACAGTGTTATCAGGGACAGACAGAGAAACTGTTGATGCAGTTCTGATGGTGGGTTCTCACAACAGTTCTTGATTGAATAAATCATAAGAGAACCACTGAGAACTGGAACTGACTTTAAAATGCAGAACCTCCTCTGGAGGAGGTCTGACATGGGTTCTAGTTCCATTCCTACTCTGACTATGTATGCTGGACTTTTGTTGCTCCTTACTTGGAATCATTGGGTATCACAAACTTATACATTGAAATCTCAGAAATCTCAAGGTCAACTGACCATGGGATTTGATCCATAATGGCAACAGTTACTGTTTCAGGCAATTTTTTTATTTCCTTTCTGGAATGTTTGGGAATGCAGACTGTGTTTGGACATCTGATCTGATTCCAATTTCCGGACTCCGGAAATTTGATATCTCCGGAGTCCGGAAATAGACTGGAATTGATAAGGACATGATGACCTTATTTGTTATCATCCAAGCCTGAAAATCATGCTAAAAGCTAAGAGTATTTACAATATCCTTACTATCTTCTGGGTCTGAAAATAGTCAGAAATTACTGGGAAACTTCCAAAAAATTTCTGCAGGTCGTTCACACTGGTAGGGCGGTCCAGCTCCTGGATCGCGCGACTTCTCTTTGTGCGTGGAAAGCCCGACACTTTTTTTTGGCCCAGTAGAAGAATGGATGAGTAGCCAATGAAGCACTTTTTTGGCTCCAGAGTCACGCCGGCAGCCGCAATCGCGCCCAGAACCTTATCAAGGTGGACGAGATGTTCTTCCCAGGATTTGGAAAACACGACGATGTCGTCGATGTATACCAACGAAAATATCCATAGGAAGGGCGCCAGGACTCCTGCATTATGCGTTGGAAAATGGAAGGTCCGTTACGCAAACCAAAGGGCATGCGACGGAATTGCCAGAGCCCGCGGTGTGATCGAAACGCGGTTTTTTCCTTCGCATCGTCATCCATTTCCACCTGAGTGAATCCTGCTAGCGCGTCGAAGGAGGAGAGCACTTGCGCGCCCGACAAAGCTTGGATGATCTCAGACTGCCGGGGAATGGGGAATTCATCCGGAACGGTGTCCGCGTTTAGCTTGCGATAGTCTACCGCTAGCCGAGCTTTGCCATTACGATATACGACGACGCAAGGAGCCCCCCACGGACTCGAGGATGGTTCAATGACTCCCCGCTCGAACCATAGATCCATTTGCTTGTCTATCACTTCGCGCTTAGCAGGTGAAGCGGTATACATTGGCATGGATTTAGGGGTTGTGCCTTCCCTCACAGGCACTGGCGCTTTCTCCTTGACGTGACCCAGGCGCCCCCCGATTCCGAATGCAGCCACGTTCCGACGAAGTACTTCGTTCAGATCGGCGCGAATAGAGTCGGGAATATCGGGACCTAGATTCACCATCTCGGCGACGTCGGCGTCCCTCTCGGACTCGTCAACTTCTGCGGGGAGTGCTGTAGTCTTCGGACCCCACAGTTCATCATCCTCTAGTTTATCGTCGGACGTCACAGGCCTCGTAGGTAGTGTGTCGGGATCCTGCGCTCGCAACGTCTCCTCGATCACCCGCGCTAACGCCCCGCAGAGGCAGCGTACTTGGCGACATCTTCTTCGCTCTGGGGTGAATCGGCATAGGTTTCTGGATCATGTAATCTCCCAACAACATCTCCGGCCCGGATGTACCAAGGCTGAGTGCTCGTGTTCGCAATAGGAAGCACGGGGTTCGTGGAGTTGATGAAGGTGGTGGGGGCAGCTAGCACGCTTTCATCGTCGGTCGAGATGATCACTTTTTACAAGCCATTCGTCTCGACCTTCGAACGGGCCCGTCACTTTAACGTTGTGAACGGAACCAGCGGCGACGAGCACATCCTGCGCGGCCAGTACTGGCGGGGAGTCCGTCTTACCCTCCCGCCGTACACGCGCTTTGGATCTCTGGTAGTTTGGCCATGACTCCAGGATGAAGGCGTTTCATCACTTTCGCCATGCCGACATGCCGCAATGAAGGAAGTATTTCAAAGCCGAGGTCTACTGCATGCGCTGAAGACGCGGCGATAACGTGTTCCGACCGTCCTACGAGGACGTCGCTGTGTCCCGTAGCCCAACGCTTTACGCCTAGTTCATAGGAAGACTGGAAGTCCTCTCCGAGAAGTAGGGGTACGCGCATGTTTCGGACTACATAGGCCTCCATCTCGAAAGAGATAACTTCTCCCAATTTGGAAACCATGAATATAGGCACTTTGACGTATCCGAGCACTTTAGCCTGGCCGGTAAGGTGATAGAGTTTCATACGGATGCCTTCCTTGGGTTTGGGTAGATGCGGGAGGGTTTCCAAAATCAAGTTCCAGAACTCCTCCGATAGCAGGGTGATATCAGCGCCGGAGTCGATGCGTCCCCGCACCTCCTCGATCGCTAGCGATGCCACCCTTACTTTGACATGGAGGGCTCTCGCACCCAAGGACCCAAGGCCATCAGGGAGTTGACGGACCTTGCGAGCCGCATGGATCTTAACACCATCCTCGTTGACGGAGAACGGTAGCTCGACGGGGTTGGCGGTCTTGCGAAGGATTCGTCTCGGAATGGGCTCGGGATCCAAGTCTTTCACCACTTTCCCCTTGCCCTTCTCCTGACGAAGTGGCTTCGTGAAAGCCTCCCTACGCCGACGATTACGGTTCATACCCCCTCCACGTGCACCGAGCTAGCGCCTGTGTCTTGGGCGGACACCGTGAATATTTCCTTAAGCATCTCAGGGTTCACACAGGAATAGTTGGAAGTTTTGCATTCGGCAAGCATGGCTAAGTACTCCCTCATCTCCAGCTGGTCATCCCCGGCATCGCGATCAACTTTGATCATGTTAGCGGTGCGGAGAGTCTGCCAACGACCGCGGTGCGGACAGTCGAGCGCTACGTGCTTCGGGCTCGTACAGATGAAGCAGTCCCCATTGGGAGGGCGGACACTGGATACTGAATCGTCACGCCGGAACTCATAGCCATCCACTGTTTTGCCCTTGGGCCAAGGCGGCTTTGAGCCGGAGGGAATCGCATTCGACCGGCTTTTCTGCCGGTCAGCGGCATGGGCGTGTTTGCCCAGTTCCTCCTCGTCGCTGCCTGACAACAAGTCCTCAGACTCGCTGGCGCTGACGGGATCCTTGTCAGCCGCATGGACCCCTTGCGGCTGGGCTCGATAAGTGGAGGCTGATGAAGTGTTCGGTCCTGAGGGGTTTGGGTTACGGCTGATGGCGTTTAAGGTCTTTTGGCTGAACCAGGTGGATAATAGGCTCTTGCAGAGATGCTCTGCCGCGGTAGTTAGCGACTTCAACGTAGGACATTTGTTAACGTTGAGTTCGGAACCCCACTCCGTTGGCTGAGTACGCAGGATGCGCGCGACTACCGTGGGTCCGTCGACGTCCTCGGCATGGATGAAGGAGTGGTATTCTATGCGACGATGGAAGAAGTCTAGAGGCTGCTCGGCGGGATGGCTGTGGTCGCGGAATTTCATCTCCTCCCACTCGCGCGTGCGATCCTCCAGCCATTTAGCAGTAAGGAAGTGTTGCCGGATCTCGTCGAGGAGGTGAGTCCAGTCCTGACTCGCGATGGCACGTTCCGGGGCGGTCAGCCCTGTCCACCAAGCTAGCGCTCGTCCACTAAATTTCTGAGGGCCATCTGCGCGATTCCCGCATGCATACGCGGCCCCAAAGTGGATAAGTGCGACATGGCAATCACGTAGGGTATGATAGCTTTAGCCCCTCCATCCCAAGCTGGAAGAATTGACAGGCTCAATTTATGGTTGAACTGCCATTGATCGTTTCGCGCTATCGGGGTTGAACCCAGCGCTGAGATCTCCACCGCCCCCACCGCCAGGGAATCCGCCCCACCGCCACCATTCCCGCTCGGGAATCCGCCACCGCCGCCGCCATTTCCGCCTGAGGATCCGCCTCTACCGTTGCCATTCCCGCCAGGGAATCCGCCGCCGCCGCTGCTAATTCCACCACCGTCGTTCCCTCCGCTGTCCCCGCCGAATCCTCCACTTCACCACCCCTTTCATTGAAGCCGGAGTATCCGCCGCCCCCCATATTTGGATCAGGAGACGCGTCCTTCCTCGTGGCCGGTACGTAAGTCGCTGGCGTATTCATCACAGTAGTGGTAGCAGGAGGGAGTAATTTGTAGGTGTATGAGGTTCGACCAGGGTCGGCTTGACGCACGGGCGCGGGAACGGGAATAGGAGCGAAGACGGAGTTGAAGGACGGGGGAACGCCTCCGCGTCCAATGACAACCGTTCTGGAGCATCACCGATGGCCCCCCAGCCACGGAAGCCTGAGACGGGGCACTACGAGTAGAACGTATGAATCCCGCGCCCGGTAACGCGCTTATGGTGTCGGGGCGAGAGAAGGGGACCGAGACAGAAGCAGGTTCGGCAAACCTGACGCCCATTCCCATCGCGCCTGAGTCAGCGCTGGCCGCCGGAGCGGCCATCGCTAACGACTCAGGTTCGTTTTCACGGATGGTGGGGATCGTCCCTCGATCTCTGGGGCGGTAAGGTCGGGGATTCGGTGTTTCGATAGTGTGGAGAGACTCCATGACCGAACGGTAGGCAGCGGGGTCAATGAGAGCGGGGCTCCTGCTATAGTCCTGCCTCGCAATCATGCGGTACAGGTCATGCGCAGGGGGTACGGTGCCGTACAGAGCGCGAACTTCCGAGATCGTGGAGTCGACGGAGCTGATGCGTTCGTCAGGCCAATTGCCGGTTAGAGTATGTTGGATGTGGGCTAGATAAGACCGGACGTGATTGTCTGCTAGCCGCAACCGCCGCTGAAGCGTGGCGAGAGCGAATTTAAGCTCTACAGTATCCGCCGCGCCCTCTAGCATGTACAGAAAGGCGAACTTGGTGTCCAATCGGAAGCTATTGGCCGAGTTCTTATTGAGGAAGGAAGTCAACGCCTCCACCACCTGCTGCATGCCGACTACTGCGAAGGCGACCGTAGCGAGGTCTGTAAGGTTGAGGCAGTAGAATTCCCTGGGCGTGTCCTCCGTGACGTGTAAAATGGAAACGGAGTCCGGCGCTATTTGTCGCGCTCGGTCGATTACATCTGACATGCTAGTCCACTCAAAAGATATGTGCGGACGTTGGAACCTCATGAGGGTGTCCCGCAGCAGCATACTCGCGGAGTCATCCATTCCCGGGAGTATCCCATCCACAGCGCCAAACCGGAGTAAGGGATCGTATTGCTCCGGGTCCGACAAGTCGTAAGGCGCGTGGTATCTATCCACGGCAGCGCTCAACGGCTCCTTGAACAGCTCGATGCTCCTTCCCGGGCCTGAGAAGAAACGCTCAGCCTCCGGCGAGGGCGATCTCCCAACTCGGAGTTGAGCGAGGGAAGCAGTTACACTTTCATGTTCAAGGTGTGGAGGCAGAGCTCTCTCGCCTACGGCTGCCGAAGCAGCCAGCGATTGAGAACGGGCGCCGTTTAGGGACGAGTGAGCGCTAGTGGAGAGTGAGGAGAGCGGAGAAGGCTCTGCCTCGGTGACCGCCGTGGATGAGGGGAGAGGAGTATGACGCGGGGACCTCTGGGGCCTTCGAGGCGTAGTGGCAGGGGCGGAAGCAGCGCTCATAGCGCTATCGCTTCTGTAAGAGTCTGGAGCCGCTTCCATATCAGCCACGCTAGCCCCCCAAGCGCTCCTAGACGGAGTCTGCGCCGTGATCTGCTGGAAATGGTTGAACGCAGCGACACGTGGGGCATTCGACCCGAAAGGAGCGGCTGGGGTATTCGGGGCGCTGGCGTGTCGAGCCAAAGAGGCCGCAGTAGGCGTAGAAACATTAGAAGTAGCGAGACGAGTTGGGCGATTGGGGTTGGCACCTCGGCTTGACGAACCGCCGCCGCGAGACTGAGACGAGGAGTGCAGTTCACGCGGCTCACGCGATTGAGGTCCGATTGGGCGGCTCCTGTCAGTGGCTCCCGCAGAAGTATTACTTCGCCGCGTAGTCATACCGTATTAATGAAGGGAGGAGGGAGGAAAGCGATAGAGAATTATTGCGGAAGAAATAGTCTGAGGGCTCTTGTAGGTCGTCAAGCACGCTGATACGCGCGAGGGGTCGGTTTCAGAGAGGTAGCTAACGGATATAACCGAGCCTTGGCGTACGCGCGTACCGGAGCTGATACGTCGCCGCTGGTATTCGTAGATTCCAGAACTGTCCACAGAGGGCTCGCAGCGTGGAAGAAGGGAATGGTAGTGGATGAGAAAGACCCCTTGAGGCATCCGTAAGTGCGCTAACGCTGGTATTCCAGCAGCGCGGATGCTTCAGAGATGGGTATATCAACTTAGCGACATCAGCGCCTACGTGGCGTAGAACCACAGCGCTTTGATGTCGCCCGGGCTGGAAGACCGAGAAGGGTCCGGAATGGTTCTGAGACCGCTCATCGGCCTTCCTCGGTCAACCCACCGCTCTCTGCGCCTACGCAGAAGTCGCCTTCTGCAGCGCTGAGAGCAAGAGGCTGATGAGTCAGCACGGGTCACGTGTGAACGCGATCCCGTTTCTGCTCCAAGTCCGTTTCGGTCGTGGTGAAGCCCCTCGCGGTGGGCTCCATTGTGATGCGATACGGTTCGCGGGGCTTCTCCGTGACTGAAACGGGAGCTCGCGTTAGAGGCTGCCTGGATAGGCGCCAGACGCGAGCTAGAGAGGGATAAGGAATCCTTGTAACCCTAGGATAGGGGTTTGTGACCCTAGACAGGGGCATTCGCGACCTGGAATGACTGAGGGAACAGTTATACGCATGTTCAGGCATTTGCGGGTCCGGAAGGGGATTCCTTCAGTAGCTGTGTTCACGCCAGAATGGTAGTTCAGAGTAAAGTTAGATATGTTATGTAATATGTACACGTGAACTAAGGCGCTTATCGGGCGCCTAGATGTAGATAACGATAGAGTAAAATAAGAAAAGTAAGTAAGGCCCGGCCGTGTCTAATGAGTATATTAAGTAGGCGTCACACTCGACTGCCGATACCACACGCCATGATGTCTTGTACATTGTCACTCGCAGGCAGTGGGGTGGGTGCCGGGGCAGGAGCAGGGGCATAGAGTGACTTGAAGAAAATCGACATGGTGGTATCAAGTGTAAGTATTCCGCGAGAAGGCCGCGGCGCAAGGCGCGGCGCACACAAAAAGTGGATTTTGTGACCGTTTTGAACATTCAAAAATGCCTTCGGTGACCAGTGACAGGTTCGAATACATTCGAAAATTTTTGGGCCTGTGATCCGTTGATACGCCGTACTCTGTACAAGCTTGAAATCATTCATTTTCGCGATCCTTACACGTCTGTTAAAGCTTGCTAAGGCATAGTAAATGCTAGAGGATGCTAGTCTTGAGGCCTGGGACGGAGCATTAAAGTCCCGAGATGTGTTGATTCAGTTCAACAAGAGCCAGAGCAGTAGAGTAATCTCCAATGGTACCTCCAAACTGGGGCCGGAGAAGGTAACTTGAAACAAAGGGGCCAAAGCTGAGGATAAGGACTCACCCGGCAAGGAGCATCTGAACACGGTGCTACAAGCTCGGTGTCAATACCAGCACTAGGATAAATACCAAAGGCCAATGGAAGGAACTAAGAGACAAAACTAGAGAGAGGCTATGCATACGTGCCTGGTTAGGATTATAAGGACAAGGTGCGCGGATCTCGAGTTGAATAACGGCCACGTGACCAAGTCGTGTCGCGACGCGACACGCTCATAAGGATCAGTCCAGTGGGCATTAGAGGGTTACTAAAACAGGAGAGCTCTGTAATGCGGACAAGGGACAACCGAGGCCCAACCCAGCAGTGGAATGGCTGAGGAGGAGAGAAGCACTTAGGTCAATGCTTCTTGTGGACAACAGGACATCTGAACACTGACCAATCTGTCTAAATGACGGACACACACTCGCTTCAATGTAAACTTATTAATCTGCTCGTTCATCCGTTTGTAATCCTAGAAACCAAGCAGCAGTAGTATATAAAGCTCCCTCAAATGTAGTAGACAGATCAGTGAAGCCCCCGTTATTTGGCACGACTAGTGGATATCAGCTTAAGAGTGCAGCGTAAACAGTTGACTTCTAAGACGCCTCTCGTCAAGTCTTGTAAACTCAGCCTTACTCGGATACAAGGGTTCCAGTAGCTCCGGGCCTTCGGCTCGTTACACATCTATACTGCAATTAGGTGTTGGATTTCTGTTAGATTGAATAGATTGGATTTCCGAGACCTCTTCAACAAGGATTACCCTTTTACTTGAGAACAACTTGCATTGGATTATAGCCTTTGAAGTGGTTGGGACTAGTACCTTCTTTTGAAGCACTAGGGGCGATCTATCAGTAATTGGGAAACAAAATTAAAAGAACTTAGAAACCTTTCTGGCCGTCTGTGGATTCTCACCTTAAGCAAGTTGTAAACGGCGCGCATCGAGAAAACCTACCCTCCTCATTATTGAGTTGGAGTTATTAGCAGTTACCTTTTGGCAGTCCCAAACCTATCGAAGTTGTGGAAAGCTACCTTTGAATTGAAATTGACGGTCGATACGTGACCCACCCCCCTCGAACACACACGAAGTATTGAGTAGTTGTTAGTTGTTGAGTTTGGTGTTGGTTTTTGAGCAGACTTCGTCTCTCATTAGTTGGCATTGGATTCCACAGCTGCACATCAGTGCACCGTTTCACCGTGACATCTGAATTTAATGAAATAGTACAGTATAAGCAACACCAACAAAAAAACGGTTTTATGGCAACTTTAGATACCCAGAAGGGTACAGTTATCCACCGGTCAGATACACCACCACTCACTGATACAGTGAGATAAAATATTCTTGGGAGCATCAATTCTCAGCCCATGGCTTGGGAAAAAATGTGTACAGCATGTCCTACTCATTCTTCATGATGGACCCAAAATTTGCGACCTCTGAAGTGGTATGACTTGCCCTGAAAAATAATCTTTGTTGATAATCAGAGGAGACAGTGCCTGAGTCCAGGTATTAAATTAAAGTAGAGACACAAAATGGGTTCTGCATATTGCTTGACTGTTTTTCTCACCTTACACAGGGTTGTAGTCAGTTAAATTCCACTTTTCTGTCCACTTTTGGAAGGATGATCGGTCATATCCAAATCGGGAACAGACCACTAATTCTGAATTTGTCTCTTACCACCACTCCAGACCAACTTGACATGGCAAAAGTGGTTGTACACTGAAACTTTTGATACCAAGAAGGTAAGAGGGGTCAAGATTGCGTATTTCAGCACAATGCCGGAATCATGTGATCAGTGTATCATTGAGTGGTGGCAGATATTCATGCTATAACTCCGTCATTTTGAACACAAAAAATAGAAGTTTTTATCCAGTTAGGCTAACACTATAGCCGAAGGTTTTGGTGTACTCAGATTTTCTCTAACTTGTGTAGAAACGGTATGGTTAGCGACTCAAATAAAGTCTATCATTGACCGGTGGATAACTGTAGATACATATGTAAAACATCCTACACAAGGGTTTTTGTCCAGCTGTGACACCCACAGGCGACGAGAGACGCGCGACTGTCCTGAATGGACTGTTGATTGGCTGCCCTATAAGGTGACATAAGCTTGCCGGCCACCTTATATGGGCCGATCAGGCCGGCTTCTTATAAGGCTATTTTTATTTTTCCGACAGTGAGTGTGGCCGACTGTTGTCACTGAATATTCAGTTTTAATGATTCGGGAGGCCCTGCTATTGATCTTTCAAACACTTTGCGCCTCCCACACGCCAATTTCAACCATCTCGGGCATCTCGGGTGACTGGAACCCGAAGCACGAGGCTGCCGAAAGTGAAACTTCGGAACAGCTTCTCACATTTCATGGGACCATTGACGGGTTCAAAGGTCTCGAAGCCTCCTCCAGACAGGACTACAAGGTCTCTGTCCTGGTACATCTGAAAATCCAGGAAAATATCTTACGATGTTTCCACGCCTCCCAGAGGCGGCGGATATTACAATGGTCTAATTACAGACAAAATAGAGTCTGTAGTCCTTCAATAGTCAGTAATTTGACACATTACAGAGCTCCATCCCTTTTGGGTTTGAGCGGCCATCGTTCGGCATTTGATCTGATCAAATGTTTCACAGTGTGGTGCTCTCGCTTTCCATAGTTTGACGCCAAACTCATTTGACGCGTCGGTGATGTCCTGAACGGTTTTTGACTTTTTGTGCAATCATGGTCAGTTCTCCACATACTCGCGTGCTATTCGGTCCCTTTGTTTTGTTCACTATATATCCCATATATCATTTACTTGACATATCCGCCTACATATGATATCAATTACTTGTGTATGAGTAACCATTCATAAGGCCCTCCGGGCACCCCTGGTATCGCTAAGGATACCCACAGCAGTTCAGTCCCCTATGTTAGGGCCCTCCAGGCATCAACCTGTATCACCTTCCCCCAATAAACTTAATATATTTAATCCCAACTCTCATTCAATGCCCTAGGGGCATAGACCAGGTAATTATAAAACCTAAAGATCACAAAAACCTATGGAGGAATCCAAGGGATTCGGCTTGGAATGGAAAGCACACTGTGCTACATTTTGCAACCCATTGTGCATTTTGCCACACGGGTGGTGCTAGGAGGCACCTCGATGCATGATCACGGATTTTTGGCAAGGGTTTTTGGATGCTAGGGAAGGATCAGTGGCAGTGCGAGGTGGCTGTGGCCACAATCAAGATTTTTTTGAAAGAGGTTTTTGGACGGTAGGGTGGGTTTCGGGATCAGGCAGGATCAATGGCAGTAATTAACATCATTCATGTGAAAACATGATCGAGATTTTTTGGTTTGTTGGATGTAGACCTGGTTCGGTAAACCGATACGAGGAATTGCACATTTGTGGAGTTCTCATTTTGTCAACCTGAAGACTAGAGGCAGTACTTTCCCGTTGGGAAGTATTGCTGTAAATCCTTGTAATGTGTAGTCCTTGTCACAAACAGGCACTGTTTGCGCTATTGGGGACCGAAAATGTCGCCTTTTTAGCTTATGTAAACCCTCGTGGCCCTGAGAACTCAACCCAATTGGCTGGGGATCGAATCCATTCAGGCAGAGCCGCGTGTCGGCACAAATGCGGTGAAACACGTCGGGTCAACCACATCGACACGGTGCACAGAATGGGGCACCCTCCGCTTTGCATAACGGCACACCTGTGAGCCGCGGGGAAACCAAGTTCCGGCGGACCAGACGAGCCCTAGGGATCGCCACCGTAGCCGTATAATACAGTTGCATACTGATGGATAAGAAATACTGTACTTTACAGTCTGGAAGAACGCTAGCCTTGCGACAATGGATTTTCAACGAACCGTATAGCGTAAACATACGGCCTACGGTCGAGCCCGTGACAAGTTGTGTTGCGACCCAGGCAAAACAAAGTCTGTGGGGATGCAGGAGGCGTCGGACCCTTGCTCATCACTCTAATACAAGTCACGAGCAGCTGAACGGAACATATGAACATGTGCACGCAGGGAATGTGACATGCACTGGGGTGGGAACCGAGTCGTGGGGTGCAGGCACGAGGCACGAGAGCATGCTGACGAGTTATCGATGCTGGGGCCGTAGAGCGAGTCCTGTGTTGGTGCTGGGCGGATCCATCTCGGTCCTACTGTGTAGGCCTCATCGCGCGGCGGCTATGCAGACGGCACTCAGAAATGGCGCGAGAATCAAGAGCACGCAGCCAAGCGTGAGGGGTTGCGCGCAGGAGTGTCCACGTGTGCCGTGCCCCATTTGCGGACGTCTTGCTGGGGCGAGGTGCTTGTATGCGTTCACATTTGACGGACGCAGAGAATGCCGGCTACGGATTCCAACGGGGTCGGCGGGCGATGAGCATAATGAGATGCCATGCACCTCACTTGCTCCCAGGAACGTGGTATGAAGAACATGGTATTATTCTCCCTCACTGGGATTTTGGGCTGTCGTCGCATCGAGTGTGATAAGTGACTCTGTGGGCACGAATGAGGGGAAGTATCTCAACTATTTTGATTTCTGCGTGGCCACGGGGCAACTCAACCGAATGATTAGCGCTGATTAGGCACAATAACCTCTATAGTAGTGCCAATGACTTCGTTTGCCGTCCTTACAGCTGCAGTTCTTTTCAGAGAGTTATTTCGGTTTTACAGCCCAAGAGGCTCCTAGATGGTGGCGGAGGAGGATTTGAATCCATTGGCACAGACTTTTACGTGTCAGAGTGGATGAACACTACCGATGGATTGAAGCAAAGCTGAGAAAAGGTGTCGTGAACACGGCTGAGAACGAGGACCGACACTGCCACTTAGATTTAAACTCCGATATCACGTAATAGGATTCTACTGCTAGCACTAAGGCTCCAACCATGATCTGAAGTGGCAGACAAGCGGCGGGGCACAAATAGGCGGGGAATGGGAATTCTTCAGCTGAATCTGTTAAAGCAGAATCTAAGAGGGGCCCAGTGCCTCGAAGCCCGGTGGTAATTCAATTAAGTAAACCAGAACAAACTTGGAAGTTCAAAATTTACAGCAATTCTCGAATCTAATGAGATTGATCAATGTTTTTTTAACAGTTCCCAAAAAGGATATTTTGTGAAAACACCTACTGTAGGCTCTCGAGGTCGGTGTAGAGGTCCAAATCGCTTGGGCATCCATACCACGGATACACCGCCAGAAGAATGGGGTCCCCGAATGTCTACATGAGAAGATCGCAGACAATCTGCGGGCGATCACATATTGATAGATCCGATCAGCCGACTTCGGCCGCTGTTAACCGTTCGCCTCAGCGTCCCTCAAAATGTTTAATCAACGCCTTTTCAAACATCTGGGTCCCCAAAAATTTGGTAAGGAAATCCTTGATAAGTGGGTATTCTGTGCTGCAAGCTGTAGTTTCCTTTTTTGGGAACTGGGAAAAAAAACTGATTGATCCCATTAGTTTCGAGAATTGCTGTAAACTGAGGAAAGATTCAGCTTACTGCACAGACTACTGAAAGCTGGTCCTATTGAAGTTGCTGGATATTTGAGAAAGTGCTCGTTAGTGACGAAAGACATGCGCTTGTGAGAGGGACAAGAGTAGACATTGTATCTATCGGCGGCAGAAACCGGGTAGCATTCCCGAACGTTCCCGCTATTGGTCGATTTTTAACCAATCAGCTTGCGCTTATATAATCCAAAGTGAACATTTTCGGTCCCCAATAGCACAAACAGTGCCTGTTTGTGAATATAGTTTTCGTGTACGGATCCCCATAAATTAAACGGAAACGGTTAGTACACGGTTTAAAACCGTTTGAAACTGTTTATACCTGGTATTTTTGAGGGAGTTCCAAAATTGAGGCAAAACTTACTATCTCTTCCAGTGTATACAACACCACATTATTTATTTTGACCCGTTGCATAACCTGAAGGTTCCCAAGACTCAAGGACAAGGGTAGCTAAACCCTGACTTGGCAGTGTTGAACTTGAGTTCAATAAAAATTCCATTTGAACCAGAGTTGAGGTAGATTCACAGGAGGGACTAAGGATGTCTGCCAGTCCACATTGCAACTTGAAATAACACACCAGGAATCAACGGACCTACATAGTTGCATCTCACAGATGTGAATGGAGCGACTCGGAGTAGCGGGGTCAGCGGAGCAGACATCGCGTGATGCGGCATCAATCCCGAGTGGAAACCAATCATCAGTTGCCATTTCGGGAGAACATTGCACTGTTTCAGAGCTCCATGAATGGTAAGTGGAGATCTATGTTGCTCAAGCGACATAGCAGCTCCAAAAATCCGCCTGAGGGCTAAATCTGGGCTGTTTATGTTTTGTGATTGGTCTGTAGCCCATTCTATTTTATTCAACCATTTAAACTGTGTATAAATGGTTTGTAAACCGTTTGCACCCTTGGGCAAATTAAACGGAAATGGAACGGTTAAAACCGTGTAAAACGGTTTGTACACGGAAACGGTTGGAGCCTTAGCTAGCACGACCCCTTTGTAAGTGACAGACTTCAACAAGCGAGGCACGAGCTCGAACTGTTGAAGGTCTGTCTAAGAGAGACTATGTAATGCGGGGCTCGGGAGGTGGAGCAGGAGGACTAATAGGAGCACTGCCGTGGAAACGCGTAGCACACCATGAAACACTCCTTCAACGAAACTGCAAAATGATTGTCATCGCAATATTTCTTCTGAAGAGACACAGAGTAAATAGCGAGTTAACTCGCTATCTGCGTGAACACCGGATGTGAAAGCTTTTGGAACAAATTTGTCTTCATGTATCATGCTTCCAGCTGTTTGTCGATGGTTCACAATCAACGGCAGATCCGATACCGACCTTCCCACCAGTAGAACAATTGCTAAGGGGTACTAAAAGTGACGTTACACTTGTAAACATATGCCTGTAATTCGAAAGAAGTATACCTCATGCTCTATGATTATCAAGAGGGGAGACCTCATGAAGTGATGGGCCATCTGACACTTCGTCCTCAATCACCTTTCCGACCCTCTGGTTGGGTCGCTTACGTGGCCGCTTGTACCCTTCACCACCAGACACGTCCAGCACCCAGTAAATATCCGCTCCAAGCTCCTCCTGAGGCCGGTGAACCCTTTTGAAGGGCTTGCTCACTGCCAGATTGTAATCCACACTATTCTGAGGGATATGAGTTAGAAAGGATAACAAGTGGATTGAGACAAGCTAGCCTTCCATGCAAACTCGTACTGATGGTCCCGAAACCACTGGAATTGTCCAATCAAGGCTAAAAAAATCCCTTCGCGAGTCAAACGCTTGTCCTGACTGGCATATATTGCGAGCTTCATTAACGTCGGAAGGGGGATGGGGGGTTTATCTCCACCCAGGGGGCAACGAAGGGACAACAAATTGAGAGGCGCGTCATCGGGAAGATTCAATTGCCGGCGTAAGTAGGGACCGGCGTCGGGAGGATAGGAGATGGGCTTGCGGAACCTGTTCGGAGGAATCTGGTGTGCGTCGAAAGAATGATCGTCCTCCAAAAAATGGGTCAGGAATTGTTTAGATTTTATGGCAGAGGAAATCCCTCACTGAGGAGAGGGAACTCCAGTCATCGGAAGGACGCGGCTGGGAGTTCTCAAGGAATGCGTCCTGCAACGATAGCACAGTTGAAGTTGGATCCGAAAGCTCAAGGTTAGACGTCGACGACGTTGTGTC
This sequence comes from Mycena crocata, assembly GCA_029281795.1. Taxonomy (NCBI): domain Eukaryota; kingdom Fungi; phylum Basidiomycota; class Agaricomycetes; order Agaricales; family Mycenaceae; genus Mycena; species Mycena crocata. Next base: position 470,755 of record JARJCP010000049.1, on the reverse strand, counting down.
TGCATCCCCGGTGTCCTCGAATGAAGTTTGGCTGTTCGTCTCGGTAAACGCATTTGATGAACGAGATCCAAAAGCATGTAATGGACTGTCAGTGCTACACGCGCTAGAGAGTATGGTCGGTTCCATAGAGACATTGTCGTAAACCGACGTGGCGCGAGCCGTGGAATCGTGCGAGCTGTGTTCGGGAATGGTTGCAGAGTCGTCCGGGCGGCCATCTGATAGTGGCGGGTCGAGGCGCTGGTTGGGCTGCGTGAACAGTCGCAGGAACCATCGACCCAGGGCCACTCGCGAGAAATCCCGGGACGGCGCAGTATCGCTTCCATGAGCTATCCACTGACGGGAAGCGTCGTTGATGGGGTCAGAGGAAGGATACTGAGAGTTGTCGTCGGTGAGTGCTTCTTCGGCATAAAAATACCCATCCTTCCGTCTTGAGCGAGGTACGGAACCAGCGCGAATAAATTCGGCAGCGTCTACCAGACGTGGTCAATTTTGAAGTTCATTTTGATCGTGATGAAACTCACAATTGCCGTGCTCCACGTTCGAATGAGAGTTGTTCCTTCTGGGTCATTACTAAATGGCTCGGGTTTAAATGGAATATGATTCAACACACTTGGCGATGAAAATATCGGCTGACTTGGGCACAGTGAGACTAGGAAAGATCTGGCTGATTTCGAGGGCGATAGCTATCCGCCACGAGCCGGGCAGAAGAGCCTCGGCGCTCGGTCTAACAACCGCATAAGCGTGTTGTGCAGAGTTGAAAGAGGTGAAACCTACCGGCGAAGGAGTTGAATAAGGTGCACGAAGCTAGGGAACCAGGGCTCGCATCCTCTAATTCTCACTGGCCGGGTCCCGATCCCGTTCAGTGTTGCGAGTCCCATACGATCCACAGCCTCTGAGTCAACGCAAAACAGCAGCGGGTCATCAATTTCTGCGTCGACCCCCAAATCCTCGAGTATCTTGGCGAAGTCCCTTAAAAGCCGACTAAAGATTGAGTCATGAAGTGGCCCAGCTTGGGTCCAAAACATTGGGAGGTCTAGGATGCCAGCTAGATACCTAATTGATATGAAGCGAGGGATCGTATTGTCGCTGTGGCTAAGTTCGTTGTTGTTGTTCGAAAGAGAGATCAACAATTGATGTCGCACCTGCACCTCACTGCGATCAGCAGATATTCTATAACGCTAAGAGTATTTGCATCCATCTCGACAGAACCAAGACATCGTGGTGGGACCCGGGAAACTATCCCGGAAATGTCTTTCTCACAGAGACAAACGGCCGCGAACCTGCTCTGGAAGTCCCACTCGGCTGATTGGGACTCGTCCGAGCGAGCCCATAAAGCAAGAAGGCCTGCTTCACCAGTCATATATTGGCGGAGATGCTTAGACTTGATCAGAAGCGATTGGACTCCAGGATACATCGTGGTAGCTGTCACGATCCCTTTGAATGCCTGGATTTGAGTCCGCGCTGTCTCTCCGCTGTCCCCACATCGTGAGTACCAGTCTCAGAAGCCATCCGAGATGACTCACGGAAGTGCGTACTGTGTGAGCTTCTCGCATTTCTTCTCCAGCCAAGAACAAGATTGGCACCGGAGGTCCTCCAGCCTTGCCTCCCGCTGTTTCCCCATCCCGAAGTACGCCTCGATGGATTTCAGAATCGCGCAAGGTCCCAGACCCCATCTGTGAGCTGCACGATTCACTTGTCCCTCGACATTTCGTGCGACGCGGGAATAAAGCTGATCGAGCGTCCTCCCCGTCGCAGCGTTCGACAGTGATCCAAGTAAGAGTGCGCCCGTCGATCTACGGGTAAGCTGCCCATCGACGTCAAGGGGGACAAGGGCCATTGGGATATGATGTGGGCTGGAGTGAAGTAAGTGTCTCCGGGTGTACCCAAGATTCAGAACATGAGGCGTACACACAGCCTCGGATACAGCCCAGTCCCCCGCTCCGGCAAGGCAGGGGCTTCTTGATGGAATGTACGCATGCGCTGAAATTCTGAACGACGTCAATCGGACTCAATGGCAGATGACCACGGCAAAGTTGGCCGCGTCTTTTCCAAGGATGCACACAGCTTACCACCAGCTTGCAAGCAGCGGTGAAATTTTGGCGTGCATCTAGGGAGTTCTATGAGCGTTTTTTTCGACGTTTATTATGATCAAAACCCCCTAGCAGGTACATTTCCCGGAAAAATGCGGTATTAAGAAGACTCTAGTTATTGATCAGAAGTTCGAACTCTGAACCCGGATTTGATGGCTTCACTGCATTCTGACAGTTCTTGTCTCACGCTCCACGCTTCTTGATGCGCCGTTTGCCCGTCGCCCAGCCCGCCTGGTATAATTTCTCATGCTGCTGGGGACAGAAAATTCAGAATTTAAACTGAAAATTCAATGTATTGATTGCCATTGCCATGAACACCTTTTTCTCTGGCACAGATACTTTATTGGAATCAAATTCAGTCCATACTGCTAGTGGTCTCTTCCAAGTTTCTCCCCATGACTCAACCAACAGCCAAAAAGTTGTAGAAGAAGAGAAACCTCCTCCTTATACCATGCATAGATTATTCTGGCTGCTTCTCTGGTCCACTGCAGCTTTAAGGTGAGCTGGTGTCAACCCTGGCTCAGAATTCCTACCTTGAAAAGATGCTCAATAACCCTGCAAGCCCCCTGTATTCCATTCAGCCCCCGAAAAAAGGATACTAGTACAGCAAAACCAGGGCAATTTGGGAATGGTTGAGTACACCGAAGATAGGGGCTTTTGATGATCACTTCCAATTTGGGACATCGGAACAGTCCGGCCCGGTAAAAAGTTCTGACTTTCGACTTTCGTTCAGACCAAATTTAGACAAAAGTACCGACTTAATAAACGACGATGATAACCGTCGTAGAGTTCGGATTTCTATGTCTAAGGAGAAGACGAGAACGAACAACACATGATTCATGAAATGTTGGAATATCGAGGACGGGCTCGCGCGCACAGCATCCATTCGGCCCGCGGCCCGGTTTTCGAACATTGCCCTGTGTGCGTCTGCCCTGTGTGTACGGCCCTGTGCAGGGCCATTTTCGTTTGTATTTATGTACTATGCTTCTCAATTGATTCCCTCGCGCGTTTGCGAGGGTCATCTGGGTGACCGAGCACCGTTATTTCAACATGAAATACTTCGTTTTCTTAATGAGATGTCGGGCTTGTGTTTACTTCTTATCAACTTTTGATTCACCCAAATCTTGAGCCAAGCCAAAGCCAAGGTCGAACCAAACAACTTTATCTCTCATCTGCTTTCTCTTGGCTTTCATCGACACTTGGCGCAACTCTTCAAAGAGAAAACTTTACTCACGGAAGACTGCAGGCTGTTAAATTCAACAGCGGTTTCGCGTCACAGGGCTTAAAAGCTGTTCAAAACTGCCGTGTATCCTTCCTCATGCCTGACTTCCTCGTCCATTCAGTGCATTGTCTCCCATGGTGTGCTCATTTCTCGCTGGTTTAACATGCTGTGGCAATTGAATGCTGTCAAGTTCAACAGCTTTTTCTGCCAGTTCTGGTCAACACGGAGGAACAGGCATATCACGCGCTCATATGTTAACTGTGCCGCAGTCGACCGCAGCATCAAGCGGACTGGCGCCTACGCAGAATGTTAAAACATAAACAGAACCAGCGACATGATTGATCCTTGCCATTCTCCCTTCAAGTTCCCTCTGCTTCAACTCTGTGAGCTCATGATTTCTGACAATGTTCTTGCTCGTGTATCTCCTCGAACGACTCATGTGGCAACTCAAAATCAAGCTGCTAGACTAGCCTGCTTCTCAATTCAACCACGAAATCTCATTTTTTTCCATTGTGCCGGAGCGTAGCGAAGGCTCATCTTGTACTTACCTTGAAGGCAGGTGAGTGATCGCAGCTACCAGCGCGACATTGCTAAGCCTTGGCCAACCCTAGCATAGGGTCCAATCTTCCAGTTGGGTTCAAGTAAGGCTGCTCGGAGGTCTACTGAGTAGTAGATCCGGATCGATCTGACTCTCTGAGTAAGACCGAAGTTTATCCGGAGCCCCAAAAGTCGAACCAAAATCTTACCAAGCTTCTCGCTTCCGAAAGTCGGCTAGAGCGGTGAGTCAGTCAACGCCATTTTAGATCTTTCTTCTCCGCAACTGGGACCTACTTCGCCGATGTTCTTCATGGGCCCTGGCGTAGGGCCTATCTGCATGCCTGCCTACCTGTCGACATTGTCATCAATATCACGGTGAAAAGGAAACTGGAAGAGAATTGACGGAGAAAATCGTCAAAGTTGAACGCCAAAAACACAACTGTTTGTCAGCAGTTTTAAAGGAAAAATGGAAGCCGCGACGCAACCGTGACGGGACCCCGTTAGCCCTGGTGGGCTGACTGAGCAACCGGCTCAAAGGTAGCGCATAGCATAAAGGCGAGGCTTTGGAGTGAGAGGTGAACATCATTCCCCCTTCCGACGAAGATGACCTGCACAGTACTCCCTCCATATTCGCGTTGTCCGCCAATACCCACATATTCGCCAGAACCAGCTCCGGATGAGCAGCGGGTCGAACACACTCCACGCGCTCGCACCCATCCTACGTGGAACTACACAAAAACATACAGGCACGATGCAATTGTGCTCACAGAGCAGGTCGCTACTTCAAGGGTCCCCGTGTACGGGCGCAATGCGTCTATCACCGGTTTCATCACTGTTGGATGCCGCGAAATGGTCTGCGAGGTCGTTTTGAAGGTGATTTTCCATGGCGCGTCTTTGATGAACAAAAAAATAACTCATCCCGGCGTACAGGTCAACGGCCAAATGACCGCCACGATTGCAGAGGGTGGGTCGTTAAAGACGTCGCAGACGACGAAGCTCGTGAGCGACTGCTACACCCTTTGGTCGTCCCAGACGCCGCACACCTCGCACTGCCCGGGTACGATTCCGTTTTCGGTGCTCCTCCCTACCGAATTTTCGGACAGCAACGGAGTCTCACATGCGTTGCCACCTACATATGATGTCCCACTTATCGCTGCTCCCGGTATCTCCCTCAAAAGCTCTTACACCCTTTCTGTGACCATCACAAGGGGTCGCAGGTTCAAGTTCTTGAGCAAAAGCAAAACGTGAGGGGTTTGTTTTGGGTTCCAACCGTCTTAGTCACTGACGTCTGTTTTAATTGCAGCACGATACCCATTCCATTTTGCTACAGCCCACGAATCCGGCCATGCCGACCCATCCAGCCTTCCTCCGACTTCTACTCGGATGTTAAAATAATGCCCGAGGAATGGCGTCAGACCATCTCTCACATGAAGCCTCGGCCAAGATTGTGCGCCCAGCCTGTGGACCTGCAGGTATGTGGCATACATAACCCTAGTTCCGACCCTTGTACTAATAATTAGTTCTTCTCATAGCTGTTCCTGCCGATCACTGACACCTTCGGACTTGAGGACATCATTCCTCTTCATATCCAACTCACCGGCCCCGTAGCGTCGATCCGCCAGTTTCTGCCGCAATGCACGAACCTCTCGCGTCCAGGAACGATCGTCGCCACCCTGCTTCGGCAGATTGTAGTTGAGATCAACGGACGCCAGGCTACACGCAACATCGTTATTGGCACGGCGAAGCTCTGCTCTTGCCCGCCCGGCGCGGCGGCCGACGACCACGAGGCCAGCCTAGATTGGGGCGGCGAGGTGCAGATCACAGCAGACGCCATGGTTGGGATGTTCGACGCTGGCTCCGTCCGCATCCAGGTCAGAGTCGACGCTCTTCCGGCATTCCAACCACATTTACTAATTATTGAATCATAGGACTCCATTGTCATCGAGCTTCGACCATCGAACCCGGAGACGTCAGAATTCTGCACTCTTCACTACTCGCACCCGATCAAACTTGTAAAGGATTTGCGACAGAACAGCTCCTCGAATCCACGCCATCGGGTAGAGCCCTAAAACAGGCGATCGCATGCATTACTGCTTCCCCCCCCCCGAATTTCGTGTATGAATGTATTGATAACTCGTGAAATGTGTTTTTCCGGCTGATGATTCCGCATTCGCGTGGTGTAGCCCTTCATCCTCGCCGCAGCAAGCGGCATCCGATCGACCAAATCGACAGGAATGGTTAAAACGGCTTCTTTCGAACGTTGAATAGATGTACTGCCACCTGTCAAGAGTTGTTCCTTGCGCACCCCAACGCCCTCAGCTCTATATCGTTCTTCACGCGCCGTTCTGCGCTCAAAGTCTTTGTTTTCCCCACCCACCCTCCTCTTTTGTTTTTGGAGCTGACGCTCGGGTTGCTTTGGGTCTCGTTCAGGCCCTCGATTGGCCTCGAAAGCAAATGGATCCCGCAGACTTACATAACCCGTATACAACCCGCTCGCCTAAATCAATATCGGATCAAGTCGGCATGTGCTGGTTCCGGTATTCCCGAAGACCATAAACCTCCGCAAAGTTAACACGTCGAAGAACATACTAATCTCAGGACTCGTCAATTTAACTTGATGAAGAACATAAGAAAACCTGCTCACGGGGGTAAAGTTGAAAGGTGAATGAATTCTACATGAAGGAGTACAGCTTCTGGTTGTGTCGAAATTCATACAGCGGTAAATAGCGGTGAAGTTCTTTGTCAAGTATTCACCGAAATTTCCTGTGGACGCACCAGGTAACTCCGTTCCAATTGAAAACCGAACCACAAGACCCATTTCTCGTCTGACTCGAAAATCTTGCAAAATTCAATGAGCTGGAAACACTCATTAAGTAGCTATGTGCGGTGCCGTATGAATGTGAGAAACAATTTTCTGGGAGGAAATACCAAGTTCCCTGAAAACAGGTTTCAGCTGCGAAGTGCAATTAAAATATCGAGAAATTCAAGAATCAAGTTCAATTCCAAAAGTGCCCGGCGCCTATCAATGGCGTGATTCTCGGCGCTTAATTGCCTATCTACCCTTGCTTCAAACCACCACGGGCACATGGAATCCATCCTCAAGCAACTTCGCTCAGGTTACATTCCGACTCAATCCGAGACGGAAAACATCCGGAAGGACTTGGTCTTGCTTGCTGAAGAGTATGGGCGGCTGGATGCACTGATTCGAGATCTCACTGCTCAGCGCGACAAAGTCATTGAAACCATGCAGTCGAAAAAGGCCCTCATATCCCCGATTCGACGTCTACCGGATGATCTTCTCCGAGAAATATTTCTGGCTTGCCTGTCGACTGACCGGAACGCCGTCATGAGTGCGTGCGAGGCACCGCTCCTGCTGTGTCGCATATGCAGCGTCTGGAGAGCGCTGGCTCTTGCCACTCCGAGGATATGGGCGTCGCTCCACGTCCATCTCAGCTTCCTGCTGCAAAACGACGATAGGGCACTAGCCGCGACGGAGTGGGTGAAGCGCTCCGCTGCATGTCCGCTGGCAGTGTCCATCTGCGGGACGCGGGCGGCGGGTCACCCCGGAGCCATGGATATGTCCTCGTTGCTGGAGTCCGAGGGGGAGCGCTCGAATGACCATATTGCGCAGGGAACGCTGAAGAGTATCCTCCAATCTGCACCTCGATGGCGCGCTGTCGCACTGAGCGATTTGCCCGGGCCGTGTTTGGACCAATTACGGACTGCTTCGATGCCGTTGCTGCAAGCGGTCCGCATCAAGTCTGATGAACTACCCCTCGCGCAGTGGTTGGACGTTTGCGCCGCTCCTAGTGTCCACCGAGTCGACCTTGATCTCGTGGTTGTGGAAGAAGACGCTTCGATTCTGGTTCCTCGCCTATCTCACATCACACATTTATCCATGTCTGGCCGACCATGGCCTGGCATCCCGGGCAATATTGCTGTTTCCATCTTGACGACTCTAACCCAACTGGTATCTCTGAACATGTTCATCAATGACATTCCTTTGATATCAGAGGGGACCACTCGCCTCCCATCCTTGAAGTCATTGGAGCTGCATGCATCGGCCGGTTCCCTTCCGCAGCTTGCGGACATGCTCGATCACTTTGTCATGCCGAAATTGCACCATTTAGCTGTAGATTCCGGAGTTGCTGTGGGGTCGGACGCCCCGCTTTTCGCCACAGTTACTGAGCGCTCGCCACTCATCGAAACTCTCGACATCTCACTCCACAATTTCACTCAGGAGGCGCTGCGCGGAACTTTGTTCAACTTTCGTTCACTGGTGGGGATTGCGGTTTTGAATACGAAGAGTTGGCACCCGACTCCAGCACACCCGCATAATCCACCACCTCCAGCAAACACCGAATATCTGCTCATGTTACTCACCAAGGAGGCCCCAACATTACTTCCGTCGCTGAGGTCACTGGAGAGCAGAAATGGTGCGGGTGTGCCGGACAAGACGCTGTTCGACTTTATCGAGAACCGTGTTGCGACTGGAGTTCCGTTTCGGCTTAAAGTTGACTATCCGTTCTCTCAACCTCTTCCCGACGTGGAAAGGTTCCGGTCACAAAACATCGATGTTGAGCTGACTCGACTAAGTCCTGGTTGGTTGCCGCCTCCGCTGGACCCGTGGAGTGGTCTCCCACCGATTGAATGAGGCGGTGTCGATTCAGTTCGTGGGTATTCAGAACTCTACGAATCTGGACTTGTACGCATGAGTGAGCTCAATTTGTAATACTCTCGGATAGTTTCACGTGTGTAGGCACTGTGCTTGGGTACAGCGATGTTCGTTTGCTGGAAAAGAAACTTCGCATTATCCGTATACACTATTTTTGTTGTACAAGTAATCGACGGTGGGATCTGGTCTCTAATAATGCTAATATGTGTGTTGGGAGGAGGCAAAATAGTGGTAAATGGTGGCATCAATTCTAGAGGGATGCCGCCCCTCCGCCGACTATGCCACTAAGTTGCTGAAGCAACCGCTGCAGCAGTGTCGTGAGTTCCCTCAACCCAGCTCCTGATGCGTCGGCGGAAAGGTCAATTTCGTGGTTGAGTTTGGAAGCGGTGGGAATTACCTGGACCACTTGCCGCCCTGCCGGACTTTCCACCGCTCGTTAGCGCGGAAAGCGGGGAACCGCCACCCGCTCCGCCAGTAAGTTGCTCCAACAGGTTCTTGATACGATCGATGAGCGAGCCCAAGCCGGCTGAGGGGTCTGAAAATAATCGGATCAGGACGCTGCGCAGAATCAGAAGCAGGGAGAATTACCTTGTGCGCCATTTGCGGCCGTGCCGGACATCCTGGTGGACTCGTCCCTTCCCGCGATTCCTTTGAGGATAGACGAGCCAATGAGGGGACCTTTTTCGCCTCCTACGCTGAGGCTGCCGGTGAGTTGCTGCAGAAGCTGCTGGAGCAGAGTCGTCAGTTCATTCAGTCCAGCAGAGGCATCTCCGCCGGCGGGCACTGGAAAAAAAGAAGTGGTTAGATGCTGTGGTTTAATTCGATAGTGGGAGAAAATACCTGCGCCTCCCGCAGCCCTGCTGGACTTTCTGCCACCCGTGAATGCGGAGAGAGGAGAAGCGCCGCCTACGCCACCAATAAGTTGCTCCAGCAGGTCGTTGATAGGATCGATGAACGAGCCCAACTCGGCGGAGGGGTCTGAGGAGAATTGAATGAGAAATGCGCAGGGAAATTCGCGGGGAGGAAACTACCTGTTGCACCAGCTGCCGCGCTCCCAGACGTGCCAACGGATTGGCTCCGAGCGGCGAGTGCAGGAAGAGAAGAACCGCCGCTTGCCGCTCCTCCGCTCAAGCTGCCGGTGAGTTGCTGTAGAAGCTGCTGCAGCAACCCCGTGAGCTGACTCAGGCCAGCCGAATCAAGCCCGCCGGTCGATCCTGCGGGAAAGTGATGTTAGAATGTTGAAAAATAATGTTTCAAAGTCTTTGCCTCCCGCTGGCGGGATTGCGCCGGTTGCCGCCTGGCCCGACGTCCCTGAAGACTGGGCGGGGTCCCGGCGAGCAAGTGCGGCGTCGCCAGGTGCAGGAATGGCATTAGAGACGAGTGCGAGTGCGAGCACGACGAGTGATGATGAAAGTCTCATGTTAAACCTTTGATGTGTGAATGTATGTAGATGGTAGATGTTTGTAGTCGTGAGGAGTGGGGAAAGGTGGGTTTGCTGTTCTGGGTTTTAAACTGACCAGTGTGGTGGAGTACGTGGAGAGTGAATGTATAGGAAGCGATCACATCGACGTGTCAGTGGAGAGTTTTGGTTTAGGATTGACGTCAGGAAGTCTGGAAAAAAATGTGAATCAGGGCAGTGGCTCCTATTGATCCTGGTTGATCTGGCTAGAATTATCTGGCTGAGCTTGGTCTATGCAGTGATTTTTTCTTAAAATTTTAGCTTTTACACAACGTTTGTCGGGTGCAGGTCTGCATTTTGTCTGCGAATTTCTGTTCTCCAGACGGCGCCGCTGCTGAGTGCTCCGATTTGTTTTAGTTACAGCGCCGCTTGTAAGTATCGTCTATGTGGCGGGGTTCTTCTTCTTGGACACAGTTTTGCCGTCACTGCGCAAAGGCTTCCGAAGCATTTGGCTGAGCTCGCACCTTTGGCTTCAAACCATATTTTGAACCTGAAATAATACATCGGATTAAATCGGCTGATGTCGGCTCCGATTTTCCGAAGCACCCAAAAGGTAATCGCCGAGCGGCCAAATCGTGCACTGTCTCTTTTGGCAGAAATAATTTGGAAAGTATTGAATCAGTCTTCGCCGAAATATTGAACGACATCTGCATCCTCGACGTTGTTATATTGGCAGCTATTTGGCAACTTTGGCACTCCTAACCGTCACCGTCACATCAATCAATCCCTCTTCGTCTCCTACTCCCACCATGAAATCTCAAGAACGGGTTCCCGACGAGCTATGGCTCGAAATCTTCAAGAACATTGCTCCAGACACCCTGAAGCATGTCTTCTCAACTAACCGCAGCTTTTACCGCGTATCGCGACCACTCCTATTTGCCGAATTCAATTTCCACGGTGTCAGCATAGATGTTTTGGAGCGCAACGGTGGTATTGTTCTAGAGGACGATTATCACTTCCAGCGTTTGAACTTCTGGGCTTCAGACGACGTGGCCCCTTTGGTCCGTTCCTGTAACCTTGCACCGGCGACTACAGTTCACTTTTCCCAGTTGGGTCCCCCGTATACCGTGCTGGACGCCATTTTCGAGCGCTTTTCGCGATTCATATTCTTGCGGCGCATTCATGCTACCGAAATACCCTTTACTCAAAAGGGAGTAGCCAGCCTTTGCAGTCTGCCGGCCTTAACTCACCTGGAACTGGACTTCTGCTTTGTTCCACCGGGGGAAACCATCAACATATCCCTTGAACTCCCCGTCTCCAGCATGCGGATTTATATTGACCGCCGGATGAAAACTAAGCTAGACCATTGGATCCCTTTACTTCATCGTGACCACCTCCATGAACTCGACGTGACGTGCCATCCCCGCCTAATATTCCAGGCCATCACCGGGATGCCCTCTTTCCCCCACCTGCACACTCTGTCTCTGACCATGGACCCCGGCAAGGTATCCCAGAACCTCGAAATTCTGGCTAAATTTCCCGCCCTCCGGGTCTTTCGGCTGCACGGGTATGAGGGCCCTGACGCGGCGCCGGGCCCGCGTGTGCAAGCCTCGGGCATCCTGCCCATGCTTACCGAATACACTGGTCCTTGTCAGACGGTGCACACGTTTCTCCACCTCCCCTCCCTCACCCGCCTCACGACGGACATCTGCAGTCCCAGCGACTTCCTCGCACAGCTGGAGGGCCAGAGCAACATCACCTCTCTCTCAGTGACATTCACCGACCTAGACATTGCCTCCTTCGGGCCGATGTGCGCCTTGTTTCCGTGCCTCACGGAGCTGCGCATCCAGGTTACTGTGTTTATGGAAGAGGAAGACGTCGATGAGTTGGAGGATGGTGTGAACCACAAGGTACGCCGCATGCAGCACTATTAGTCTCCTAAAATACACACAAGGCCGTATTGACGACCGGGCACAGGCAGCGGATTTCTTCAGCGCACTCGCAGACGACACATGCGTCCCACCGACGCTCCAGCACCTCGCGCTCTGCTGGGAGTTCCGCTACTTCGCTATCGAAAAGGAGGACACGCCCACCGGGGGCGACGTTCCCGATCTCGGCGCCTTGCGCGGGGCGCTCGTAGCTCGGTGCCCCGGTCTGCAGTCCCTCTGGCTCGATGGAAACGATTTTCTACTATATTGGCGCGCGTTGGGCGAGAACCACATTGTAGAGGGTGCCGGTGAGTATACAATTTGAGCTGTGCTATCATCTGCTAAATGAGATGACATATGGTAGAAGGGGTACAGGCTTTGCGTCCTGAATTCAGCGCCTTCTGGGACACTCGCTACGAATCAGTTTCACGAACGACGGAAGGCTGGGACGAGTCGCTAGGCTTGCGCGGAGCTTCAAGTTGGAGTACTGAGTACGTACGTACCGGCATCCCGGGATCGCCGACATGACCCACTGGGATTATGGACGGCCTGGACTTGGATTGGATGTTGTTCTGACCTTACCAAAATCGACATGCAGCGTGTCTAATCATACAGAAACACGTTTTGACCGTGAAGTCGGATTTTTTGCGGGTGGGCTCAGCGCTCCGATTGCTGACCGCAGCGTATCGGGAAGTCCTACTCAGTCGTCATGCAACCATACACTGTTGAACTGCGATGACCGCGGAGAGGGGAGCATCTGGCCGAGCTTAATAATCCGACCGTCGCAAGGTGCTGTGCCTTTCGTTGCAATACTCAGCGTCCCGCCCCAAATGACGGCTAGGATCATTAGTGCTCTCGGAATTGAATGGGTTTGTGGCATGGTGGTGGACCTGATCGGATGTCTCGAGCTGGCATTTGAAAGCGACACAACGTTTTGGGCCATTGATGGCCACGCCGCGTAAATCGGCCCTTTCTTCTGCTGCATCTGGAGGATCCGCAGCGGCTGTGTGTTCTAGCGATGTGTCCTGTCAATGTCAGGAGCAGCGCGCGAAATTGAACGGAGTCGATCCGTTCGATTCCTCCCTCGCATTCAGTTTGTACGGCGTTTCTTGACCATTTGACTAATGCCTCACGCCTAAAGACAGGGAGAGATGAAAGTCAAAAGGCACAAACGGTGGAAGGGTGAGTATTCCGCAGCTATGTTCGATTGTTCAAGCAGGTTGACCCCGCGTCCCGACCATCAACTAAACGATTCTAGTCAGGTTTCAGTGGTTGATGTAATCCTGAAGTTCAACGTTCAACCTTTGAACTGGTGGGTTCGGATTCTCTGCACATTAACCCGGCGTTCAGTAAGGAATATTTAGGGAAACAGGATGTTCATTGCGATGTTTGTGACTATCCTTGCGCTCACCCCCTCATATTGGTGTGCTCTTCTTCGTTGGTTCATCGATAGATTGTCGCTCGCCAATCTAGATTTCATATTTGAACGGAGGACAATCCGACGTGCTAACTCCATTAGACTCATTTCTTTCGAACATTTCCCGCCATCATCTGCCATCTCCATGCGTGGTAAATCTTCGGCATGATGGCTGATGCCATTGTTTGCCGAACGACTTTCCAACACCGTCCCGCGAAAATTGGCCTGGCGACCCCTGATGAAAGGCGGTTTTCGACGGATGCTATTAGAAACGAAGATTTATTTTTCTGGGTATCGCCATGAACATAGCTGGAAGATTGCCGGGAGACGGATGATACAATACTTCAAGTTCAAGAATCAAGTTGGACCAATACTGAAGTCAACTTCCTCACAGCTCTGTGTCCGATTCATCAGATGCAGCTTGGGGCAATCTATCAATTATGCTGTTGTGGGATTATCGTCAGGCGGCATCGGGGCGGTCCATCAATGATTCTTGGGCAATTGGCTCGAACCCAAATACCCAAATATGGCGCCGTAACCTCGCGGATGCAACCTCTCGGCGGCATATTATTATGCCTGGGCGCTCAATGCTCCCCAACTGGCACTCACCCTGCGGCTTTAATTAATAGCGTGGACTGAATCGGTGGTTCGATCGGAATAGATTTGTGGCTGCGGTGATCCCGCAGGAACAATCGAAGCACTTTCGCTGCGAGATATTTGACAACCCTGAAACTTAGGCGCCGCCTTTTCTGGCTCAATGGGCTACTCAGAAATACAACGAAATACAAGGAAATGGTCCGGAACTCGTCCACGATAACAATTTGCCCCAGAAAATTACTCGCGACCTCGTCGGCGAAGTGATCCCAACAACATCTGTCGTCAGGGAAATCTCGGGTGTTCGGGTCGGACATGTCAGAGGGTCAGAGCTTAGTAGGATTGCGCGGGACGGTGGGAACCGAAGGAAGGAAGTCGCTGGATGCTATCAGAACGCGAAAGATGCACTCTCACTTGAGACAAGCACGGCAATCTAACCAGCCATATGTGGTACATACCGGAGTGGCGTCTGCTTCAAACAACTTCGCCCTCTGACCGGTATTCTGTAATGAACTTTCAGGGTGGAATGCGTCCAAGTATGCTTGTACCAGCCAATTCGGTATGCGAATTTCACGGATAGCTCTGGCCCATCTAAAAACTCTGACATTAGACTGATCAAACCGCCAACTAAGTAACGAGTCCCGCTTACCATTTATCAATTCTACACCGTGGATCCTGGATCACCACTTAAATTTCGAACAGTTATTTCTGCTCCAGTGCCATATGCGCACGATCGCGGAAGATTGTAGATGAGCGCTTTCTGCATTATACGTAACTCAGCCTTCTGGCAGATCCTTGCAATGCTTATCGAGATCCCGGACCGTTTGTTGTCGGGCGGCTATGGCCGCGAAACATATAAAACGGTATGCTCGCTGAACTTCAAGATCATCAATTTATGCCTCATTCAACGCGCAGGTCAGAATCATCTTCGTCGATCAGAGGTAAAGCGTGCAGTAACTGCAGGTGAGGCCATTTTACATCGTTACCGATCCCTCACTCATAGCTCATGTTCGTCAGACGGCGAAAAATTGTGCGTCGATTGTTCATCGTTGCATGACATGGACTGACAGCTTGAGTTAGAAATGTGATGGCGTTCGTCCCTGCTGCAATCAATGTCGCCTCCGCCCACCGACATCCAGCGTGCCATGCGAGTACGACCTGGAGCCACTCAGTAGTCGTCTTACACCCACCCAAATGCTCGAAACTATCCAAATGCTTAGGGTTCGGGTCAACGAGCTACAGCAGATGAACGGCCGCAAAGAACCACCGGTCTTTTTACACCAGCCGTACCTATCGGACAGCGGCAAGTCAGTTCGTCCTATGTTGAATAACATCTCATCGCATATACTATAGATTCGTCGGGTTCTGGCTCCCCAGAACCAAGGTTTGGATCACCACCGCTGGGGATACAAGTGAGTTGTTATCACGTATACCCCGAGGTTTGAAAACTCATTTTGGCGACATAGGAACCTCCGGAGAGTTTAGCCGCTGAACTGTGAGTCCATTGACCGTCTTACCGTAATCAACGTTTGATTATTTTTGTAGTATAGAGATGTTCTTGAGCAAATTTAGCCATAGCGGCTATTTCTTCTTGGACTCGAGGACCTTTTCTCATTCTGCCTTACTGGCACCCCCCATCGGCCACCCCGACCGGCCGTCTCCGACCCTGCTAAATGTGATTTATCTCTGGGGTTGTGTGCTATCTCCTATAGCTCCCAATGATCCCTACGCAGAGGAAAATTTCCTCAACTCTGCGCTGCGAGGCCTTCCCTTGGATCTAGCAACATTCGTCTTGACTCCTCAACTTGTTGTTGAGACTATCCAGGCGGAGGTTCTGTTGTCTTGTTACTATCTTCACTCTGCTCGGCTTGTGGAAGGACGACATCATTCTGCCGCCGCCGTAACCCTCGCGCTGGAGGCTGGATTGCACATGCTGGGTCCCACAACTCGGCCACGCCATGAACATTACCCATCATTTCCCCTTGTGCAAACATTACTGTTACCTCCAGCCAGCAATCAAGAAGCGACAGAACGCGTCAATGCATTCTGGGCGGTCTGGATTCTGAATAATTACTGGATTGCTGCGATGGGATGCCCATCGGCAATTCCCAGTAATATTCACATCGACACGCCATGGCCCGACGCTATTGGGGTATGCACAGTTCGTTCTTCAGACGCATGTGCCGAAACTGACTTGCGTTAGGGCGGTGCAACGATTTCGAATTTCCTAAGTGGAAACTCACAAGATGGGCTTTCACCTGTCGCGCTTCTGGCAAAAGCGTCCACAATGCTGGAACGGATTATTGCGTTCTCGTCTCCCACGTCGGGTATGCCGATAATTTTACATTCCTCCTTCAGACTTATGAGAAAATTATAATGCAGGTCCTCCTGATCCTTCCACGTTCAACTCGTGGGTCAAAAGACTGCAAACATTTCAATCTAGCCTACCGCCCCTTCCGGGTTCTAAAACGCTCGTCGTTACGCACGCACTGACAGACCTGGCCATCTTGCGACTGCACGCACCTTACTCTCAAACGTCCGAGACGCTCCGGACAACCTCGATTCGTGCGGCGGCTCGTATCGTCAGCAATCTCACAGCGGTGTCTTCAGACGACGCCATTTACAAGATCAATCCAATATTAGGGGTGCGTTGTCTATCCATTCTATTCCTTGCTTTCAGTGTTGAATTTCTATTTATTACAGACGTTGTGCGGGACGGTCTGTAGCTTCTACATGAGCGAGTTGGCGGTGTTGTGCAACGATAGCCGGCGGCTAGGGCAGTACCAGGAAATAGATACTGAACTGAGGCGTGTAATTGCCATCATGTCCTCCGTTGCCCCGAGTAGCCCGGTGACTCGTGAGTCCTTTTGTTGCCCGTGACTACTCTGCTAACAGACATTAGAGCATTGTCTTGCAAGTATCGGTCAGACGTGTGGAATGGTTGCGGGGTATATGTAGGCTTCACTCGTTTTAATTGTACTCGATTTCGGCATTGGTGCCATTTTCAACCCATCATCTGTACATTCACGGACCACTTACGCATATTCAGAAGCATAATATTTATTAGCCATTTTTTTAATCATCGTTCGTTATGGCCCCATGCGGTGTCGAGGGAGGCTGGGAGCACTCGTTTCACCAAAATCTTGCGTGCCGGAGGCATTTCTGGCTGATTTCGCGTCAATTACATCAATAGCGGTGTGTTGGATTCATAAGTATCAAAAAACGCTACATATGATCAACAGTCAAGAGCACAATTTACTATCAGTACAGCCTGCGAGAACAAGCGCGACCCTTGGAGCCCGATGCAAGAAAGGAGTATCGGGTGGAGGTAGAATGAACGATGAGGCGCGGAATGCGCGATGGAGACCGTTTCGAGGGATATTGAACAGGGTAGTGTGAAGCCGTAGGTGGTTACTGGCATTTTTCATGCCGGGGTGCGCTTCCACGGGGGAGGCTCCTGGTCGATCTCAGGGTCGGGAACGACAACGCGCTTCCACGGCGGAGCGTCCTGGTCAACGTCAGGGTTAATGCGCTTCCACGGAGGCGGCTCCTGGTCAATGTCGACAACGAGCCCCTTCTTGACATTCTGGTGACATATTTCAGTGGAAGAACTAACCTGATTTGATGGGTAAAGCAAGAAAATACTGACGGTGGGGAGCGCAGCGGCAGCTACAACATACGCGGCTAGCAGGACGAGAGACGTGGCGCGCATGGTCAAAATTCTGGGTGAGTGTGGAATGTCCGGGGTGGTGGAAATGAGTATTCCTCGATGTGGGGCGAAGAATGCAGAAAAGCCGTTCGTGGGGGTAATTTATACTGTAGGCTCTCCCTTCGGACTGCCGGCCGCTGGTCCTATCATCAGCGAGGCAACACCGCGATACAAACGATGGGGGACCCACCCAGAACCTGTTCTCACTCGTGCCCGTCAATGGGGTGCTAACGCCCAGGGGAAAGAATAAAGGCCTCTGACGCGCGGAACGAGACACAAGATTCCGCCTTTTAATAGGACGACATGCCGACACGCCGCCTTGCGCGACACGTATCTCGCCATTCTTTTGGTCTGGGCATGTGGTTGATACGAGTTTTGAGGATTGCGGTGGTTGTACTCAGACATCTGTCAGAGAAAGGACCCGAACAAATGCATCCAGTTTGCCTTTTGTAGATTGAGATGGTCCTGCCATGGGGGCTTTGGCGGTGAAGATAACAGACTCAGGTCCGCGGTGTTGCTGGATTGCAGCTTCTGTCACTTACATTGTAAACACTGCAGAGCTAGCGATTAGGTCTAGGATGTGCCTAGAAAAATTCACCGCGGAGCATTCCCGGCGCCATGATGCAGTCGGAATGAACAATGCGCAACCAATCGGCCAAGTCTGCCCATGATTATCCGTGTGGCCACAATGGGATGTCCTTGCGAAAATTGCCAGCCCAGGAAAACGGATCTGTTTCTTCACCCACAAGAAAATATCAGCTCGACGATCTGCCAATCCTGGGCCGGGGTTCAAGCGCTTGTGATGGGATGGAGGCTCAGTGATATCATGCCGAAGCTACCCCGCTTTCGCACCAATTTCGGAAAGGGCATGTTGGCTCTCACGGAGGTTCTTTCTCGAAGTACAAGTTCGCTTCTGAAATCGCCGTCAGCGTTTCAGAACACCCAGGACGAGTCCCATACACATAGAACTGCATTTCCATCGCGCTTCGTGGTTGGATTTTACGCCACAAAACTGGTACCAAGCGTTGAGGATCGAGAACACAGTGAGTCTCACGGTCGTGGCACAAATTGGATATTCCTAGAAGTACAAGTTTGATTTTACGCCCACCGACTGAGCGCCGTCAGATTTCGCAAAACGCCCAGGGTGAGTTCTGCACGAACCTCACTGCTTTCCCGTCGTGGCGACCGTGTGGTCCCACATCCTGTTCACTGCTTCCAGACTTGCGGGCTCGTAGCCAATATCATCACCCTTGGCACCGCGTCGAGTGAAGCCCGGCTTCGTGTCAAACAGCGCCGACAGCTGGTACTCCGCGCAGACCTAGGAGCGGCGTTCAGCCTGTTTCAAAATGGAGGAAGTATTGTTATTACCTCGGGAGCCACGGTGAATGGATACGACGCCAAAGACACAAGTGGGGCGAATGGCCTGAGAGTCCAGTGTTTGGGGAGCATCATGGGCGTGCGCACCAGTCCCGGAAAGGCGTGGGTGAACTGAATGCCGGGGTTGTCCGCGGAGAATTTCTGCGTGCAGATCATAATTCAGGGGAGGCCAGCATGCGACGCGAGAAGATCCGCGCACCTGCATCATTAGATCCGTGTATGTGGCCGGCGCCATCGCAGCTTTGAGCGCGCTGTAGTGTTTCTTCAAACCCAAATCCTCCATATCAATTTTACCGCCTGTACCTGCCCCCAGGACGGAGTAGACCTTCGCCTCTTCGGAGGAGTTGGAGGCATTCCGCAGCGATGGCATGAGATCGTGGATAAATTTCCAGCGCGCGTACAGTGCCAGGCGGCACATCTCCAACACGTGCCATAGGCACGGAAGAAAATTTTTGTGATTTTTCTGTGATTTTCCTGGCCAGGAACCTGGCCAAAAGAATGCATTTGACACCGAGATCTCGTTTTTTCCCACGGTGTTTCACTTTTTCGGCCAGTCAAAAAAAATAAAAAGTGGTAAAATGGCTCTTTGAAGGATGGCATAAGTCCCAGGCAACTCCCAATAAGCTATTGAGGTGTTGCCAATGTATTCTGACTGTCCATCCAATGTCTCTGAGGTGATGATAGATTTGGGTAGCCAGATAGGGGTATCCATATATGGAACCTTCCCACGATCCTGACCCTAGCGTAGGGTTTGTTTCACTTTTCAGATGGACAAAAATTGAAAATTTATCCCACCAAGTTTTCCTGCACACGTTGGGTAGAGTAAGTAGTTCCAAGTCCATTACAACAGTTTTTGGGTACATAAGTGTTTCTGAAAAAATGTAATTACAAGTTCAAAGTTTTGACTTGTTTACTACCAAAAGCGGAACCGTGATGTGATGAGGTGCACTGTAGTACAGCAGTGCCAGCTTCTTATCAATGCCTTCGGGGGTTTCTTCCCTGCCAGCGATAATAGTGAAGAATCCGGGAGACAAGACAAGGAAATTCAGTTTTGGTATGCTTTCAAGCAGGGAAGCAGTGACGGTTCCGACATTCTTCATCAGCGTGACATCGCACGGAACGAATTCGTACTGTCCCGAGGGAGGAAATGATGAGAAGGTGGCCTCCGCAGCGGATTTATTGCGTCCGACGACGATAATGTGCGATTCGCCGTTCATGTACTGTGCGAATCGCCTCGCCATTGCTTGTCCTATTCCTGACGTCCCACCGAGAAACAGAGCCACAGGTTTTCGGGACTTTGGAATGAAACCTGCATTAGTTTTGAGTACTTGAGCGAGAGGCGGCATTCTCGCTGGAGTGGGAGGCTGAAGCGGGTCAAGACTATGACACGATGTGGGGAAAGGGCAAAGCCGCAAAAGCTGTGACGCCTTGTGTGGTCTAGCTTGGCGCCTCGGAACGTCAGAGCCGACATCAGCCGATTTAATCCGAGGTAGGACTTCAGGTGAGGAAACGTCGACGTTCGTTGTACGTCTGCCCCAATGTACCCGCAGGTTTATTCTGATTTTAAGTAGGATCTGTTAAATCTCGCATTTACGCTGACAAAGTTTCAACGTGCAGGAATTCCCATCGAAATCAATTTCTCATCGAGTTCATTGACCTCCCCAGTTAACTGCTTAGAAGTTCAAGTTCTTTTTCAGTTGCCAAGTTATTTACTGGCCGGGCATTGAAATATCTGTATACAAATCGCCCAAATGCCCCTCTGAAAACTTAAAAGTTAAAACTAGTTAAACTCCATTGACATCAGGCGAGCCAAATGTCAAGGGGGTCACTGACCTACTGCAAGTTTCGATATGAGATTAGGAGGAAGCTTCCGTCCACTGAAGCATTTTTAATCAATTCATCCCTGTTGATACTCGAATATTCCAGTGTGTCTCGGGCATCTCGGAGATGTTGAAACTGTTTATCGGGCACTTCTCTGGGGCCGCGCGGCCGCGGACTTCGCTATACCGAGCAGCTACTTAAAGATCATACCAGCTACAGATAGCACTAAGACCGTAAACCTGGCGCTAATCCCGAACCCTGCTACAATGTTCGTGTCGTCTTGAAGGACATAGCCGGCTCAGTCGCACACGCTCAGGGCCGGGCGCGCTCCGATGATGTTCATAGTTTATGCAGCTTTCACTTAGCTTCCGAGTCATCTCCAGTTTTGGACGCGGATTCAGATTCAGATTTTCGGGCACTAGTACTTGGACATTTCACCCGCGGATAATCACTACCAAGTGGTGTCTTACAACTCGCAGACGGTGGATGATTACGAGTGGATCTGACATAAAGAAGGAGACCGAGTCCTTCCGACTTCGAACGAGGCGACCTCCCCGACAAGGTATGTCATATGTTCGCAAATCCCCACCAAAAGTTCCAAAGAGAATGAATCTCTGAATCGTATTTCAGTCAAGCTGCGGCAGCCAAAAAAAACAACCAATCGGAGTTCCACAAGGAGTGGCTGTGGATCATGGGTGTATATGCTAACCCGAAATAAATGTTACACTGCCTCCTATCCGTCAATTATTGAGTCGAAGGAGATGCCCACTTGTCTGAGGCTGTCTCTCTGTAATTCTGCCTAAACCATCGGATGGGCACATCTGGGCACATCGAGAATCCGATATGTTTGAACGACTGCCGATATCGGATGCGATGGACTAATTATACCGTCATCCCGTTGATGGTAACCTGGGCTGAACATGGAAGGCCAGTCATCTCTCGCACGCATTACATCCGGAATATATATATGGCGGTCCGGAAGCAAAAGTTTCAAGGCACCAGCCAGTTTTTCACCGTTTGTATCGGACTTGACCTTAGCATCTTCACAGCGAGGATACACAATACCTAGCCACATACTTATCCCACAAGGCACAGACCAGATTAAAGGAATGTTACATTTGTGCAGCATTCGTCACCGATAGAACCACATAGGGGCCCTTTACCAGCTGGCCAAGGGAAATTACGAAGCCTATCAGCTCGGAAGAAAATTGACATAATCGCAGTCAACGACATATGCGACAGTAGCGGACGTTGTCTGGCATCCTGGCTTGGCAACGGTGCCAAAAAAGACTACGAATGCGTAATGTGGATATATAAGCACCCACCACCGCACAGAGCATGGGCCCAGAACAGCTCCACTCGAGCTTCTCATCACTTGAATCCCCCTCCCCCCCCCACCCGATGCCAATTCTCCCCCATATGTTGAATTCAAGATCTGCTTCCAACGATGCCTACACACATATTCCTACCTTCGTTTTGAAGCAACTCGGCGAAGTAAAGGGCATTCCGTACCTCAACCAGATTGGTGGGGTTAGCCTCCTAATTCTGGAAACATTCCAGGTATTTCGTTGCAATTCCTCTGATTGTCTCTGTGTTTACATCTATATCCACCTTTCAGACAGTGAAATCCAACAAAGACCAATGTAAGCTCATGGTTGCACAAATCGATGAGATCCTATACAAAATCTTGGGTCTCCTCGTGGCCGCTCCGGAGATGCCTCATGGGGAAGTACTGGGATCATTCGCTAAATTTGCAGAGTAAGTACGTCTTTCTTGTCTATGTGTCTCAAGGGGATCTCTATGACGTTTTCGATATTGACAGGACGCTTCAAAAAGTCGATGCATTCATGCGAACACAGCAGGCAGCGGGAAAATTCAAACGTTTCCTGAGACAACAAGAACATTCCACTCAACTTGAAGATTGTAGGAACCATCTTCGATGGGCAATGGATTCGTTTTCGGCACGTCTGTTCACATACTACTAGTGTGATTACCTTAGTCACAGCTATTCCTCGCCAACAGATGCACCTTGTTGTATCTAATTCCTCTACCCTCGATGTCATCAAGGACGACAGTGCTCGGCAGCATGAGGAAATCATCAACTTATTATCTACGCTCGAATTGGATTCAATTTCGATTGATGATTCAACTGAGGTGAGTCTCAATACTACCATGCGAATACCCACGCAACACACGATGTCGCAGATCCAGAAGCATAGTATACTTTCCAGACTCACAAATAGGTTCGTCTGATCCCAAAGTGCGCTGTGCAGCCTTCTCATGTTTGATGTTACCGGAAAAAGTTCCAGCAGCTTATCACTTGAGCTGCTGCCCCGTGCCCCACAAATATTCCATGGTCGCGAGCACGAACTGACCGAACTCACCATGATTCTTCTTCGTGACAGTCCCCGCGTGGTTCTGCTTGGTTCCGGTGGCATAGGGAAAACTAGTCTCGCTAAAGCGGCGCTACACCATCATAAAATTCTGGAGAAGTTTGAATCGCGGTACTTCGTGTCCTGCGAGTCGTCTTTTGTACTCGGGGACTTACAAGCTGTAATTGCGACATCAGTCGGCCTCGATTTGTCTCGAAATCTGTCCAAAGCGATCATCAAATTCCTCTCAGGAAAGGGTCCAAGCCTTCTCATTCTTGACAACTTTGAAACACCTTGGGAACCAGCTCATAATCGCAACCAAGTGGAATCGTTCCTGGCCCTATTAGCAGATATTCCCCAGGTCGGCATTGTGGTATGGTTTTTTTTTACGCTGGTGTTTAACTCTCATCATTGATTTAAGGTCACAATGCGTGGGCTTGAAAGGCCTCACAATGTCCGTTGGACAAGACCCTTCATCGGTCCCCTCCAGCCCATTGATGATGATGCCGCGCAGCGCATTTTGAGCGACATCTCCGACATTACCGAGGATCCAGATATGGCAGAACTGCTCGCTTTGACCGGGAACGTACCACTGGCCATCACACTCATTGCCAGCGTGGCTAGCGTCGAAGGATGCAAGGGGACCCTGTCGCGATGGGCTGCCGAACATACATCCCTGCTTTCTGAGGGACACTCAAGGGAATCCAACCTCGAGTTGTCTCTTCGGGTTTCACTCTCTAGTCCCAGAATGAAATCGGAACCCGGGGCTCTAGAGTTACTCGCTGTTTTATCCGTGTTACCAGACGGCGCATCCGATGGTTTGCTCATGCATACGTCCTCCGATTTCTTACGCCTCAAAACCACATTACTTCGGACAGCACTTGCGTACAATGGTGCAGATGGACGACTGAAATGCTTGTCCCCGGTACGCCAATTCGTGAAGAAGGTCCACGGGCCTACAGCAGCGATGGCACATACCCTTTCACTCTACTGGGACGAACCTTTGCGGCTTTGGGCCGAGTATAAGGTCCCACCGAGCGGCATCCTTGCCGACTTGATCCTCGAGCTTGGCAATATTACAAGCCTATTAGAATGGGAGTTTCGCAACACCACCGCCTGCCAACAGCTCGAAGAAATAGGGTACTGTATTGTCCGTTTAGATGATTTTATCCAGTCAACGCTCGGAAGCGACGGTCTGCTTAGGCACATTTTTGCCGAAATAGCCAACAAGCTGAACCATCCGAGACTTCTTGGTCTCTTGATGATTTGGAGACTGCAAGGAAGATTCGGCCCGGCCCTACCAATCTCGGAAGCGCCCAATTTTATTTCTCGAGGTATCGACCTGTTGGAGAAGGCTGGAAGGAACAAACTCCAGGGTGAGCTTTTGGCTTCGCGGTTGGATAGAGTTTACTTATTCTCACTGTCCATTCAGTCATATTGCGAGACTGTGCAGGAAGTTACTATTTTCGGCGGGGGGATAATGTAAAGGCCGTCATATATTGGGAAGGGGCCCAAGAAATGGCATTCAAGATCAAGGATAATCGGGGGTTGCATCGGACAACTTGTCATTTGGCCATGTGCAAGCTCACAACCGGGGACTATGCACAAGCACAGCTCCTAGCGCGTCATGCGCATCGTATTGCCACAATGGCAGGCAGTTTTCGAATGGAAATCGACGCCATGCAGCAGGAACTCAAAGCTTCTATCGCACTGGGGAACTTTCATCAAGGAATTGAGCTGTGCACCCAGATTAAACGTCTCACTGCCGCCGCCAGCTTGACAGACATGGTGGATCAAACGGTACTCCTAGATACGGAGGCAGACATATATTTGAAGCAAACCTATTATCTGATATCCAAATCGCTCCAACAGCAACTGGTATCCGCCACCAGCACAAACAAATCACCACTTTTCTATGCCAATTCCGTCGCAAATATTTTATCGCTTGACATTCAGCTCGGAACCATAAAACGCGAACAGGAGGTGCAGGACATTCTGGCTAAAACCCGAGACATTTTCTCTTCTGGAGGATATCATCGCGGCCTTCCCATGTGCGATAGAATCCTAGCAGACTTTTTTGTTCACATTGGGAGAAAGGCCGAGGCGCGACAGATATATGAGAAGTGCGTCTGGCTCGAAGAGGCATCTGCAGTCGTCAAAGCGGCCGCGCTTGCTCCACTGGGTGACCTCAGGTTGGGTCTAGGTGATGTGGATTCCACTGTCAACTGGGCGATGACCTACTTCGCATTTGCGCACCGCATACAAAGTCCACTGTGGATAAGCTGGGCACTCCGGCTACTGGCCGACCTCTGTTGGTTTTGGGCAGAGCGGAATACTGCCATTGCTCTGTTCCACGTGGCTCTGGACGAGTTTGCTCGTATGAATGTTCCCCGGGGTAAGGCTGAATGCCTTGTCGGCCTTGCAGTAATATGTAGGGCGGAAGGAAAAAAAGTCGAAGCGGAGAATATGATTGAAGAAGCTGGATCCCTGTTCCAGATGTCGGGCCTTAACTGGAGAGAACCGGAGACGTCGGATCGGTTACGAGAGCGTCTCCCCGTCAGTTGTTGATTCTTTTCTAGTTTGGTTTCCCCTTGTTGTTAGTTTCACTCGGTTCGTCGTGTAGAGTTGCCCGTAGGCGTTTATATGTTCCATTGATCAATTTGACATCGAGTCTGTGTGTTAGAATCCACCAAATTGTTCATGAGTTGAGCCGAAAATGTAACCAAATTGGAGACTCGCCTACGTCTTTGAAGCAATACATGGCTACAGCGCAATAAAATAATTTAAGCGAGGACAATCAGTAGGACGGCATTGTGAATCACCGAAATTATCTACCTTTAGCAACATCTCCTGTGCTACGTTTCGAAACCAGCGCCTCAGCTGCCGTCCAGTAATCCTCTCCACCACGGGCCCCCCGCTCCCAGTCCTCTAGATCATTCCTAACGACGACCATGGCAAATCGGATGTCGACAGCCACTGCGGCAAATTCCGGGGCGATCCGGACGAGAGTTGCTTCGTTCAAGCAGACGATCGCAAGGACCCTGAGTACAGGATACCGGTTCAAGGCAAGTTGACAAGCATAGCTTGAGACCCAGTTGTTATGGAACGAAAGATGTGTGAGTGCCACCATGTGCGCGAGAGTGGACCAGTCCATAGAGTCGTCATCGTGTCGTGACCCGAGTTCGGGATGCGTGATTTTAGCGAATAATGGGTGAGAAAAGTCGGAGAGGTCGTCGGGAGATGGTCGAATGAGCGCGTGGGCTAACACCAGGCGGTGCAATGGCAGGTCTGCGACTGCATTGATCAGTGCCGGGGCAGGCTCGCACTGATCATCTTCGAGGCAGAAAAGTCGTAGGTGTGTCGTAGCAGAGCAGATCCTCAGAATTTTCTCGGTATCTCCTAGGGAGGCCATCCCCCGAAGACATATATGGCGTACATGGGTACGGAAGAACGCCGGCCGTGAGTCCATCAGCGCAGCGAGCTCTGCCGCCATTCGCCATCGCCTACCGTAAATTTTGTTATCGTATATGACCTTGTACAGAAGAGGCTCGATCCTGAAGGACATTCAGCCTGTGAAATACACTGTCCACAGGAAGCTTAATAATTACTGACCATACTACTTTTACGCGATGCGCGACGCGAAGGAGAACTGGCATGACTTCAGGGTTCTCAAAGGCAACAATGTGGAAAATAATGCGTTCAAGCTCCGTGGGTAACATGCTTGTGGCACTAGCGCCAGCGGCGAGACCCTGAGGGACAGAAGCAAGAGGAAAGGTCACAAAAGGTCACAAATCGGAGTGGCGTGATCGCATGATGGCGTGACCGCACCCGGGAAGTTACGATATGCAACCGAAATTTGCCGATGCTGTATGTGGTTGAACATATTTTTTTTTGCTTCGACCCGTCCGATACTTCGACGATCTTTCAGCACCGTTAGATTTCAATGCAGCTCGATTTACAGGTCAATAAACTGGTTCACATATTGAACGGCCCGCTCGCGAAAAAGTCCAGGTTCAAATCATGTCCGCCTCCTTGCTCCACAACAACCTCGAAAGCCTGTGCGGCCGGCCACAAGGTGCGTTCCGCTGCAGTCAATGCCGTGATATTAGCACATCGGTCATTTCCTACACAAAACAACTGATCCGCTGAGCCCACTACCTTTGCGACCGGCCCCCTGTACTCCGTCGTGAACGACGACGTGGCCGCCACCGCCTGCGTAAAGATGCCCACAGACCCAACGTCCTTTGTGAAATTATCGAGCACAACCATGTGGGGCGAGAAGGTGCTGACGTCGAGGGGGTAGAACACGCTTCGGTCGCTCGCTGTGAGATAGTCCGGGTCGAGCGAACCCCAACGAAGCGGCTCAGCATCGCGTGCACTGGTGAGAACTGGAACCGTTAGGGTAATATTAACAGTAAGTGCGCCTGTGAGAATCAGTCCATCGAAGGGGGACAGCGCGCCCTCGACGATAGCCCCGAAATTTAACAGGCTCGACCCCGCGCTGTGACCAATGCCAATGATCTTTTTGAACGGCGGCACTCCAGGCAAGATGGACACACTCTTGAGGCGGCGGGCCAGTTGTGAGAGGGCACCAGAAGACGTGGGGAGCTGCACATCCGACGCATTTTTGGGCCGTGAACTCACCCAACCGACGGCAAAGGAGGCCAGTCCACGGTCGCACGTAAGAGTAGTTTCGAAACTCCTCTACCGGGGGCGACCAGTATTCGCTGGTATATGTGAGTCCATGCACAAGAAACTGCAGGACATCTAGAAAACAATGTTAGAATAACCCAGTAGCGAGATTGCGGTTTACCTTTGTTCTTGGAAGATACAGTGTCCGGTTGGCAAAAAGTACCATACATGTCGTAGGTCTCGTCCACACGGCGGAGTGCGCTTGCACTACTGTTGAGCCCGCCAAATGCATCTGTGGGGTCCTTCGGCACCAATACGTCCACATGAACAGGTATTACGACTTGTGAACAGCCGCAAGATGCTCCGGACACAGCATGGATACGCAAGAGAGGGAATAGGACTAAAAGCGCAGAAAATAGCATGCTTCACTGTCGTTCTTCCGTCTCTAGCACGCTTCTATACCTCGGGAGGCTGCTGATTCATCGGAAGGTTGCTGATTCATGAAAAGACCGCTGATTCAGCCGCTACTGGTTCCTCATAAAGCGAAAAATCCCGCGACCTGCCCGCGACGAGAAGGAGAGTTGAGGAGGGGCGACAACGTGGAAATGATTCGTTCGAGCTACCTGGGTAAGATGTAATGTAGCGCTAGCGCCGTCGGCGAGACCATGAGAGACTGGGACATGGAAGCAAGAGGAAGGCCACAAATCAGAGTGGCTGTGTGTGACCGTACGCGTGTGATGGCGTGAGCGACGAGCTCACCCGGGGAGTTACGATATGGAACCGAAAGTTGCCGATGGTCCGTGCGGTTCAAAATTCTACTTTTGCTTCAACCCGATCCCCGGAAGCATGCCAATTAGGATGGATTATGGCGGGGTTCTACATGCCACCAACACCAAATGAACAGGATACACCGTATACTGATTGAGTATGTATTGAATCGTTTTTATTTCCTCGATGAGTCTCTCGTTTCAAGCTTTCGAGTAATAATTTACTGTGCTAGAAGGATTTACTGTGCCGTTACATCTAGTTAAGGATCTTGCCACCTATCCATATAATACACTCTTCAGTCCATAAACCTCGTGCTAAATTCCGATCCCTGCTACAATGCTCGCATCGTTTTTGAAGGACACAGATAGCTCAGTAGCTCTTACTCGCTCAGGAGTAGGGCGAGCTCGGACAGTGTCATACATGCCACTGCAGGCCACCGGTCACGGCTCATCGAGCAGCACACGAAATAATTATTGAATCTACTTGTTTTGTGAGGTCGTTTGCTTACAGGGTTACAGTATACGTACTTAGTATGGGCTCGAAATTACACGCCGTAGATATGGTGAAAACGGCTACTCAGCCATGATTCCGTGTGAGCCACTCGAGAGAACAATGGAAGAATATGCAACAATGGAACCATGTTTCGGTTATTTTGGTCCTAAATAAATACAAGCCATCGGTGGCTGTGAGGTGGCACTCCTTCTTCTCTTCCACCAACAACTACAAAACTCTAATCTCTGGTCCTAAGGTTCGAAATAGCCCACTATCTCTCTTAGCAATTCTAACCACGGAACACTGTATTCAGGCCACCGTGCACAGCGCAAAACGACGCGTTCACACTGTCAACGAGCTTTTTGCAGTTTTACTGCCCTACGACTTTTTACGCGACAAAAGCTGATTTGAAACGCGTCCTTTCGGAATATCTTGCTGTTATACCTCATTGCTAGACTCTTTAAACGCGGTATGACTGGGTGGCACCGGAAGAAAATCGTACTAATGGTTCACAGGTTCATACTCGTTCGCATATCATATCCGGTCTGAAAAGATGCCACCCGCAGGGCAAAAGCCCAACCCTCCGTTTGAGCGCCGTGCCTTCTTCATCCCCGTACCAGGATTCCGAAACGAACGCGTGTTCTTTAACGACTACCGCGGCTCCGGCGGGCCCTCCCCGAATTTCGGCGTCCTCGGAGACACCTACATCGACATCGAGGGGTCAATCCTCTACGCGTACTGCACCGGGGGATGGACCTTCTGGCCAGGCATCAATCGCACGTCCCCGCTCGCGCACCCTAACCACCCCACGTTCATTCTCTGGGTTAATATTGGCACGAAGCGCGTCATATGGACCGACAAAACGAAACTCAAGAAGATATGTGCGTAGCCTAGATTTTATCTGTCATGCATATATACTGACTTAGTGTTTTTTGCTCCCATTTCCCCGTTACATTTTTTTTCGCCTGACCTTCACCTCTTCGATTCGATACCTGCAGTGGTGTCAGCGACAGAGGCAATCAAGCAGATCATCGCAACCCCGCGTACCTCCCTCGTTTCCACCGCGCGAAACAACTCCCACATCGCTGCCACGCGCAGCTCCCTCATCGCTGTTCCGGCCAATTCCAAATCCTTGATCGCCACCCCCACCGCGTTCAGATCCAATTTCTACATCCCCGTCCCGGGCCCGCACACCTCCCCCTCCCTCAAGCGGAAACCGGAGACCAGTGCTGATAATAATAATCCATCCAAGAGGCCACGGAGTGCCGTTGCAGAAGAAGCACCGAGGGGCACGGGGTCCTCGAATACGGGGCCGGTGAATGCGACTGCGACTGCTTCCTCTTCGACTGCAACAGCCAGTTCGAGTTCAAGTCAGTCGGAAGCGAGTTCGAGCCAGGCAACCCAGCCGGAGAGACCGAGTGGGCCACCGCTGACAACCTCTCAACCCACAACCAAACCACTGTTGACTCCGACTTTACCCCCACCTCCAGCAGTGAAGCCGAATCAGCCCGTGCAGGGCACATCGTCTTCAACAGAAGCATCTGTTAGGCCTCCGACATCGACAGTAGCGGTGAAGCCCAACCAGTCCAGGCGGCGTGGTTCAAATAGTATCGCAAAGAAACCGAACACGACCGCGACGGCGGGTGCCCCATCTGCGACTCCTAATCCCCCAATACCGAAACCGACCCAGATGTCGACTTCGGTCTTTCACTTTTCGTCTTGGATGACGCCAGCGCCTTCGAGCAGACTAACGGGGAATGCGCCTGAACCAACCACGAAGCGCAACACGGAGGGTGACAGAAATGATGCTGCACAAAAACTGCAGCCTACCAAAGCCGTAGAACAACCACGAAGCGCGCTATCTCAATTTGAAAATATTCCGAACCTGCCGCCCGCACAGACCCAATCATCGTCAGCCGCGAATGGTCCCTCGAATGTTCCCTCCAATCCGGCACAACCCAGACCATCATCTCAAAACTCGGACGCGCCGCCACCGCACAGCTCCTGTGCAATATTAATGCCTCACGTACCGATCCCCGGATCCACACAAGATCAGGCTAACGAAGTGCATTCGTTTTCGGACGGTGGCGATGATATGCAAAAGTCTCAGGAGGAACTCAAGTTAAAGCAGGAGTCAGAAATCTTGAGGGAGGTGATCAAGGTGTTGACTGCTGAACGGAATGCGATGGGGAGAGCGCGGGATGTGTTGTGGTACGAGCGACAGGCAGTCTTCAAGGAGCGCGATTCCGCCATGGCTGAAGGGCGCACGCTGTTCGCACAGATCAATGCGCTGGCCGCGCAACGGGACGCGCTGCGCGAGCTGAATCACCACCTGTCCGAAGAGAAGCGCGCGCAGGCCAGTGCACAGAAGAGCTGCAAAGCTTTAATTGCAGAGAATACGAACCTCAAGCAGCGGGTGGACCAGTTGTTCGGCGAGCGGACGACGCTGGACAACGTGTTCACCAAGTTGAAACAGGGATACGGCGAACAAGGGCTCGATCACAAAACCGAAAATCTTGAGCTCTTGAAGCGAGTGGGTGCCTTGGAGCGATCTAACAATTCGTTAAAGCAGTTGGGGCGTACTGCCGTACACGGGATGCAAAAGCAAGCACAAACTATCAGGATGCTACGGCAGGAAAATCAGGAACTCAAGATTAAGCTTCTTCCGAAGGAAATACGGGAGGTTGGAACCGGGACTGATAGTGTCTCTCCTGTGGACACCTTGAACAAAGAAGAGAATTCCCAAGAGAGGGAAAATGCAGCCGAGATTAATCCGCACCCAGAGGAAGCCGCAATACCCCTCGAACCACCTGAAGGGAGTCATCTCGCCGACACGGTATGTCTCACACACTCATTTGACCCTCTTCTCATTCTTAATCAGGTTTGCGTCACGGAGGAACCCTGCAACAACATTCCGCCTGGGAGCGCTGTTCATGCGCTGCAGAGTGCCGTCGAGGTAATTGACCTGACAATGGATGACGAAGACCATCCAGGAGGCAATGATAATGGAAATGGAGGTACAAGCATGGACATATCCGTGTCAACTCCAGTTCAACTACTGTTCAATCCTGCAAGTAAGTCACCTGTTATTGTTTACTCTTTATTTTAATCCCTCACTGCCTATGTTTGATTTGTTCATAGGTCCTGCTCTGCCAATGAACCAAAATGTGATCGCCCCGCCGCAGGAAAACTCGCCCCCGTTCGAATTCGATAGTGCGAAACTCATGGAAATTGTTGTCCAGAATGGGGGTGGACTCAATGTGTGTTTTAAATTGTATTTACAAACAGAAATTGACCAAAAGATTTTTTCTTGTGATGCAGGCAACAGATATCATTTGGGGGAAGATCCTTGCCTACCTACAGCTCATTTCTGGCTTTCAAGTGGCCGACTGGGGTGATTCAGTGGCATCACTGAAAACCTATTATATGGGACATCTGCTCTCCTTGGAAGGGAAGCCGTGGCCTGCGCCGAACCGGAAGGCACGCACTTCTCCCATTGTATCAGCACCCGCCACCACAGAGACAGAAATTGCTTTACCTGGGATGAAATCAGGTGTCAGGGTACAGTTGTGCAAGTCCTCTGCAGAATCATCGAGTGTAGCGGCCACTGAAAGTGCCATGCATGCACCCGGGGACACCACAATGTTGGAGGAGTTGATGCCAGATTCAACTACCGAGGGCTTTGATATCGACTTTCCTAAGGTTACAGATCTCGCAGATCCGGAGGAACAACTGCCACAAACAAAGACCAAGGAGCTGGAGAGGCACAATCCCCCCGATCTTGGTTAGCCTTCTATTGCTCTTGGAGTGTAAATATGGGTCTGATTTATTCATAAGGTGTTCCGGCAGCACGCCCCCGCCGTCTGACAGATACTCATCTCAGATTTTTGTGGTTTCGCCATGGGAACCCGCCCGCCATGATCTGTGTCCAGTGCAGTACAGATGGGCCAGAATTTACACTGCCAGTGACCACTAGCCCGGAAGAGTTGGAAAGCCATTACAAGGTGTTGCACCCGGATGTCTGTCAACAAATCATTGAGAAATCCGACGACGAGTTGCAGAAAGGGCTCAAAATGGAAGAATAGAATCTGTGATGTTACACATACTTTGTTCAATCTTCTTATGTATTTTGATTCCTTCGACATGGGTACCAAGACAATTACTATTCCTTTGAAAGGAAAGAAGGTAACCCCCCTCTCAACGACACAAACGGAGTGTACATCCACAGGAGATTCCGCTGAATAATTTACTTGGAATCCGAATTATGGATCTTGCAAAGAAAAAGCCACCTTAGCATTTATACCTGTTTCTCCAAAGTAACATGAGCTGTATACACGACAGAGTGTGCTGGGACAGAGGCAGGCATCCCACGAAGAGTTCTATATATTTTCCCCGAATTTAGATGCAGTATGGATGAAGCAGTGAATTTATTTCGGCCGACACTCCCAACATGACCAAATACGGGGAAACCGGCCACCCCGCCAATCAAGTTTCGTAGGCGGAAACCCGGGATCTTGTCATTCGGGAACGACATATAGGTACTGTAGGTGCTATCTGATATAGTTGGGGTGTACTTACAAGACACGGAACGGGGTGAATTTGGGGGGCAGAACCACTGCCCTAGCCCGCTAAATTGCAGATTCCGGTTAAACCGGCCGCTCGCCAGGACCACCTGGCACGGCGGCGGTCCAAAACATGTTCTATATAGTTATATAATGAGTATTTCAACATATTATTCCACTTATTTAACTGCTGGGATGCCACCAGCACCCCAGAAAAATCCTAACGTATCGCATACCAAATATCGGTAAAGGGCAACGATGAGAAGAGATGTCGCAGTGAAAAGGCTGCAGACACGCACCGAGATTGAATGTTCCCTCTTTTAATCGCTCTCAAAAAAACCCAGATACACCCCATTGATTGGCTGCTTGCTACAGACGTTGCCAGCGCATCAGTAAAACTACACGTTTGGCTTTGGCATCTTTGGCGTCTTGGGCAAGACATCAAAGACGCGTAAGACGACTTTTTCTCAAAGACGTCCGTCTTTGGCTAACCAGGTTCATTTGTCTTACAAAGACCTATAGGTCTTGGGCAAGACGGGCAAGACATATTAATCTGCTGCCCAAGAAGGCCCAAGACAGCTTCAAAGATGCTTGAGATACAAGAGGGCATGAACAAAGAACATCATATTGTATTTAAGCAGACTACACACAAGACTATGGGTAAATATGGGTTGCTCGGGGTAACGATAGTGCGTGAGGCAGTGGTGTGGACTGGTAAGTATACTTACAGAAAGATGACGTGTGTGGGACTCACCTGCAGAAAATACCGCGAGCTGCCATGCTTGATTGATACAGGTGAACTGAACAAGATGTTAGATAACTGTCATGAGGAAACACGAAGCACGAGACGTACCGTGCGCATAGGGCAGGAAATTGGGTACAGTAAGCGGCAAATCCGAAGCATTCAATGATTGTTTGAGGGCAGGTGTTGTGGACTTGTAAACGGGAAGAAAGCAGGAATACTTGAGGAGGCTTTGAAAACGAGTTGACGAGAGCTTGTAAGAAAAAACTTGAAGAGGCCTTGGAACGAGAGAGCGAGCGAATTCTAGATGGTGGCGGAAACAAGGATGCAGCCCGGAGACATTGGAAAACATTCTTGAGTGACCGATTTGAAGTCCTTGTTGAGGCATGCATCCGATTCGAGGCCTGCAAGAGCTGTGGATAGGCGCAGCATGAGGGGGGGAAGTGGGGGAGGAGAGGGAAAGAGACAAGGAGCGACGAACCATTTGATGCCATCAATCACGCCATTCCGCAGCAATGCTTACCGAGCCATCAAGCGGAGTTTGAAAGACTTCATAGATTTCGCCATTCACCAGTGTTACCGCATTCAGTGTGACCTTCCGAATTCTAGCGGCCGATTGCTTCACTGACGAGGATTCACAGATGTTTTTCATTTTAGACCCGAAATCCCCCATAGGCGAGAATTTGCCCACCGTATCGAATCGTAATCTTGCAAACTGGTACTAAGCATTTAGAGTTGATTCAGAGGAACTTTGGTTCAGCCGGGATTGCAGTACACTAATATTATGCGAGTGCCGCCTCGAGGTGAATATTTCTGGCTGGAAAGTTGAAACTCGATGGAATACTGTGAAGATGTTTCCCAAGATAACAGACAGTCTCAAAGACAAAGCTCGCCAAAGATGCAGGTACCAAGACGAAAGATGTTCCGCCCAAGCCAAAGCTGCCCTGCTCAAGACAAAGATCTCCCAAGACGGCTACCAAAGACGTAAGATGTCAAAGACAAACGTGTAGTTTTACTGATGCGTGAGCCACTCCAGAATGGAGGGAGGCAAGCCAAAAGTGGCTTCATAGCGGGAGTACAGGGTGCAGATAGATGCTGAATTTCACCAGAAATTGTTCCTCATAATGCTGCGAGTAGAATGAGCCCATGAAGTCCCAGAAACATGGAGATTTGGCAGAGATAGACGAAGACGGAGGTGAGTCGGAGTTGTCCTAAATAAGAAAAGAGTGATCGGAGCCTTTCGGCCGGCACTGCAAGTGTCGTAACTTTTGATCCGACGGTCACTTTTGGTTGAAATTCGGTATACACCATGCTTAGAGGTCCCATTGCCTCCTCCATCATGAAACTTAGACATAAAGTAACGGCCCGACTCTATGAGAGGCAACTGGCCGGTTTCCCCGTTTGGCCGGTTTCCTGGTCGAAAATAGTACCTGCTATCCATTTTGGTGGCCAGATCAAGAAGAATTCCCACGGTTCGAACCTTTACTACGAGGACAGTTTTTGGAATTGGTGTCAGTGTTTCCCTGCCCATACGGCCCATTTGCCATTTCCCGTCAATACTTAACGGACGCTTTTCTTTGACGGCTGCGTCAGCCAATGACTGTACAAAGCGTGAGAAAAGTAGTGTGCGAGAGAGAGATCAGTCGGGTTTGAAATAGGTAGGCACTAATAAAGTCATGTATATCTTCAAATACGAGTTTACAGCCTTGATACATCTGTCATGAAGCCGTCGGCAGGTGCATTCTCAACATCCGCTTGACCCCAGTCGTGTCAAGCATCGGCCATTTTGTATAACACCTCCTTGTCTTCGGATTCCTCCACTAAAGCGCGCAGACTGCCACTTTTGTTGCGGAGCAGCACCTTGGGGCTGTCGAATTCGAGCTGCGACGCTGTCAATCTCACGAATTGACTTTGTAAATTACACTCACGATTCTACCCGCATCGAGAACCATCTGAGCTATTAGTTGCATTGAACTTAAAAAAAAAACTTGATCGACACACAATTCTATCGGCATCCATGACGGAATGAAGCCGGTGCGCGACTATGAGACATGTCGTGTCGCTGGTCAGTTCGTTGCGCAAAGACGTCTGGATATTCACATCTGTCTTGTAGTCTGCAAAGTCTGAGAGAATGATCGGAAACTGTCTTGACCGTCCGCACCTATGGCAGATGTAGCTGTAATACGACACAGAAGTTGGTGAGGATTCAGAAGTTCAAGTCAGCGCAGAGGGGAGACCTTCATCCAAAATCAAAATCTTGCTTCGTCGGACGATAGCACGAGCTGTATTGAAATAAACAGATATCACTGGGGCAGATCTCAGAGCCGAACACACCGAGAGCTATGATCTGCCGCTGCCCCAGACTCAGATTGGCGCCGCCGGCGGCAATCTCCGTATCCAGCGTGAGCTTCCCGTCCTCCATCTCGTCCTGGAGCGCTGCAAGGCCTGCGGTGCGCAGCGCGTTCTCAAGGGCTGCATCATCAACCTGGGCTAGCATTTCGAGGTTGGTACGGAGAGTGCCCGAAAGCAGTTCAGGCTGTGCAAAAGGAAAGTGGTGAGAACTTGTTATAAGTAGTTGGATCAATGCACTCACGACTTGAGGGATGATAGTCACGTTTGAGCGTAGGGCATCGAGATTGAGCGACGAGGTGGAGAGCCCATCGTAATAGACCGTGCCCTCGGTAAAAATGCAACGCAGTAGTGCCAGCATCAAAGAACTCTGGGTAACAGAACTTCAAAGATCAAAGGGATACAAAGATAATCCGGACCCACTTTACCGGAGCCTGTCCTCCCAACTGCACCCAGTAAATGATCATGTCCGCCGAGCACAAATTTGACGCACCGATTCCGATGCGTTCGCCAGACTTGATTTCAAATGAAATGTCATGCAACACTTTCTGCCCATCAGGCGAATACCTGGCAGACAATTTTTCCACGCTGAGGCTCCCGCTTGAGGGCCAATACGCCGGAGGGATCCCATCCGGTTTGGCCTCGGGCTCCCGCTCAATCTCAATGTACTGCTTGATCCGTTCGAGGCTAGATTTGTCTCAGCGAAATGCCAACAAGAACTGAACTGTCGTACCTATTGCTTTGGACCTCGAACCGATTAAACTGCTGGACCCAGTTCAAGATGCCTTGGGAAAACCCCATCGCCTGATAGACCATTGCGGTCAGAGTAATCCATCACAGCATTGAGCCGCTCACCATAGTCAATGTGAATCCAACGTTTGAAGGGCGATGACTTTCGAAATAGACGAGATAATACGCCAACAATGCCGTCTAGTCGCGTTGAGTACATATTCTCTTCGACCGAAAACACTTACAAAAAGTCCACCGAGAAGACCTTCAGACCAATTATTGGTAGGTCAATGAACGACAAACGGTACGCACTTGTCCGGATAGAGACCCATCGGTTCAAGTTTGCAAATGTCCGCGAAGCTCTGTGAATTGTAGCTTGCACAGCTCAAGCCAAGAAGAAGAGTTGAATACCTGGTCAAGCGGTCAATTCGCTCCATCGATATCTGTATCGAGCTATCTTGAGCGCCGTAAGCTCGAACCGAGACTATCCAGAAAGAAACTCAGAAAGTCATTCACACAGTCGAGTTATGTACGATACACTCACCGAGTCCAGAAATCGTAGCACCGATACTGTAGATACACGCAGTGCTCAGCATTCGAAATTTGATGTCAAAACCAAGTGACATACTGTCCAAGAACTGGGGATCGGGCATTGCTCATCTCTCGCTTCACGCTCAGTTGAGAAGCCATATAGATCTGCCCGCACCAGCCCCCCATCACTCCAACGAACGCGCCTGGAATAAAAAACAGAGGGGCGAAGAGAACCACGGACAGAAATCGTGTCGACATTTGGACGGTCGTCTCTATGGTCGAAGGTTAAGCATATAGTGTTTCGAGCACTGATTGACTCACCAATAACATCCCAAAAGCTTTCTGAAAGAGAATCATCTATTGCGTCAGTGTCCGCGGTGCATCGTGCAATTATGCGTGAAGTCGGGGTGACGTCGAGCCAACGGAATGTAGCACCCAGGACTGAATGGATAAACTGAGTGTGTATGGCCTTTGAAGCGTTGAATGAACCCATGGTAAAATAAATGTAGCCGATGGTATTAACGAGCATGTTCCCCAGCACAAGGAGGGCTTGAATGAGAATGAGAGGGTAAATAGAACGACCATGGCCGATAAATTCGTGACTCACAGAAGCCCGCACTGTATCTGGAAAAGTTGGGTTAGGTAGCTGTCAGGGCAGGATGTGGACTGGCTCACTTGAATACCGCTACCGGCGTTCCGTGTCCATATTGACTGGCGGCCGTCAGCAAAGCCGATTGAACTCATTAGCACAGTATATACCTGGCCCAGTATCCAAGATACCAGGTTTCGACGCGGCTGCTGACCGAGCTTAGCAGGACGACGATAGCCAGGATCACGAAGAAGAGGGCCACGTTGCCAACGGTGTGTGCGAAGAAGAACATTTTCAGCGCACCCCAGCTGACATGCCCAAATTCAATCTCCTCTGCGACTGTCAATTTTCCATCCGTCTTTTGGGGTTTATCAACTACAGGAATCTCTGGACCAGCTTTCTCGACAATCGCTTGGTCCTTGCCGACTTCCGCGGTCAAGACTTCGTCCTTTACCAGTGCATCGGAAATCGACCTGCGAGTGTGAACACAGCCGTCCAAACCGACAGATACAACGAAGTCGGCTATTTTGCTCGTTATCGAAAGATTATGGGTGACCAGGACGACCGTTCGATTTTTGATTAAGTCTCCAGTTAAGCAGTTGCTGGAGCGCTCCACGTCAGGTCAACCAAATCTTATTTCAGCAGAAGGTTACGCACTTGAGAACCCATTTCGCTGTGTGAACATCGAGCGCGGCCAGGATGTCATCCAGAAGGATAACTTGGGTATCAGCATAAATAGCTCGAGCGAGAGTGACTCGGGCTTTTTGACCCCCACTGAGCGTCAGTCCCTGCATTAAATTTTTCAGTTTTAGTTGGAAGTGCTCGGTTGAAGGCCGCACCTTTTCCCCGACTTCCGTCTCGTCTCCAGCATCGAACAACGTCAAGTCTTGTTCCAAGCCACACTGATAGAGGACCTTCTTGTAGCGCTCCATGTTCATGGGTGTGTTGAAGAGAATATTATTCTTTATCGTGTCATTGAAAACCCAACTCTCTTGGGCGGCGTACGAAACACCTCCCCCACGAGGGAGATTGAACCACGATGTGGGAGAGGATGGGATCATGTGCATCTCGCCTGCCGAGTTCATTCAGCAAAGAACGAAAACAACGGAATGAAGCACAAACCGAGCAGGGCCATGAGAAGGGACGTCTTTCCCTGAAAAGTCCAGAAGTGTGAGAATGCCAAAATAAAAAAGTCCCATTTGCAAATTGACATACAGCGCCGGTAGGACCGACAACGAGGTTGAATCCCGGTCTGAAGATAACCTCGCCCTTGATTTTGAGCATGAATTTGCGGCTGGAAGGTGTAATCGTGCCACCCCTTTGGTCGTCGTTGGTCCATGTGAACGACGCATCGCGAATGCCAATGAGTTCAGATCCGGGTTCGTCGGCGGCACTCGTGTCGAATGAGTCCAAAAGTTCGGTGTTTTGCAAAAAGTCGGTGAGACGATCCATCTTGTTGTTTCCGTCCGTTAATTGAAGCCAATGGTTGATTCAACACAGAATGCGACCTACGGAGACTTTGCCCTTGGTTGCCTTTGCGACGCATAAGGAGATGAAGCCCAGCTGGCCGCGCAACATGTCGAAAACAGTCATAGATGAGAAAACTATGGCCGCCGAGAGCTCTTGTTTCATGATTACAGTCTATACAGATTCAGCCCAAATGCTATGAAGTAGCACGGTTTGACTGACACTTGGACATCATGAGTGGCATGCAAGAGAGTAAACTGGATAGGCACTACTCACTATGTTGTGTAAGTAACCAGCATCGTGATGGTTGGAATAAGGACCCTATACATCCGACATCAGTATGAGACGTAGGAGAACGAATTTAGAAATATACCTCAGTAGTGCGTTCGCGGCGAAAACCATTTTCTCCCACCAAATCCAATTCAACTCCGCCTTGCGCTTTTCCTCGATTTTATGTTGCATCTGTTGTTCCCATCCGAACATCCTGAATTGGCATGTGAACCTTTTGACACAAGTTGGACACTATGTACGCACTTGATCATCCGAAGCACGTTCATAGCTGAAAAAGCCAGTCAACTCGGTCGGATGCCCACTTGTCTGAGAAGCGCAAATAACACCCACTTTCCGAGACGATCTGTACCCTTGCGTCTGTGCCTTCGAGTACTTGCTTCTGAACAGCTTTAAGCGCAGTTACTCAGTCAAGCATAGGGGATTTTAAGATATTTTCTTACTGGACAACATGTTTGCGACATAGCCCGGTAAAGGAAAGAGGGCCACCATTGTCCTGTCAGTACGAAGTAAGCGGACGTGCCAGGTAAATAAATAAAGCGACGTACCCCATTCCCACGAACGCGCTATTTGAAGAAGACACTGAACAACACAGTCAACGAAGCATAAATGGCACCGACCTCCAATCAAGCACTTTATACAAGAACACAATAGAGCCCATGACCTGGATCGGAACCAGAACGATGACGACCAGCACATTACATGCCTCGCTGATGTTATTGCGATCCACTGTTAACATAGTATTGATCTTCCCGCGCAGGTTCGCGCTGGTTTTTTTGGAGGACGTCTGCGGGCCAGACTCACCGCCTTTCCCTCCCATTTCAGCCTTTACCCGAATACGCAGCGCATGCTCAAATACGAGCTGCATCAGAAGCGC
Source organism: Mycena crocata (assembly GCA_029281795.1). Classification (NCBI taxonomy): domain Eukaryota; kingdom Fungi; phylum Basidiomycota; class Agaricomycetes; order Agaricales; family Mycenaceae; genus Mycena; species Mycena crocata. The sequence goes on along the minus strand of JARJCP010000049.1, from coordinate 429,588 downwards.
CGACACTTGGTTCATAACGCGCGTCTACTAAATAGTTACCACAACTGGTGTCTCAAAAGAGCTGTTGACGACTCACTGTGATGAACATGTCCCATTGGAAGGCGATATTGTACGTTAACGGACCGAGAAACAAGAGGGAAATCCAGAACCAAGGCTTCATGAAGGCGTCCGCATCGGGATCTTCGAGATGGCTAACAAATGACATTCAGCCACACCGTTGAATCGAAGAAGAACTTTATTATCACGTCAGAAGTTTTTTTATTGCGATAGGGGAGATAAGGCTGGAAAGTCCGGCTATGGCCAGCAGAACAGCCCTGGCCAAACCTTCCCACCGGAAAATCCACAGGAATCCAAAGAAGACATGCTGCTTCTTGCCTGAGGTAAATGGATCGAGGTGCTGGTGCTGTCAGCGAACCATCTCGAGGGCCAATTACATGCACATACCAAAAATGCCCGGGTTTTCAGATTTTCCGCGCAGTCGTAGTCACATAGGGGAGGAAGCTGCTCAAAGCTGAGGTGGGGGATGCGGTATGCGAGGAAAATGATAGGATTCAGAAAGGAGTAAAGTGCACTAGAAAGGATCGACGAGGTTTGTTCAGGATTGACCACCGGCATTGATTTCTGGGTGAAGATCAATAATATCGCTGGGTGACGATTTGAGCAGGGATACGTACTTTGAGATCGACGGGAATATATTGCCGAGGGATGACGAGAGGGATAATTCCAGAGACTGCAAAGAGCGTCACAACTTTCGGCCAGAGTAGATATTCTTCCCAGAGGTCCATAGGGACGAGTGCAGCTGTAGCCAATGGAAACACATCCCGGTAAAAATAGACAATGAATGTGAACAATAAAACTGCGTTGAGGTGCCTTATAGCAATCTGGCTCCATTTGCGGCCGGCCATGATTGACAAAATTGCGAGACATGCGGTATAAAACTGTAGGACAGCCTGAGTGTCTTGCGATCAATCTAGAAAGTGAATAATTGCGCACGTAAAGACCGCACATGGCAGCATGTATATATCTGCGGGGTTCGATTATGGCCATGACGGACCTGGTTTCCGGATTCTCTCCGCCATCCGATGCCACTGCGGCAGCGGACAGACACAGCAACAAAACACAGCCCATCAATCTCGCAACGTTGAGCTTTAAGATCGTGCTGCCACCATGAGTGGCGACATGGTCGGCGATAGAATATCCAGAGCAGGCATCCGAGTCGGCTGCCTCCACAGGTGGGGTCTTGAGGAAGAATGCACGTAGTTTGAAACACAGGCGAGATTGCCACAAGATGTGTGCCAGTAGGGTGATGAAAGAACCAACACCGACGTACATAGGTAAAAGGAGAGTGTCGGCCCAAGCACTGACGGAGAAAACGGTGAATGGCGGGAACAGTCTGGATCAAGTCGGAACTTGCCTGGGCGTTCCAGTAGAGTCAGGAGGCATGCCTTCGGGTTCTTTGGTGATTCGGGATTGGCAGAGTGTTGGGAGGTAGCCCACACGCTGGCACAGGATGAGGGTAAGAGAGAGAAAAGTGGATCGTGGTCTGTGGGCCCTTGTTTACACGACCAAGAACTCCGGTCAAACTCTGGTAACTCTAAGTCCGCCGGGCGATAGGAAGGCGAGGTGAACGGTACACCGCCAAAGTGCCGACAGGTTGAAGCTACCTGGAGTGTCCATCTAGGGGGCAGGAGTTTGAAGTCCTGGAGTCATGTGGCAATCACCTGGATTCCAGCTGCATTGCTCAGCCAAAAACTTCAGCTTTCCGCCACCTGATCATAGGGCTGGGTGGATCCTACTGTGGCCAGCTTCCATCCAGCCTTTTGCGAGGGTAGCATTGAATATAAGTAGGTCGCATTGTTTGTTGTTCAACCCAATCCAAAATTTAATCACCGTACTTCTCCGTACTTACTGCCAAGTTACGACGGTCTTGGAAAAGACACTGTGTTTTCGAAACGGGACTGAATTTGAACAGAATAAGCCTGCTTCATGGCTAAAATACCGAGCCCTGCAAGCAGGTTTTATTGAGCCCAGGCTGAGCACAGTACAGCTGATATCGATGGGAGCGGGAGCCGAACGGAGACTTGCCGGAGGTGGTCCGTGCACTTATTTGGTCCAGCATTTACAAATCACGTGCACGTTGATCAACGGCGTACTTTCTTTCTAAGTTTCTTCCTCCCTCCACTTGCCCTCCACCTCTCAATCGCCATAGCCCCCGTGCCTCGCCGTGGTTCACCGGCGCCAACTGAACGCACCAACCGTAACAAATGGATTTGAGACGAATGTCTCATGTCTTTGAGATCCGGGTCTGCATCCTCAATGTCGTCGTTCTCCTACATCTTAGGCACTCAACCCCATGCCTGCAAAGTTACTGGGACAGAATATTCAAGCCTGAAGCCTGGATTTTTGATATCCGTCTGGAACGGTCTTCTGCTTCAAGTCACTGCAACTTATTTCCATGTCGGCGGCGAGTCGTCTGCAACGTATGACATCAGTCTTAATCGGCCAGAATATGAAAACTCTCATTCCACCGTCCTTCTACCGGTTCAAGTTATTGCAAGTTATTCGCGTGTCGTCTCCCTTATGAATACAATCTTTTCAAATCCTACTCAGGCCCGTATTCCAACTTGTGTTTATTCAGTCTTTCGAGCCTTGTCCGACTCATTTCAATTTCTCGCCTTTCTGTACCGTCGCATTCAAAACCTCAACTCTAGGCTTCAAATCGAGTCGTTTCTCCCTGGTCTTGACGTTGGGTATCTTCGGTTTCTAGCTGTGTAGCTCATGTTTGCGAGCGCTCAGATCTCTTTCTGTACTTTTTGTTTTTCTATTGTCTGAATCCAATTCAATATCCATCTCCTTCCGCAGTACGACGCAAGCAGAAGAAACATGTACAAAAATAAGAAATACGGAAACTGTACACATGCATTTGCAGGCCGTTCCCAGGTCTGCCTGCCAGCTGGTGGCCAGTCAGACCTGGCCCCAGGGTGGACCCATAGGAGATTGAAACTGGCAACCAGTCGGATATCACCCGGCCGCCAGTTGTTCCCAACATCTGTCCAGCATGTCGAGTCCAGCCGCCAGTCACGTGTCCAACCGTTGGCGGTGTAATTGGTGGGACTGAGCGAGTGATTATGATCGGGGATTTATTAGTCTCGTTACCAGCCTGCCGGCGGCATATCTTGCCGCTGGCAGCAGTGACAGGCTGGTAACGACTCGGAGACCAGGGACCGATGATCTCAGGCGGTCCGCGCGGCCTCCACAGCCTTGATTGAGTGAGGGATGATCACCAACCTCGCGCACCTCAGGACCGACTTCTCTTGCCTCAATGCAACTAGATTCTGTCTCTACCAGGTCCGAGTTGAGTCGCCGCGGCGACTACATAAATGATAATATTCAGTGATAAAAAAAAACTTATACTGTACAATTGCTGTACAAACAGAATACGATAGAGTCGCATGAAGAAACTCCCACAGCAAGAAGGGGAAACACGTATCGTTGATAGGTTGACTAGCGTGGTACTACCCGTACCCGATCGGCCGCCCCATCAGCAAAACCGGATTCTTCTCGTAGGATTTGGTAGCGGCCGAAGTAATTTTTGTAGCGCTTGTAGCGCTTGTAGCCCTGCGTAGTGCCACGTAGTAGAAACGATCCTTTTGTAGCACTACGTAGTACCGATAAATTTTCGTAGCGTTTTGTAGTGCTACGTAGTGTCGGGGACAAGTTCTGTAGCACTAGACATATACTGGTCAACTTGGGGGCCGTGTTAAATGGCGCTGCATCGAAGTTAGGTTTTTTTGGTACTAGACACATATTACAAATGATGTACCCTGTTAAAATTGAAGTCGTTTAGCGGGTTGAGCAGGACATACCCCCGCAATGAATGGATGTTCAAGGGCTGAGGATGAGGGAGGGGCTGGCTCCCACGGAAGTTTACTAAGTCAACTGGTTTGAGTTCAACAGATTTCCTCGGTTCTGTGGGTTTTGTGGAAACCACCGTTCACCAATACAAGCGAAGGCACAGGCGTCGGCGGCGCGACGACGGGCGCAGGTCGACTTCAAACGTCGAGATCGGACGGCGCTGCACGAAGTACAAGCTCCACGCATTTCACGAGGCGTGAAAATCGTTTGTGAATGTCGAGCAGCCGTCGCAGCTGCACACACTGTACGAAGCGTGAACTCACGCTCGGGAAGGGTATGCAGCATGACTAGCTCGCCATCCAAATCGAGCTCAATGTAGAGATCGCCCAGCAATGATACTAACGCCACGAGGCGCAAGCGTGCGCAAGCCAAGTACTTGTGCTGGGTGCTGTGGACGTACAATGAGTATGAGGATTGGCGTTGTTTGGGTGCAAGGGGTATTCACCCTTAAAATTTTCCACACAGGGTCGGAAAAGTGCAATAAGGCTCTCCGGGCCCTACCTACCTATTAGCCGAGCCTAAGCGCACTTAGCCGAGTGATTTTCCCACGCAAATGAGGGCAGAATCGGTATTTTATGCCTCAATCCGAGGCCTATCTGGGCGCAATTGACGCAAATTGCTTCCATCTGAAATGGATTTCAAGCAATGTTCAAGGATTTTTTAACTCTTAAGCCCCTTCAAAAAACTCGATTTTTTTCCCGACCCTTCTAAATGCATTTTCAGCGTGATCCAAGCAGATTCCAAAAAGTGAAATAAGACTGCCTCGGACCTACCTACCTATCGACCCAGTGTCTCGGCTTCTTCCGGCGAATACCCCTTGTTTGGGTGGATGGAACAAGCCGAAAGTGGACTCACCGTGTACAAGGTCGCGGGGAGTGGTGGCCCGTGCCCTCCGACCTCTTCTTCATGTTTTGGCGGCCCTTCAGTGCGAAGGTGGACAGGACCGATGTGGGCTAAGTCTTGTGGATTTGCGCCGAGGTTGACGGTTGGGTGTTGGTTGGGTGGGTTCATCACCAAAACCGGGAAAAACTGTTATGCCCTGATCTGATTCAGCCGGCCGGATCAGGCATACCAGGCCATACATGGCTTCCATCCGGCAGATAAAGCCTGGCAAGGCATTCTCAGGCACATATCAGGCAAAGACGGCACAACCGGCATTGTACGTACATACAATGGTATTTAAGGGCTTAGCCAGCTGAACAGCTGTACAAGGCAGAGTACTTGATTAAGGCTTGCATCAGGGAAACCCTCCCTCGGTAATTTACCTGGATTACGGGTAACTTGAATTTATGAGTTTACCTCCATTACCTCCATTACCCGCTTTGGAAAGGTCCCTAAAAATCCGACCGGATTATAGTGCCATTACCTCAGTTTACCGTTGCTTTAGCTACGTATCATCCTTACTTTTCCGTGTATTTTAGCCTTGAAATCTCTTGAAATCCAATCGAAAGTTCGTTGAAAACAATGTATTCAAGCTAGTATATGCAGCAGTGTAATACAGGTGACTATTCTACGAAGTGGTGCAGTGGCAAATTACAAAAGAGCCAGCGAGTAAATAAAACCCGCAACTGCACGGAGCAGACAGGCCACATATGTACAGCATCCTAACAGCAGGACCACTCACAACGATGAATAGCTGCATTAATTTGTCAGTGAAACTCAGGCAACATATAATGGGGACATACCATAATCGGGTGATTGTACACAGAAGATAAGGAGTGCAGCTTTTGAGGAACGTCGGTGATGAAACAAAACAGGATTGAAGTTACAACATACCTTGTCGTCCTATGGGAAGTACACCTCTATTGTCACGCACATTCGACGGTCAAACCATTGAATGAGCTGAATGGAGTACCTCCGGGGCACACAAGACAGAAATTCAGGCTCCGGCAGCCTCTCGTATTCAGTTCCCTGGCAACGATTGAGTCCATTGACGTAGTGACGACATACCTTCAAACCCGTGGCATGTACCACTGTTTTGTAGTATCCCTCAGCAAACACGACTGGATGAATATGAATACTAAACGAAGACGAGACTGAGCCAACATACTGACCTGCGGAAGCCGGTACATATCAGACAGACAATGTCTGTATAAGGCTTGAGGAACCACAAGAGTGCTTTCAGAAAGGGACGGGCAGGGCAAAACAGAGCAGAGGGCAATGGAGAGGGACGGGCGACATGGGGGAAAAGAAGAGAAAGTTGTTTGATGCTGTTGTGGGCTCATCAAAACGTTACCATTTTTCGCTCCACGTGGTGCTGACGTGGATGTTTCGCGCACACGTGCACTTTAGGGCAGGTCCGCCAAAGACTTGGGCAAGCTCGCGTGGATGGCAGAAAAGTTGCAACTTTATGGTGTACTCCGAGAACGGGAAGTACATCTGCCATGTGACTTCCGCTTGTGTCTTGAAGAGTTTTGCATGTAGTTTTGAAGCTTTTGAAAAATCAATGCAAGGTAAAGGTTGGTAAAAGGTGTAAACACAGTAATTCCAGTAAATTACCCTAAATTACCCACCACCATCTAAATTCACCGGTATTTGGGGTAAATTACCGAAAGAGCTTTTCCCTGATGTGATATACGAGACCGTTGTACGGAGTAAAATAAAATAAAATATAATAAAGCACAGTTCACAACGGGGTATATCCCTCATCAACCTCGTCATCTACGTCGCCCTCACCATCGTCCGGACCAAGATAATCAGACTCGTCGGAGTCCTCCTTGTTGTTCTGCTCCAGATCAGACTCGTCCGATGTGTTGTTAGAAGCTGCTGAGTGCAAGCCCTCCGAGTTCTGGGACAGCGAGGAGTCAGGCCGATCAGGGAGCAAGATAGGTGCTGCCTCGGGGGTGCGTGGAGGTGTATTTAACGGTGCTGGTGTGACCTCCGGGGCCAGAGTTGGTGATTCTGGCTGCACGTCTTCGTCGTCTGAGTGAGTAACTGGGGTGGCATCCTCCGGCGGGATAGTAACCTGGTAGTGCCCGACACCGCCGCCCCTATAGCGCATGTACATATCGCGATCCACAAAGCTAAAGAGTATGAGTGGAAGTAATTTACCGATGAATTGAGTCAACGTACAAGTTGACATAATAAAAGCGCCAGTCTTCATCCTCTGCTAACCCCTTTCTAGGCAAGCGTCCAAGGGAACCTGCCGACAAGTGATCTGAGGTCTTTCCGTACGCGAAGGCTGGAATAATGTGCGCGCCACGGATAACTTCGTCTGGGTTCAAAAATCCAAAAGCATTAGGATCTGACTCCGGAAGGAATTCAATGCGAAAGAGGCGCTTCCGATTGAATCCTCCACGCCAGGTAGGATCCAGACGATACCGCCGCACCCACAGAAATTGCATTGAGCGAGGTGTTGGATCGGCGCCGTTCGCGGTGTGAACCACATCAGCATGGAATATACCGATAATTTGAGCGTATGAGAAGGGATGGGAGGTATCCCCCTCTGGCGCCAGGGTCATGACGTCGGAGTGCGTCCGCGGATTGAGGCAGTCTTGACCGCGACGTACGTCATAGCTGGTGTAATTTACACGCAGGATTTTGTGGCGATACATTCGCTGGTTCTTCAAGGACAACTGAAATCTCTCCTGCGATGTGAACTCGTTGCCGTCCCCTGTCCATTCGGGGTGCACGATTCGGCTCAGTAGGTGCTCTTGCAGCTTGGGCACGAAGTCCTGGGAGTGAGCAGTCAGCAGCTGTCACCATTTTATTTCTTCCGCATACCTTGACAGCAGGATCGAAACGATTCTCAAAGATCCAAGAACTCAACGGCAAGGAGTAATTATGCGAACCGGATATGTGGTGGTGTTGCTCCGGCGTGGTATATGGCAGTGCTTCCGACTCCGCAAAGGGAATATAGGTCTTGTTTTTAAGTTTTTTCTTGTGGCCCTGGGGATCTGGGGTGGCCGTCGTTTTTCCGAATAGTCGAGCATTGAGCTTTGCACGTGCTGCGATTCGCAACAGAGAGGTCTCGCGTCGTTCCAAAACTGATATCTGACGCACAGCCCGATTTTTATTGGTCCGAGCGTAGAATCGCTTGACCCGCCGGTGTTCGAGCTCGCCCTGAGATCAACCTGTCATCAGCCCGCGTAGTTAATTAAAACGGAACTCACAGGTTGGGTCGAATACGAGTCAGTGGTTCCAAACCACAGTATAGAACGCACATAGTCACCGAGCGAGTGCAGTTTGTATGTCCACAGACTGAACTCCTTCGTTCTCGGAGTCATCTGAGTTTTGGTGCGACCCTTTCCCTTCCCTTTGGCGGCTTTCCTTGCCTGCGCACGGCCCCGGGTAGCCTCCTCGGATGGAAGCTCCTTTGTGGGAAGCCACGGACATACAACCCGTCTGAACCGCCGAAGAAGGCGCCCGACTTCCTTCGTTGCGGATCGTAGAAGGTCGATGGTAGTGTCCGTGTGCATCTTGAGTTTTGCGAGTGAGTGCCATTCGGCCAGCGCAAATATAACATCAAGGACTTCCGTATTATAAGGCTCTGGAAGTAAGCCTTCGATCACGGGAAGTGCACACTTAATTCGAGTCAATAATACGTACCACGAGAAAAAAAGACGGACACGCACCAGTAGTATAGCCTGATAATTCCACGCAGCCATTTTTTTCAATGCTGACGTATTTGACGTGAACCGGCGTATTGTGGATCGACCAAAAGTTGGGACCTGCCGGAATCTACATCCTGTACGTCAGTTTACTTCCACATACAACAGAGAGATAACCATGCCGCTCGTTGAGGAGAGAAATGGTGCCGTGACCGTAGGCAAAGAAAATCCGCAGAAGGTGGATAAAAAATGCTTTGAAGACTCCGAGTTCAAATTCGTGCATGAAATCCGGAATCAGCATGCGGAAAGGATTGAACTTGAACTGTGAGAGTCGGTCAGAGAATGCATTCTTTCCGGGCACTGTCAGTGTCGCACAACAATATAAGATTACAACATACAGAAGTCGGTGTCCATGACCGTGCAAGGAGGAAGAAATCGAACGTGGTGGATTTAACATTGCGGCCGGCCTTGTAAATCCAGTCCCGAATACGTCTGATTGTGCCGTTTTGGATGTGTTCGTCTGTGCGTGCTAAAGTTTCCCGTTTGTTGTCATCCCGCACCATTCCGAGCTCGTGAATGTCTTCTTTACAGATATAACAACGGGGACACGGTGCCTTGCCCAGGTTGCGGATGGTTGCAAGCAGAACTCTGCGATAGATCAGTATACCATGCTTGTAAAAAAGACAGCGCTACTTCTCAGGATAATCGGCCGAATAGGTGAAGATGTATGGGCGATATACTGTGCAAAAATTCAGCATATTTTGCAGGGTTTTCACTGACAACTTACAAGCTGTTTAGTGAAGTTACTGACAGCGGCAGGTGAAATTTCTTTCCTTACATCTCCCATGTTGCTTACATCTTGTGTAGTTTACTTACATCGTCCAAAACACTTACATCTCCAACACTGATTGCCGGAAATGATTGCATCAGGCCGGCTTCAGGCTATATCGGGTGAAACCCAATAATCTGCAAGTAACTCATTTTTGTAGATTCTGTGCTCTATCGGATGGGCAGCTTGAGGATCAGAAGCACGGATTGAATGACCTACACTTGGTATGGTCATTCTCGTGATTAATTGCAGTAATCACGACGAAGTCCGGAGTCTATTTCAGATGATACTCTACACTTTTATTGACCTCATTTCTTCGCAAAGTGGCAATACCAGGGACTCAACTACGCATGTAGGATAATTTATAATGCATTCAAGACGCTTCTGTTGGGCACACTCGAAAAACAAACCAATTGCTGTTTATGGATTTCGGTACCATTGTTGCCATCAATGTTGCGATCAGGCCCAGAATCTTCAAGAAAATTCAACCAAGTCAAGGGCCTTGCAGGAAATACAAGACAGGTTGTATCTGACCACTCAACAGATGTAATAGCTTCAGGCAAGATGTCAGCTAACTTGAAAAACGGCAAGTTGTAAGCAAAAACCCTGTGTTCAATGGGGAGATGTAAGTGTTTAATTTTTGCACACTATATGTGCCATAAAGATGCGAGGATAAAATCGGCGGAATATGCCGTCTTCGCATTCGATCACAATTCCGTGTTCGTATGCATGCAGAAAATCATCGTCCAACAGTAGACGCCAAATCGCATGCATCAGCTCGCGCCGACAATGCGTCAGGACATCTGCCGATGGTGCATCCCCGGTCAATGCTTTGAAGAAATCGTGGAATGCATCAGGGAGCTAAGACATCATTGCAACGGTTACAAACAAACAAGAGTTAGATATTCACGCACCTTCGGGAAGTAAGCGACATGGTGACATACATTGCTCCGCGGTTTGACGCGAAGCCATTTCGACTGATTTCCGAAGAATAGATAGAGCGGCCAGAGGGACGTGTCGCCAAAGCTCGCGAGGTGCGTAGAGTCCGACCAGAACATCATGCTTAAAATAACGCGTTCAAGCATGCAACCAGGCTCGCGAGGTTGGTTCTGAAGCGCTGTATGCGCCTCAACCATTGCATCCGATGAATAAATCTCATCGTAGATGCGTTGCGGGGGGCTGCCAGGTGATGGTGTCCAGAATTGTTTGAATGGCGTGTAATGAAAGCATCGGTCCCCCATGTCTCGTACCGCGCTCTTGATGACTTCGACGAGTGGCCGGTAAAAAAGACCGGGGACAGAGAATACCGGTGCATCTGCCTCCGATGAATGTGGCTTTCCATCGGGAATGGGAATATCCACGGAAACAGATTTCCATCCATCGCGCACATTGGAGGTGCCCGCATGGGATAGATGATCATCCAGTTTCGATGTCTCGCGCTTCACGTCAAAGTCCTGGATATCCTCCTTCGAAAATTTCGGATCCTTCAGAATCTCAAGCAGTTTTTCCGCTTCTTCAATAGATTTTGTGGACGAGCCAGTCCACTGCCAAGTCATAAGCCCCATTACGCTCCAATTGGCAAACGGCCCGGTGTATGGTTTCGCAGGAGTGGAGGATGAGGAGGATGGCACCGACCCGGGGGGAGGTGGAGGAGAAGTATCTGGTAGCAGGGAGTCGTCCGGCTCGAAGGGTGTTAATTGCGACGGTATTGTGGCTGTATTAGACCGCGTGCCGCCAGGAATATCAGAAAGCTCTTCAACGGTGAGAACTTCGTCTGGGTTGTAAGTTGGTACAGCCGGATATTCACGGAAGAGACCAAATGAGTTGACGGTTGTACGGATCGCCTTCCATACCCAATTTTCAGCTGGCTGGGACGCTGGATCAGGAACAGGTTCCTCCGCTGGAGGAGCAGGCGGAACCGGCGGCGCTGGCTCGGGAAGCTGCTGCAGAAGCTTCCACGTTTTCCGTTTTACACGGACTGGGCGTCCATCAGCAGTAAGTTGTGGCGGAGGTGTCGGTGGGCGCTCAGGCTCTGGGGACGGCTGTGGTGGGCTGCCCAATGTATCCACGGGTGCCATTTCAATGTCTAGTGTCTGGTCACAGTGTCAGCCACGTAACTTGGATATGCAACAGGATATGGGTCCATGCCGAAGTACTGGGAGCCGCAATACTGGTGGATTGCTCTGTCTCCATCCGACGGCGCTTCTTTTTTACCCGTTCAAGGGCGCTTTCACTCTCCATTGCCCGTTTGTCGCCGATAGCCTGCGCATTTTTGAAGACGGTGCAGGACCTTTGGTGAATCTGAAGTTTTCTCTTATCTTCGTAAGAGCGCGGGCATCCAGGAGCACAAGATAGCATGAGCAGCACACAGAGAAGTAAGAGAATCTTCATGATTGGGAAAGCATGCGAGATGAGTGTGGGTCTCAGATATCAGTCAGCCGAAAAACTCAGGGGAAAAAATGTGATGACGACGCGGAAACAATATATTGGTCATGCAAATTCAATAACATTTGTGGTGGATACGTTCCGCATGTGCACGTCGTGATCGGGCTTTGGGGGCCTTACCTTGGGGCGTTTGTGCAGGCCAGAGCGTCTCGGGATGGACGTTCCTGATAGACCGCGGCTGCTAAGCATTAGATTTTTGAGATTCAATACCATTATAATTGCGCACCGTTACTGTAAATGCCCATTCGAGTAGATCCTCGGCCTTGTGATGTTTCAGGTAAATGCCCGCATCAATGAAATTGGAAAAATGCGTACCACATCATCATTCACGGGACGAGTCATGTACCAGTCACAGTTGCGGACCTCGGACTCCAACGCATGGACCGACAGACTGGTTTGTCCATGCGGATGGTCCTTGTACTGCATCCACTTGGGTCGTTGCGCCGCTGAATTGGGTGACCATTGGCGGCGCACAAACCGGGGGCTGATCTGGAATTTTTCCGCGACGTCGCGGCGCGGAGTAATCAAGAAGCGCGTGTACTGATAATGAATTTGGGCGGCCTATAAATGGTTAATACCGTAAAAGTTGTAGAACGGAAAGGAATACCTCGTTGAACTCGTAGGTATTCTCAACTAGTACCTGACGCGTTGTCATTTCACGCAAGTAGCTGGCTGGAGTCCTCGGTATCTCCGGAGATGGACTCCGTGTATAAGATTCCTGGAAGCGTGAATGTTATGGAGCCGAATAAATCAAGGTACGCGTTCTTACAGTTCCCTCCTTGGCGGGCTCCATGAGCTCGGGATTCTTGTGCTGCAGTGGACTCTCGGGGAATGGCAGCATGATGCGCGCGGTACGTGGAGTCAACTCTGTGTAGTCTTCGCCAATACCCTAAGTGCATCCGAGTCAGGCCACAATCTTTTCAAGCACAGAAAAAAGAGTTACCTCCCAAGGTTGATTGAACTCATCGCGCCAGCCTTTCTTTTCAGCGACGAACAAGTAGGGCATTTCACGTCGTCGTTGTGGAGTAAGGTGATCAGTGGATAAGATCAGGCGCGATACGCCCACGTGAGGGATGACTCGGAGGTTGGTGTCTCAGATCGACGGATTTGGAATTGGTTGTCAGCCATAAGATTGCACCGTTTCCATCAACAAACCTTGCTTTCCCCCCACCACCATCCACTCCTTCGCACTCGGTGTGTACAGTCTTGCAGCACATTAGATTCTTGTTGACATATGTCCAGCCAAGCGGAACAACATGGCCGACTCGAGCCCACCGCCACCTCCGCTGCAAGACATCAGTAACTCCGGCTCCACTGCGCTGGCAGCCGAGCTCGATGCGAAGAACCAGGAGATCGAGCAGCTTCTTGGTGTTGTTAAAGGTCTCACCAAGAAGAAAGGTCGTGGGCGGAAGCGTGCCCGGTATGTGTTGCTGTCTTGTGTTCACCCAATTTTGCCGTGACAGCATCCTCCACAGAGACAAAGACCAGAATACAGAAGACTCAGCCGATGACGAGCAAGACCGGGCACCCAGCAAGAAGAGCAAGTCGCAGGCGAGTGTGGATTACGTCGAGTATGGCCGGCTCATTGCTCGCTATATGGGCCCTTTCGTGGATGTCGCTCAGGCCATTGAGCAAGGCACAACCGCCGACTCTGCACTGTCGGGTGATGAGCTTGATACAGAGTACGTACATGTGTTCACAATTAGTTCCTCGCTGATCCGTTTTTAGTGTGCGGCTCGTAGAGGCATGGACAATCCTCTGGAAGAGGTTTCCTGGTTTCCACGCGTACCTGCTAAGCCTGTCGAACAAGCCGATTGTGCGTCGTGCCATTATTCGACAGGTACGTGTCGTTGTTCGCGTCTTCCTGGGGCCAAGCTGTGGTCAGCGTTGTAGATGTCGCCGGGGAAGAAGACATGCCAGTCGACTCGATATAGTAAGTGGACGCTTAGTCATGTCCTCGCACTGCCACTAATGACATGACTAAGCGCCGTGAACGACCGTGACCTTCTGCTTGACCATAGCTTTGGCCCGGTACTTTCTAGAACACTTCACTGAAAACCTTTCACCCACCAGATTGTCTCTGGTATCGAGGCCGTGCGCCAACAAGACACAGCATGTCTGAAGAAACTCATCACTCGTCTGCTCCTCAAAATTGGCAGCCCACTGGAGCCGCCACTGGCCAACCTGAAGAACAAGGCACTGCGGGGAATGGCACACCCGTGTTTGCTGAAGCCCTGACGCCAATGGATATGGTGGCCGACCAAAGGTATGTTCGTCCTACACTGTTAACTAGTTTTAATCCCATGGGACGATGGTTAGGACCTACGAGGCGATCGTCAAGGGCGATATTACACTAACCGGCTGCCAGCTACCACGGTTTCTATTCCCCCTCGATCAGGCCTTCCCTGTTGGCGTTGATGCTAAAGATCCGGTTTGGCTGGAAGTGTTCGACAATGCTTTGAAGGGCGAGATCGTTTTACGGGTGCGTGTCAATCATACTTGTATGTGAGGGTTACCCGACTGACTTGCCAAATTGACTTGCGCACCAAGCGGAGTTTAAATTTGGCTTGGTTGACTTGGGTGACTTGCACATGGATTGACTTGTGCTTGTATGCATTTACACCCACAAATCCCACTGTAACTAACTATCTCAGAACTCCGTCGTATATTACCCCCCGACTCTGATAACCCTCAGAGGCCATCGGCGCTGCGTGAACCATGGGCCGGCGTATTTTGATACCATCAAGACCGTCGATCTTGCTCTTGGGATCGTCGGCGCCGTTGTGTAGCGTCCTCATCCGCCACACCTCAGCTTTACAGTGAATCTTCCTGCTGATTCAGTGTTATGAAGCCCTTAATTATATAATCTACGCTGCTTGATGCCCCGTCCTTATTACACCGGGGTGAGTAAATAAATACCAGGTTCTCTTCGATGAAATACTCAACCATATTCCAGCGGATGAGTGACTTGAGTCAAGACCATACATCAATATCGCACCTTGACCTTGACGGAGGGCTTCCTCAGGCACTTTTCAAGACTTAATCCAAACCATTAGCAGACGAGTGGTGATTCAACTGTCTAATGAGTTTATTTTGATGGGACATATGGGTTCACATATCAGGGAAGGTTCAACCTGTATAGCATCCCAGAACACGTTAACACACAGGTCAACTTGCTTCAAGTCAATCCACAAGTCAGTATGACCACAAATTGACTTGCGCCAAGTCAACCGTGGGCTGATTGACTTTTGGCAGAATGGGGACTTCGGTATTTATCTGACCGTTATACACGCCGATGTAAATGTCTGATGGTCGAATGTACAAGTGGATGCTCCAAGTCGACCTACAAGTCAACTCTAAAACTTCGACTTGCATTCACAAGTTGACTTGGGTCAAGTCAGTTTGTACAAGTCAACTTAGTTTACACAGCTCAAGTCAAAACGACTTCAAATACATGTTGTACTAATCCTCCTTTGTCAGCCTCTTGCTCCGCCGTGGCGCCGAGCCCTCCACCAGCTCCTTTGTCTTCCTGACACGTTTCGACGCTGGCTCCTCCGACTCCCCAGGCACCTTCCTCTTGATTCCCCGCGTTGTGGCCTTGTCTTTCGGTCCTGGAATTGGTGCTACTGCTGTTGCATCGGCTGACACTGCTGGTATGGCAGTCGATGACTCTGGGAGCGCTACGGATGGAAGGGGGAAGTAAATGGGGTCGTTGTTGTTGGGTAGGACCCATGAGATCTCCACACGTTCAGATGTCGGCGGCCGACGTGATTCATCCCATACAATATGGGCGGTGTTGAATTCCAGCATCTGTTGGGTGAACCTCTCCCCATCAAAGTTAGACTTTCGTTGCAAGTCTATCGGCTTCGTGGCAAGGAACATCGCTTTAAGCGCGTCTATGCTCGAGTCCTGGCAGCGCACTATGATCGGGGGGTCGTTAAGCATGTCCAACAGTGTGTCTCCATTCAGATTCAACTCCTCCCCGAGTTCGTGTTGAATTGCGAGCAGTTGAAGCAGAGCGGAGCCAACAGAAAGAACACGCTGTCGGCGTTTGGGCGCTGGAATACCCAGAACTGTACGAGCCATAAGCGCCTGCAAGGGTGCCTCCAAAAGCGATTGCAGTTCCGGCGTTGGTACCAAGTTCAAGTGACCAAGCCAGAGGTCAGCAGCTCCCTTCTCCGCAGCCATGGATGGTATAGCCGACCAATAGTCATGATAGTCTTCAATTACCGGGTGGTAGTGGTTGAATGTGGCGAGAAGAACAGCGAGGCGTGGGACCGCAGCATTGAAGATCGCGATCAGAGGATGATCGACGGCTGGAGTCCTCTTCGGGTTCAAATAGGCAGGTACCTGAATTTTTCCAATCTATTCGGGGGTTAATTGAGAAGTCTGACAGTTATGGAATACATACTTGATGAGGTTTGAGCACAACCTGCGAAATTCGCTCGCAGAATTGACGATCCCGTTGGTGGGTTCTTGGGATCATCTGCGGCCACTCAGATGTTTGGTGGACAGCCCAATCGACACATTCAAGCCAGCGAAACTTGAATTCGCGGACGGTTCCGACACTATGTGCCACACGGCTGATGAACCGTGCAGGATACCACAATACATCGTCCGCTGTCCAGTCCACGGCCCCAGGGTATGGCAGCATAACGATGTTGCCTGGCTCAAAACTGCAGGTTAAACGGTGTGAGTTCTCGGATGGATTGAAGAGGGAACATCGTACCTAATAACTGGGTCACATCTGTTGCAGATGAAATGGACATCGTCATCGTTCCAGTTCACCTCCTCATCCAGGCATGCAATATGCGCCCAGAATTTGCATCGCTCGCACTGAACTTGATCTGGTAGGTCGTCCCCATCTGAAATCTCGCCGCAGCCTTGACATCGAATTGGACACGGTGTGGTTGAGTTTGTTGAATCGCTTTTTGTGGGACTCCCATTAGTGAGTTCATCTTGCCAGTGGGGAGGTGCTGGAGTTGCGGGTCCATCGAGCGTGTCAAGTAGCAGCTGTGAGATCGGGTCATCAGCTTGAGACTGTGCGCCGGGTTGAACATCTTCGTCCTCTGAGTCGTCGGCCACGGAGAAAGGTCCGGGACCCGGAGTGATTTTCGCGCAGTCTTCCTTGAGCTGGCCAACCAATCGTGTCGTGGTCTGTTAAACCGAGATTCAACCACAATTTTCAGTGGAAATAGAAATTACCCACCGCGGGGCGCGAGCGTCGCAGATATACCACATAGGCCACGTTCGGGTTGTACTCCTCCAACAGATGCACCGAACCGAGTTCAGTCAGTAGACCGTCGTGCAATAAGTCATTATATATGTATGCACGGTCACCGATTCTGATTTGAGTCGTATAGTGCCCGACTGCCCCAGAATTTCGGGGCCCCGAGTAAATGACCCGAGCGATGAGCTCGTATTCGACCTCGGAACCCAGATGCATCGTAAGCGGGCAGTAGACATCCTTGAGTACAATGTCGCCTTCAATTGTCGTGCAGATCGGCATGACGCGCAGAATGAGTGGCCATTCAGTGGTAATCGATGTGAGAGAGCTTTGACTGCCGTCGCAGGATGGATGATCACAGATACTTGAGGATTCGGCGTCATGAATGCAAGCAGGAGAGTGGCTGCGGGCAGTTCCATAGCGCTCTCGTGGGATGGAATGCACGAGGAGATCGGCCAGCGACGGTTGATCAGAGCCAGTCGGTAGATGTGCGTGAGCCAGCTTCAGGTCGTCCCTAACGACACAGGTTTCGAAACAAATGCTGGCATGAACTTTTTCCGTGACGTGGTTCGACGTACAAACAAATTTCAACTTGTATCGTGTGCCGAAATATTGTTTAACACGTAAGGTTGTATCAGTCTGTGAAAGCACTGTGAGTAAATTAAGTCGGTTAATAAACTCAACCCACCTGAACCATCTGCGTCGGCCATGTTCTTGCACAGCCCGGCATACCGTCCACAAACTGCCCCCCATCCCACTTTGTTTGAATGAGACGTTTGACATTTCTCTGGCCAGCGTCGAGGGCCAGGATGAGTTTTCGTTGAATGTTCTTGTCTTTCGTCGGTTTTCCCACCGTAATCGCACCGCTGTGAAGCCCGCGAAGGTAGAAATGCTCGAAGACATCCTGTAGACCTGTGTTCGAACATTCGGCGCGAATCCTTCGCAAAAGATCACCCCGAACAGCGTCAGACATGGAAGTGAAGGCTCGAAAGAACGCCTCCATGGTTGCATCGATGAAGCAAGAATTGGCGTCCCATTTGTACGACTGGAGGAGGCGTTGGTCAATGGTTCGATTGCTTGTGTTTGACGCGGAGGCTGCGGGCTTTTTCGCATTCGCCGACGCAAAACGCTCCGATTCACTGAGACTGGCCTTTTGGGCCAGTAACTCAGCTTCAAGTTTGGTCACGGCTTCGAGTCGCGCCCGAGTATCCGGAGCGCGTCCGTCGTTCTCATACCAGGTGTGACCCACCCGCGACATCGGCTGCGGCCTCTGTCCTTGAAATTTGGCCTGCACATGGCCGTCTGTAAAATGCGAATCAGGGGTTGAACACAAAAAGAAATGAACCAGAAGACGCACTGAGTACAGCTTCGTGAAGCATTTCGGTCTCCCTTGAAACACGATACAAGCGGCGAATACCCTCCCACAGGTCATGATGTTTACCCGCCGCTCCGTACAGAAGGTTGTGGCCGGACTCAGCACCGTTTGTTGAACTAGGGAGCTGTGCACGCAGCTCGGCCGACATTTTTTGCATCGCAGGGAAGATCATGCCCCCATTGCCCGGGAGAATCCACCACGAAAGCCAAGGCCGAACTTCGGGGAATTCCCGATGGATATTGGCGACTGCCTGCAGGAATTGCTCGCCTGTCGTACTCGATGCCTCCAGCATTGCAATCAGGTAATCGAAGCGATACTGGTCTTTTGGATTGATCAACTGCCGGATTTTATGTAGTGTTCTGCGCCAGTGCACCTTGCACCCGATGAGCAAGCCTTCTGCGCGGGTCCGCAGGTTTGTTCGCTCCGTGGCCTGACTTTTCCCTGTCAACTCATTCCAGCCCGGAATTCGTGAGCACATGAACTCGACAAATGCTTCAATGAAGCCGTTACGTTGAGCGCTCGAAAAATCCAGTATCTTCATTGGAAGTAAGTTCAAGTGTGAAGTTGACAAGATGTGGGGCTCACAGCACTGAATAAACGGTCGTCGAAGGTGAAACGAAGCCCTTGAGTGCAAATCTCTGCGATCACTTGGATGAGCTGCTTGAAATGCGGCCGATGATGATCTGTGTCCTGCATTCCAATCCAGGTGTACATGACAACAACCCAGCGAAGAACAACTTGGGAGAATACCAAGGAGGTCAGTAAAATCCCCTGGTCGAAAAAATCATGCGTGCCATCAGTGATGACGCCGTGTCGTCCACTCTCGGCTTGCAGATTTTCCGCATGCCAGGATTCAACAGACTCGCGGAGGAGAACATCGCGCATGAAGGGAGTTTGCATGCAAACGAACTCCCGGTTCAAAAAATCGAAGTCGGTGATCCAAGGTACCTCGAAAGACTCCTTCAACGTTCTGAACGTAGAGAGAAACTGGAAGCCACCGAGACGCGTGGCGGGTGCGTCAATAATACCTTGCCGCACTTTACTTTTGTCGACCTCACTGCGAGCCTTTCGAGGATCGAGAAGCAATGTCGCAATCTCCCCCAGAGGTACCTGTGATTTGTCTGCACCTGCCCGCATCTGCTGAGCGGTAGACTGGGGATTCTGGCGAACCTGCAAGTCTAAGGCTTCCACTTCGCGAGCGGCCAGTTGCTTGAGAGGGGGACGAGCGTGAGAATGCCTCCCAATATGATGTCGTACGGCATGGGTGGTTCCATCGTCATCCTTGTACTGGTAGTATATCAGAGTGCAGTCGCAAGAGACATAGACCAGTGTTGAGTGACAGATGTGACAGGTTTCGTTGTGCTGTTTCCCCCGAGCTTTCGCATCGTTTTTGGGACGGAAAAATCGGCGCGGGAGACCATCGGGACCGATACAAGAGCAATGAAAGACACCGAGGCAGTACCGCTTGTCCACTTTGAGCGCATTTTCTGGAACTCCATTTCGACGTGCACCAGATGAGCGCCATTTCCAACCTTGGTCGTTCCAACCTACAGGTTCCTGACCGACAGTGCATTCCAATTTGACCGTCCCATCGGGCCATTGGTAGGTCAGAGAGGCGCTCGGGGTATCTGAAGATGTAGAAGGGACCTTAGATTGTACAGCAGCTTCTGGCTGGACCGATGGAGGCGCTTGTTGTTGTGTAGCGTAAGGGAATGGAGGGAGAACGCCTGGTGCAATAATTTGCGCATGAGGAAGGTTTAAGTACGGCTGGGGGTGGAAGTATGCCGGTGTTTGCACCGGCATATGTTGGAGCGGCGGTGGAAGCACATTTTGGGCGTAATAAAATGTTTGCTGGGGATGATAAAGTTGGTTGGGACCTGGCGCATACACTGATATTACCCATGAGCGACGAGGGTGCCAGTGAACAGTTTTTTCTCACGCACTGGGTGGAACATTTGGGTTGTTGGGCCTATACGGCTCATTTTGGTACAGCGGCGGGTCTAAAAGCAGATGTAGACATGTTGAACAATGACTAAAAAAAGGCTTACTACGTGGGGGACCTTGATACTGTACCTGGTGCTCTGTTCTGCCTGGGACAAAGTCAGGTCGATTCCCTGGAAGCGGTGGTGGGCCAGGACGAGGAGGGAGGGGTGGTGGTGGCCCGAGAGGCCGAGGAGGGAGCGGTGGCGGCGGCCCGAGAGGTGGCGGGACCGGTGGGTACTGATTGGGATGGGAAGGGTTTGTTTCTGTCTGCCCAAAGCCAAAGAATTGCTTGAGTCCGTGCAGCATTGACCGGCTGTGATGGTGCGAGACAAAATTTTAAATCAGCAATATTGATGTCGATCATTAAGTCCATCGGGAAAGCCGGCGGCAACTCATATAGGCACCCCGCACAGCAAGAAACATTCAATAAAGACAGAAGGCTTGGCTAGAAACATCTTCAATGGGCACTAACAATGAACCAATCCATCGCTGTCATGCGGGGGAAATTTCTCCATACCAAACAAGTTGTAAAACCTGAAAATGCCAATAATACAAGTCAACTCGGTTGTCCTGTGCAAAATTCCATGCCTTTTGAGGCTCGGTTGATGCCCAAGCATAACAGAAGAGGTTTCGATCTGAAAAATGCACACAAGTCAATAGAATAAACACAATAAGATGTTGGAAATGGGAGAATATTGTGGGAGCGGTGGAAGTTAGAGCTGATTTCCCTCTAAATGGCTGGGAAAGCTCTCGAAACATGGCAGGCATGTGTGGGACGACCATGCAACCCACCGGGATGCAGGACTTGAGGTGTGCGCAGACAGAACCAGTTTCTCGGGCCCATCAGCATTATTTGATGGCACGTCAACTTTTTGACATGCAAGTCGATCGGCGGCGACAAACTGACTTGCGCACCCAAATCCAAGTTGACTTGCATCAATGTCAATTGGCGCGGGTGCAAGTCAGTTTAGCATGTCAAAAAGTGAACCCTCCTTGTATGTGCCTAGTATGTTGATGTCTCACCAGGCTGCAAAGGCCCTGCTCATGGGACCCGACTCGGCGCTTGAGGTCGACGGCTATCACAAAGGCCGGCCAGGCAATGCGAAGATCATCGGCTTGGAGTCGTTTACTCCGCGGGTCATCGCATGGGTCGTTACACAGGTATGTACATCGTTAGCTTCTACGCTCCATCTGACGCTTTCTTCAGGTGTATTTCGCGCTATCCTCCAAGCAGGAGTGGGGGAAGAAGGATGGAGAATTTGATTATGAAGAATTCTTCTGGACGATCCATGGTCTGTTTGAAGGTGAGGCTTCGGAGGAATGGGGCAAGGAGATCATTGATCTCTGGAATAAGTGAGTTCTCCATGTCCAATGTCAAGTGTCCGCTAATTCTTGGTCAGGGTCGTTCTCGGTACAAAGCCCAAGACCGCTGCGCCTGCGGCCCGAGCTGGTACTAGCAACATCGCGCACCTCAAAGCTGCCCGCGCTGCAAAGCGCGCTGCCACTACCTCTGTGTCATCTCCTCCCGCTCACTCTGCTGCTGCCTCATCGTCTCCTGCTGCGTAATTTTGTATTCATTTGAATCATATTTTGAGTTTCTGTATCTTCTTTCTGAGAGCCCGAGTGAATAGCAAAAGATTTATAAGCTATCCTAATAATTGCTAGAAAGTATTTGGTCACCTCATATGGTCGTTGATACCATGTGATGCTGCAACAGCGACGCTCAATTCAAACAGGCATTTACATCCACAGAAGGCTTTTGGAGCTTTGTCAGGCTTTTGCACCCTTGCATAGAAAATAGATACTATATATGCCCTTTTGAATTCTTCGGCAGGCTGTCAAGCCTTTTGCGCCTGGCGTGCCTTATAAGGCCATATTTGGCCGTGGATGGATTTCCCGGTTTTGGTGATGTTAGAAGTAGTTTGGTGTGCGCGTATATTGCCGGTGGCGCGACTCGGCGCGCAAAGCCAGCACCGTGATGTGGACACGAGCTCGGAGCTCGAGCAGAAACTGAGAGTTCGTAAGGCTCGGAAGAAATCGGAAGCAATGACACGTGATGTAAAACGAACCAGGTACAAATATTTGTCCATGATGCACCGCTCTGAGTCTCTCTCTCTTTCTCCTTCCACCACCATGAGGTTTACGTTGCCCAAGCGCCGCATCGTCATTTCACAAGGAACTTCTCGCCGCCAGACCGCTCGTCAAGACTATTCCAAGAGCAACTCTGCAAGCAGCTATCGCGTCAGCGCGGGTCGCGTTCAAAGGTGTTGGCGCTGGACGGAACTCGCGCGGGCATTGGGTAACAGAAGTCGGTGCGTGAGGCTTCATTGCTCATGGCGGTCCATTAACTTCCCACTTCCCACTTCCCGCCTCATAGAACATCAACCTCGTCGACGGACCGCGGACGCGCACATGCGCAACTCTTCCTCCGCGTGTGACCTGACTACTTAAAGTTGTACTGTTCTGGTAACGTTCTCTCTTACGCCCTGTCAATTCCACTCGCCGATTCAAGCACTTACTGTGTCACGACCATATCAGCTGCGCGCCCTCTCAAAGTCAATTTCCATTTCGCAAAATCTCACAAGTTGAAGTTACTCCAACTCGAAGCGCGTTCGTTCATTCCTCGCACTCTTTTTCTCGAGTTTCTCTTGTTTCAATCAAGACTGGTGCTTTCCTCAATTACCATCGCTGGGATCGCCCGCTTCTAGTTCAACATGTCGCTCGTTTCCAAGCAGTGCTTCTCAACTTTTCAAATCAAGTTCCCTCCGTTCAATGTCCCTTCATCAACTTTGACTGCGTTTCCTGGGTCAATCCTCCAAGTTCACACAAAAGGACGGAGCCTGGTTCACAACCTATCCCCCAAGTCCCGATGCGCTCTCTTCTACTCATACTCTTCTACGCTGTTCTTGGCCCCCATTTTTTGTCGTAGATTTGAATTGAAAAATAAGACTTCGTTCATTTGTATTTTTCATGTCTGTTTGCGGGTTGTGGAATCCCGTACTACCGCTGCAGTAGTATCCGATTTTTCTCATTTTTTACGGCCTCCTACGTAGCGCTACGTAGCGGCGAGCGCTACGAAGTGCACACTTTACGCTACAATCTGCTACGGTAGCGCTAGGTAGCCAGGACCCTTGCTACGAGTGCTACGAGTGCTACGAGCGCTACGAGCACTTCTGTAGCGCTACGTAGCACAGCGTAGGAGGGTCAGGTTTTGCTGATGCCGGCGGAGCTGGATGCGGATGGAGCCTGGAGGGTAGAATTCTCATCCAGATACATGGACCTACGCCGCAGGAATCGATGCAATTAGTTTTTATATGGTCGCCGTTTCGATGTGGCCTACCGCAAGCAAGTGTATGATTACTTTCCGTTTCGCGATGGGTGGTGGCCGACAAGCCCGAACTGGCCGGGTAATATCGGAATTTGATCGGAACGCAATGATCCCATAAATGGGGAGCGACCTGTTCCGACTTGCTTCCGATCCTACCCGATCCATGCTCTCACTTCCATCCTATCTTCGCCAACCCTCTGCAGAAGAGGCAGAGACGTCCAGAAACTACTTCACCTTCAGGAACTTTGCCAGACGCCGACGAAAGAAGCTCGAATTGAGCTGCATTTGGCCTTGATTTGGCCCTCATTAAACATTTGAATTTCTGAAACGATCCTGGCCAATGTGAACGCGACTGCAGAACCAAAATCCTTGCTTTCCTCGAGGATTCGGTGCAAGATTAATGATCATATGGGTCAATTTGCTCCACCGTCAGTACTTACTGACGCTGGAAGTTAAAATTGCCAGAAGGAAGTCCCTCCCACTATAGTATCGCCGCCAAAAATTAACTCTCAGACTCTTCTTCAATTCAGTAAATTCAATTCAGCGAGCTGTGTCCTGTGTTCCATTGAAACAGCTGCCAACAAGGTCTCCAGGGAATTTCTTTTTTCGTGCGCTCCAGATGATCCTCCCTCGAGATCAGCTGCCCTGCCATCTCCACCCCACGCCAAGTCACTCGCAGCTTCCGTACGCGAAAGAAATCCCTCAGAATCGCCGACATCCAGGCGGCCGCGCAAGCGCATTATCGCATTCTTCCGCGGCCAATTCAACGGCCCGCGAGGGCGGTCCGCACCCGGACTCCCTCGAACTTGTGAAGTATAAGAGGCACTTTCGCCCTGTCTGAGGTGCAGTAAAGGTCAAGATGAAGTTCACTACTACCGTTGCCTTGGCCCTGTCGTTCGCCGCCTCCACTGCCGCACACGGTGTCGTCACGACGCCCGTTCCCCGCGCCGTGAGTATTTCTTCGTCGTCAATGAGGTTGAAGGTAGGAATTTTACTCAACATCAACTAGATTGGAGCAGCCAACCTCGCTGCCTGTGGTAGCAATGTCAACACCATCCTCAAGTCGGACAAGTTTGGGCCGGTGCGCTACCATCTATTTTATCAACCGTGTCGCGTTTTCAATACTGCCTGCGCAGATCGAAAATGCCGCCATCTTCCCGGGGCCGGACTACAACGCGACCGCCTGCCACCTCTTTTTCTGCCGCGGGTACCAGTTCGCAGACAACACCGCCAACACGCGCGTCTACGCTTCCGGAACCGTCGTGCCCTTCCATGTCGACATGGAGGCGCACCACACCGGTCTTGCTGTGCGTCATTTTCATCGTCGCACTTGCACATATGTATCGATTCTAAACCCAGAACAGAACGTCTCCGTGGTGAACCTCGCGACCCAGACGCAGATTGCCCGTCTCTTCACCTGGGCCGTCTACGCCAACGACTCGCTGGGCCCGCCGGACTGGCCCAAGAACGAGAGTGCGTGTCGTTTTTTTTTTTTTGGGATTGACAGAAGCTGATGTATATTGGCAGCTGACTTCACCGTGACGGTCCCGAACCTCGGGACGCAGTGCAAGACGGCGGGACAGTGCGCGATCCAGTGGTGGTGGTTCGGCGTCCAGGTCAAGCAGACGTACGAGAGTTGTGTCGATTTCACGCAGTGATACACCGCTAGTCTTGCTCCTCCATATGCACGCCGTTGTCCAACTTGTTTTCGTCCATGAATAGACAAATGGGATTCGTTAAACGGATATCAACATTGAAACGGTACAAGAAGAAATCGGTTTGCAAGTACATCAAGTAGGTGGCGACGCCGAGGACAAGAACAGGGAGACGTCCGAGGTATCCTGCGAACGTCCAGTTAGTTTCATGACCGAAAAATTGAAATCGTAGTACGCACTTGTGGAAATCTCAGCGGGAGCTCCGCGTGGAGGGGGACGACAAAGACGCATCGGCGGTGGCACTACCGCTGGCGCTCGAGTTGCCGCTGCCGAAGGGACCACCGGGAGGGCCGCCCATCCCCATCCCCGCATTCGGGTTCGCAACACCACCATCTTCCGTCAACGACGCCGCCGCAGACACAGTGTGATTCGCGCTCGTGTCAATCCCCATCGCCGCCCACATCATCAGCCCATCGGCTATGCTGTCCCCGACCAAAAGGTACTCCAGCACCGGGTCGATCGTGTCCGCCTCCTGGGACAGAATCCCGTCCTCCGTGTTCGTCGTAAGCGTCTGTGCGTTGCTAGTGTACGGCGCCGTTGCCTCCACCTTGCTGATCAGCGACTGGTCTGCAAAGAACTGCCCGACGTGCGAGACGGAGCTGGAGGTGACAGTGCCGTTCTTGAAGACGGTGGCGTTTTGGTGCGCGAGGATGTGGATGTGCGTTGCGCGGCCGGTATAGTGCCCTGGGAATGTCGTGAGGTACTGCGCGACGCCGTCTTTGTCGGTCACCTGGATTCCGCGATGGAAGGTGTTGTTCTAGAAGATATGAAGCTCAAGGATGTATCATAGTTGATGTACAATAAGCACATACAATGTTCGTTGGATTCGAAGTGCCGGCACCGTTCCCATTTGCGACGATGCATCATGCCAGAGTACACACCGGTCGCATTGGCTGGTGGATGTCGGTAAGTTGTATGATGATTAAATGAATCAGAGCGACATACCATGCCAGAAGTCAATGTAAACATCCGTATCTTCAAAGTCTCGTCGGGGTATATATAATTGCGGCGCAGAAACATGATAGTCGGTAAGAGCTCCAGCCAGATTGAGCCAAGATTCAATTCCGCAGCCTCTTTCTTGGCGCGCACCGCGACGACGGACGATTCAAGTCCATCTTCGATCTCGGAGGCGTAGAGAAGTTGGCGGGGGGGGAGCTGATAGCAAGCCCTGAATTGGGTGCGGGCGCTGGGACGGAAGTGGTGTCCAATTAGTCTATTCGATGCGACCACTCGCAAATGCTGGCTGATTGAGCTCCAACGAAGCATGACGATGCGGGTACGATAAACGTGAGACAAAACATGAGACCTCACCGATCCTTGCGAGTCACGGTGATGCTGGGGGTGTTTGTCGGTGGGGACAAGGAGCATAACGCCAGCAGCAACAAACGACGTGGAAGAGAGAGCCAACCACCGTCGGCAATCAATACTGCACGTGCGGGCACTGCGGGGATGATGTTCCCACAGTTTCCTTTTCAACGCAGGGAATATTTGCAACCATGTTATTGGCTGTTATTGGTGGCTCATAATGTCAACTTATATATTGGGTTACGCACGAGGTGCACAAAGTCGGCAGCGAAAAACGACGTGAAAGAGGCAGAGATGTAACAGTATTTCACGTACCACGCTGATCTTTCCACAATTTCTTTTTTTCCAATCGCAGGATATATTTGCAACCATTGTCTGCTTAATTGATGTGTTTCACAAGGCAAGAGAATTCTACCCAAGTTTATTTTACAAGGCGAGTGGTCCAACTTTATTACTTTATTGAGTACTGTATTTTTTCATTCAGGTCGACAGTCACGCGTCACGCACCCCGCTGTCGATATCGAATTTCGGTCGAAGTCACGCGTCACTCAGGCCTCTATCGAACAAAAAAATCGTGTCACGCAGCAGGATACCATCTAAATACGCCAAAAAAATGAAAATTCGCGTTCCGTCTTTCGAAATCTTCTTGGTGGTCACGCAAAATTTTCGGCTTTATCGAATTATCGAATTGGTCCAACCGTGTCACGCGTCACACCCCCTATCGATTTGAATGAAAAAATACAGTACGCTGAAAGTCGTAGTGCGAGTCATCGGCGATCCTTAGTTGGGATCAATTCATTAACGAGGATCATGACGAGGTGCTGGGATCGTCGCTGCGGAGGCTGTGAATTACACGGCAGGTCGCGCTGAGCGGGCGGGAAAAAAGAGTGCTACGGGATGTGTTGAAAGGTTCCCGAACTTCAAATATTCCTTTGAAGACCCAACCAGGATCCACGCTACGACTTCAACCTATACTCTAGATCCAACGATGAAAGAACTGGGGCTTCGTGTTGAGATGATCTGTCCCGAAGATTAGAGAGTCCAGTTATGTTTACTTCTAGAATTTCTCTCCCATAAATCCCCGTATTGATGCGAAAGGTGTGGTTATTTATGTACAATAATTGTTCCGAGTATTTATGGTTCCCGCGTTTCAAGGCGAGATAAAAAACCTCGCTGTTTATGGACAACTACCACCCAATATCTGATTCCTCTGAGATGAAGAGTTGTAGCCAGACAAACTGTTCATTCTTTACAGTTTTCTCGAACTGGGCGGTGAACAACTTGAGAGATGTTGAATCCCATGCGGGCCTGCGCTACTTCAGTGTTTAACATGCAACCGATTAAATGAGGTTCAACTGCCTAAAAGAACTGGTAGTGCTTGGGCAACTAAAGTTCACTCAACATTTAGCTGTTCCCATGGTTGAAACTCGAACTAAATTATATGAGCATGGCCAAATGTTCCTCTTCAATATGGAGTTCTACTCTCCCATTTTTTGCCAATGTTGGAGCATGCGAGTGGCTCTACGGGCCCACCTCAACGCGACTTCTGCACCTGATAATGAGTTCCGGATGACCATGCCACACAGATGGACCCTGTAACAGAGTTCATCTCCGAAGCGGATGAGGGAGCCGTCACCCCATCCAAGGCAACGATAGAAGCCAGAACGGTCCTTGATGTTTTGTTTTATAGTCAACTTGCGTTCAGGTGCCGGCCAGCCAACAAATTTCGGTCGCAATTCGCGGATGGATCGTGTGACCCTGCGACAGTACAAAAAGACAGTTCCAAATCCTATCGAGAGCTTTTGTGCGGTATCGGATGAGAAAGCATCCCAATTGATACTTGACATGGCATTGTGGACGTCTTCCAGTGGTTTGGAATATAGGATTGGATGCTAGATTTTCCACAAGATAATCGAACATATCTCTACCGACACTGCTTCAAAATGAGAGCTTGAATGGACAGAAAATTGCGATTCCTCCCACCAAAACATATGGCGGAATTCTCGATCCGGAGCCTGAAGACACACGAAAAAGAAGTCTACGGATGTGGGGATCTGATCGTAGCTCCCACGAGATCCATTGCCACTCATGCACTGTGCAATTGCCATCCAGTTTAGTGCTGTGAGATCCAGGATTTCAGAGATATCGTCAGAGAAGAGAGCTGCTTCCTCCTCGGTGTAGCCCAGTAGATCAGCCTCATCTGGGTCATCCTCCGGGCTCCAGCGCAATGGATGCCGTCATCATGGTCTCTGCGACGTGCAGCACATCGGCCTGTGTCTGTGTCTTCGTGGTGCGGGGCATACCTGTTATCTTTCCTTATCGGGAATTCACGGCAATGCATGTCGTGTCCATCGGAGATTGAATTTATATTTGTTCGGAACAAATATGAACACGGGGAGACGGGACACGGGGAGACGGGCTCAAGAATTGAGCACCCCTAATAATCTCTGTGAGCACAGGAAGGTATTCAACATGCGCGTTATATGTAGTTCATCCTTTTCTTGTTTAATTTGTGCGGAATTTCTTTGGGTGCTGAATGAGCCTATGTTATCGGGCCGGGGGCGGGAAGTCCACCTAAGCAAATCAGTGGCAGTGAGGTCTCGTCACAACTCAAGACGCACCTCTTCTCCTGCCAGCGTATGCGCATCAGTGCCAGCCTTGCTCCATACGCTAATGTGAGTAATACACTTTGTGTCCTTTCCATCTCACAGTTTCCAACGAAGCCGACGAGTACTCGGCAGACATAACCTGCTAGTAGCACCTTTTCCCCGACGGACTCCGGAAAGCAAAAGAGCCGCTTTCATTTCGGTGTGAAGTACTGTGCGTCCAGCTCTCGGGATGGATCCCCGTTTTGCGGGGGGACCGCTTGCCTGCGATGCACACCCCGTGTTGACCCTACCGAACGAAATCACATCCGAAATTTTCATCCACTTCCTTCCTGTGTATCCGATTTGTCCGTCTCTTCACGGCCTCTTTTCGCCGATTATCCTGACACACATATGCCACCAATGGAGGGAAATTGCCCTCACCACTTCAGCGCTTTGGAGGGCTATATCACTGGACTACAGGTTACAGCATCATACCTGGGCCGGAACGCACGAGCTCCTGCAACTCTATATAACGAGGTCCCGCGCATTTCCACTTTCCATTGAAGTCTTTGCCGACGATGAACTACCTCCGGAAGCTGAAGCAACCCTCGTTTCTCATCGCCTGCGATCGGAATTCCTGACATTGCGTTGGGATGGGGTCGACACTTTCTCCACCCTCTTCGGCAGGCCAATGCCGGTCCTACGCCATTTGGACCTCCTTTTCTGTCATACTCCTGGTCCGGACCCGTTGTTCGACTCCCGTGATGTATCATTGCTCCGCTCGGTGGCGCTCGAGTGCGGTAGCGATGGCGTCGGTCTCCCCTGGGCACAGTTGACAACCCTTAAACTGGTTTGCGTCCCTCCCAACGAATGCACACGGGTTTTGCAGCAGACTGCTTCTCTCGTCCATTGCGAGCTGTCGCTCTACCTTGAAATCCCAGACGATAACATTCATATCCAGGAACCCGATATTACGCTCCCGCACCTTGAAACATTCCATTTCAAAGTTGTGGATGGGCATCCGTTCGCCCCATATATGATTGAATGTTTCATCCTCCCTGCGCTCCGGAGTCTTGAGGTCGAAGAGGAACTCCTTGGATCCGATCCCATCCATACACTCAGGGCATTCCTCTCCAAATCGGGATGTACACTACAAGAGCTGCACATCGGAGATCATAATGGAGAATTGGTGACGGTGAACTCATATAGGAGAGCATTTCCGTCCATTCCGAATTTTACATCCGACTGGGACTCCGATGAGGACAATTCCGACGCCGGAAGCACTGCTATCTCGCCGGCATCGTAGTCGTCGTGTGAAGCGTCCTGCAAGTAACAAAAGCACATACTCACTCCGCGCCGTCCACCAGGTCCAATTCGTAACAATCCAATTACATACATCCGACTGCAACAACCTTCTTGCCAATTTTATTGCTCTTGTTGGGCCGGCTCATGCAAATTATCCTCGGGCCTGCGTAATATGGTCGACGTGTATTTATTCTTTTCCTGTACAACGCGGTTCGGTGTTTCGCATGTATCTTCCCGAGGGTCCATTTCGATCTTGGCTGCACCGTGAGGTGGCGGTTATTTCGCTGTCACGTAGATGCTCGACTTTCCCCGGAATAATCTCAACAAGAGCTGTCGCGGATATTGTGTATTCCAGATTTTCACTTTTTCGGTCCGTAGCTAATAAAGTTGCAGGGACCTACTGTTCGCCGACGAGGCAGACAACTAGGAGAGCATCAGAATTGTTTTTGTTTCGGCCATATAATTATCCTTTGTCGGCGTACCACACAATGCCTCCGCATCTCAGACATCTCTTTCTTGTCCTCTTCATCCCCACTTGAGTCCCGTCACAAGTCTTATGTCGACATCATCAATCCCAATGTACGCACCGATAATTACAAAGCTGCTGGTCGATGGACGGAAAGTGCTATGAACATGATAGTGGGCACTGCCGTATGTAGTTGATTGAAATGCGAGAAGTTGAGCCGGCGAGTTTAGCAGCTCAGCGTGAAATTCCCTTGGCATCAACAGGGTACGGAGTGCGAACGGAGCGTAGAGCGTGAACCCATACAACGCTAGGAAGAGACTAGGTATCCTTCAATCTCGCATTATACTCACTTCCCAACTCGGAGGTAACATTTGGTAGGGGCCCATCAAGCCATTGTTTCGCAGCGTCCGTCCAGGGTGTGGAATCTGTGGCCCCTGTGAACCGAAGCGATCCAGTGAACCGGAGCGATCCAATACAGCTCGAATGCTGATGCTCATGTAAGACCAATGATACCCTGGCGAGATCTCAACTCACCTTATCGTAAACCTCCCAGCGCGCGCTCTCCCAGCCTGCGTCTTCGACACCATGTTCATCCATCACACCAAGCAGCGCGCTAAACAGCTCTTCGATGTACTCGTCCTTCCAACGATAGGTCCGTGTCATGGTGGTCACATCCTCGTCATAGGCCTGCTCGTCCGGCGACGATGCAGCGCGCTCAAGAACAGCGCGAAATCTGGTGTAGGATGCGCCCGGAGGTGCCAAGGACTCGCCGTCGGGTCGGTCGGGGTACAATGGCAGATCAGCGAGTGCAGCTCTCGCCCGTTTGCGGCTAGAACGACTCTGGCCAAACTCGCTGTCGGTGGCTGCCAAAGCCTCGTTCGCTGCATCCCACAGCCAGGCGTGGCCCCACTTCGCAAAGTTACTCTTCGTCGTCCGACTGAGTTGCTCCTTCCGGGCGGCATGCTTCCTCTTCCACGCTATGTCGGCCAGGGTTACTCTCATTGTGGTGATTGCGGTGGTGCGGAAGGAACGTGTACCAGCTGGTCTGATCCGACTTGCTCCGCCATTGGCATCTGATGGGATCCGCTGGTTTAGTTTGGGTTTAGTCCAAGTAATTTCATTCATTCCGATTGTCTTTCAATTGGGCCGTTCCTGTTCCCATGATATTCATTGATTCTTCGCCCGCTTGATGTCTACAGCGATGTAATTTATCTATCTGTTCCATTGTTCTCGTAAATCACAGATGCGTACCCGGAGCAACTCCGGAGACTGCATTCCACGCCATAAATGTAGGAAGGCAGCCGCAGTTTACTTGATAGAACCGCGGCGGATTGATTAGACCTGCCCATTTTCTTTGGATCTAGTCAATGCGTGTCTCATGTATATTTGGTGATAATATTGAGCGGGACGCAGTCTGTGTACAAATCTCAACCAAGATCCCGAATAGTATTTTGCGCCGTTGACCTGAAAATTTTCCACGCTGAAACAGTTAAGATTGGAGTCGGTATGTACAGGAGTACCATTCGCGCAAGTTGACATCCGTGAAGCATGGAGATTAATTAGACTTCGGACAGGACATTGAATAGGAAATTCAGGTGAAAAAGCCTCGAAAAGTTCCAGAGTGAAAACCCGGTCCAGGGCAAGAAACAAACGCGAACAGGTCTGGCATTATGTTGAAAGGTCGCCTTGCCATCTGATCCATTGTTGGCATCGTTGTTGGTACCACTGGATCAGGACGGGCTGCGTCGCCAGCACCTTTCTTCTTTCTACCACCACGGAAAATCAGCGGGAAGCGGAAGTCGACGAGTATCGTGAGATATACTTGAAGGTCTTTGGCTCTCCGACTAACCTAGCCCATAGCCATTCCACTGCAGAGCGCAAAGGACACGTTTGGACTTCAGTGGGAGCGCTGCGTCCAGCTCTATCGATGGATCCCCATCTCGCGGGGGACTGCGATTCGTGCCCTATCTGGACCCTCAGACGAAATCACATCCGAAATCTTCATTCACTTTCTTCCTGTGTATCTGATCTCTCCACCCGTTCGAGGCCTCTTTTCGCCGATTATCCTGACGCACATATGTCACCAATGGAGAGAAATAGCTCTCACCACTCCAGCCCTTTGGAGGGCAATAAATCTCAACTCCGGGCTAGAAAGCGCCGCCGAGAGCAAGGAGCTCCTGCAAGCCTGGATTACGAGGTCCCGCACATTGCCCCTTTCCATGGACGTCCGTGTATATGAGGACATGCCACTCGAGACTGCTGAAACCCTCGGTTCTCATCGTCTGCGGTGGGAATTCGTGAAACTTTGGTGGCTTAAAGCAGACGCTCTCTCCACGTTCTTTGGCGGGTCAATGCCCGTCCTGCGTCACCTGGACCTGGCGCTCCGACATATTCCTACGCCACCATTTCGCTTCGGCGACCTACCGCTACTCCGCTCCGTTACACTGTACTCCGTTCTTGAAGGCATTTGGCTACCTTGGACACAGTTGACAACCCTTAAATTGCTTGACGTATACCCCTTCGAATGCACGCCAATTTTGCAGCAATCTGTCTCTCTGATCCATTGCGAGCTGGCCCTGTATAGTGCAGATGAAGATGACAGTCGCCAACCCGATATCACTCTTCCACAGCTTCAAACACTAGTACTGGTATGTTCGGTGCAGGACCATCAGCAAATTGACAAGTCCTTTATTAAGGACTTTTCCCAACTTTTTCAACTTCCAGCTTTTTTGACGCCTTTTCATTAGCTTTTTGGATTCCTTTTCGCGGCTTTCGGGTCCTTATCTGGTTTCACAGCTTTTGCTCCAAAAGTTCCCGTAAATCTGGGCCAAAGCTCTGGGAAAAGATATGTATCTACTGTTACCGCTATCCGGAACCACGGCCGCCGAAATTAGGACCAACAAAAAACTTGGTTGAAATTTCGCACCACTGAGATTTTCACCAAGTCCATTGAAACTCCGCTCAAATCACGCCATCCATCAATGGCGTGATGTTGGTTGATGTCGATCCCGGTGTCGCTCTTGTCTTTCCCCCCTCACTCCGGTCCCCTAGTCTTCTCGGTTCTGCCTCCCGTCCAGCGCCAAGGGCCCTAAACCGTTACAAGACCGCCTCAAATCCTGTCTCGGACCTCCTCAAGCTACTTTTTCTGGTCTTATCCCTCCCTATCGTCATCCTCTGTCTCGGTGCGCTGCGCTGATTTTCAAAAGCAAGACTTCCCCTCAAGACTCAAGACTCAACCGTGTCCTTCAAGTGATGTAGCTCCTTGCCTGCTCTTCAATCCTTCATCCCGTGTTGTGGTCCACTACCTCCTCCCAGATCATTAGTTTGGGGATGACACGACCAGCGTTTCATGAACCTTTCATTCGGTATGTTTGAGCTGGGTATGTATGTAATGGTGTGCACTGTGTTGACTCTTTTTCAGGCTCTACTCTATCTTTTTCGAACCTCGGCCTGTCGTTGCGGTGTCAGTTGGTGCTCACGCAAAATTCGATCAACAAGGTGTGTGCAAGTACTCTTCAGGGATCAGACCTTCGTTAATCCCCGCTGTCCCCCTTGGCTGTCCTTAACACCGGGTGAGCACCTTTCGTCGCCTCAATAATCATGCCTCACACAAATGCCAATTCGTTCCAGATCTCCTGCCATGGTGATCTGGTGTTCCTGGTGGTTGGGTAGTTAAGCAACCTGTACAAAAACATTTATATCCAGTATATCACGGTGCAATATATCCGTTATTCCTGTTTTCCTGGCTCCAATAAGCGCTTTATGAGTCCTTTTCCTGCCTCTTAGATCTCCGCTTATCCCATCTTAGTACAAGCTTTTGTGGCTTTTTTGGCTTTTCTAAGCAAGTGGACCTGGATTATAAAAGCCACCGGAGCTTTTGCAGCTTTTCAGCTTTTTTGGCTTGGAAAAGGGTGAAAAGCCACCGGTAAGCCAACCTGTCAAGATGCTGATGACGGCATTCCGATGGCCGGATATATTGATAGTTTTACTGTCCCTGCGCTCCGGAGTCTCGACGTCGCAGAGGAGTTGCTTGCATTCAACCCCATCCATACCATCTCAGCATTCATCTCGAGGTCCGGCTGTACGCTAGAAGAGCTGCACATCGCAGGAGAAGGATCGCTGGCGGCAACCTCGTATAGGAGAGCTTTTGCGTCCATTCCGAAGCTCACATTCGGCTGGCACATGTACATCGATGAGCGAGACTCCGACTCGAAAAACATCGTTTCCTCAGTGGAATCAGGGTCTGCGTATGTGCTTTTGTTACTCTTGCGCTTCTCCAGACTAACTCAGCATCATCCATCAGGTCCAGTTCGTAACAATGCACCCATAGACGTCCGTGCATGGCACTCTTCCTTTTTAATCTATTTTTCTTGTTCAGGCAGATCATGTAAATCAACCATTGAGTTTGTACTATGGTTCAGCAGGTGTATCTATTTCCGTTCTTTTGCAACGTGATTTGCTGTCCATAGTTCTTTAACACACAATTTGGGTCTGTGGTCGTCATCGATAGAAGTTATAGAACCCTACTTTTGCGATTCCGGCGGCTAAATTGCGCAGTGAGGCTTATGAGGTACATATATAGATCCTTCATTTAAAAATGCAAGCATGTTACTGCCAGAGTGTTCGAATGCGGTGTGGGTATAACGCGATGATGGAAAGTATACATGTGGATGGAATGCAAACAGGTGTGAGTTGAAAGGAAACCCAGCACGAAATAAAGAGAACTCGAGCCTGCTACACATCCTCTAACGTGTTCTCTGCAGCGAGACAAGGAGGTTCCCAAACCGCACAGAGGTACAGCAGACGCGACAATCCAATCCGTGAAGTTGGGTCTCTCGTATTGCGAGAGAATGGTGCCACCGTGCCATAAACGGGGCAGCATCAAGAGATCCCTCCGCACTGTGTCGAGCCAGAGAGAACTTGGAGAGCACTGAAACTGCAACTCTCTTGGAACTTTCCGTCCTGCAATGCCAGGCAGTTCTGGGTTCCATTTCTGCTGTTCCGGGGCGCAAATGTAGCCTCTTCCTTTTCCCGATTAATGAACCAAGGCCACAAAACATGAGAAACATGACACGGGGAAAGAAAGTTGAAGAAACCGGATTGGGTTTGGACTGGGTGGGTGACGGAGCCGTCGGAACAATCCATCAGTGGCAGTGAACAGCCAGTGACATTCCGAAATTCTCCGAACCTCCTCCTTGTGTCCTGCCGCCACCTCACTGGAACCGCCGACAGGCCATTCAAGCAGTCTATAATATTATTCCCTACGGATCGTGTAACGGCGTCGAATGCAAGTCGTAGACTCTGCCTTACAGCTCGAATGCAAGTCGTACACTCTGCCTTACAGCAACCAACATAGAAACTGGTGAGTTATTTTCCAACGGCATGCTACATAGACGTGCGAACCACTTATAAGAACGTATGTAAGAGGAAGGAAAGCTCCGAAGAAATTATGTACGGAATGTTCTAGGTCCGCTATCTTGACACTGGGTAACTCTTCACTCGTGGTCGCTGTGGAAAAATCAATCCGAAACCAATCCGAAACACCATATATGACCGAGCTACTCGGAATATTGCAAAGAAAAATCAAAGCCTATCAGGAATGACTCACGGAGGTGGAGTGCGAATAATGAAACGGCTGACTGACAGGAATCATGGACGGCTCACACGCACCTCTGCTGCCGAAGTACATGTAAGGCCTCCGACATGCTTCGTACCTAGGTCCTCCCCTGACGATGCTCCTCTCCCCAGTAGCTTTTGCAGCCTGCGTTACGGTGGTTTGTGCTCTCTGGCGCGCCATCCGCCTACTTACCCGGAAGTCCGTTCTCGACAACATCCCTGGCCCACCTTCGCGATCCAAATGGACTGGTAGGCATCCTGCGTATGACGATACTCAGATGGTTTAGGTGAATCCATACAGGCAATTTCCTGACTCTGTTTGACCCGCAGGGATGGGAATTTCATAATGATATCGCGAACAAATGTAAGTTTCCAGAAGTCCAAAGAGTTTTCACCCGTATTTATCAATTTGCGAAGATGGGGGGATTTCGCGAATCGATGGCCCTGGCAAGGTGCGCACTTTGTCTCTCCGGATGTTCTCCAATTTAATTTCGACCAGTCCAAGATGCTCTATGTGTTTGACCCCCTGGCGCTATATAATATCACGGTCAAGGTGGATGGATTCAATTTTTACCCGATCCTCAACGTTCTCAAGTCGACCGTTAGGACCAACCGCTTTACGACCGAAGCAATACGTCTCTGCTGTACGTCCACCCCACATCCTCTACGGGAGGAAACGTGTATTCACCCGTATCAGAGCTGCTCAATTGCTGTTTGGCGAGGGCCTGCTCTCTATTGAAGCAGGTATGTCTGTTTATAAGCGCCTCTTGCCGATGGTGGTATATGTTGTCTTTTCAGGAACACAACATCGCAAGCAACGTAAAATGTTGAATCCCGTCTTCAACGTGGTGCATCTGCGGCAGCTGGGTATGTAACATGAAGTTCCAACCCTTGGTGATTTCCTGATACTCTTTGACAGCTCCAATCTTCTATGAGGTTACTCACAAGGCATGCTGTTACGTCCTTCGCTAGTCCTTCAAAGCTCACCGGATTGGAAGCTCCGGGCTGCATTGACCTCGAAGGCTGCGCATGGTTCCACAGAAGTGAGTCTCATTCAAACCACCGCCGACGGTGAATGTAACTCATCTTAGGTCGACATCCACGAGTGGCTCGCCCGAACCGCAGTCGAGCTCATCGGCCAAGGTGGCCTGGGTTTCTCGTTCGACAGACTAACCGACAACCCGGACGACCCGGTCCACCCGTACAGCAATGGAATCCGAGGCATGCAGTACGTTCCTTCCATTCCTGCTCCTCCCAACTTCTCTACTGACTACTATACCATAGATCTCTCCTTATGCGCCTGACTCTGGCATTCAAGTTCATACTTCCATGGGCGAGGAAGATCGGTACACCTCGGATTCAAAGGGCAGTTATCAGCGCGACGCCGTGGGAGACGCTGCATGAGTTCCGCGATACTGTGGATATTATGGACGACACCACGCGGCAGGTATACAACGAGAAGAAGCGCGCGTTGTCGAACGACGATAAAGGGGCTCTTGTTGCACCAGCCGGCGGGAAGGATATTATCAGTATCTTGAGTACGTCGGCTGGATTTTCGGTGGTATAGGGGGTGCTAAATTGCTTTCTTCTTTCAGTGAAGGAGAATTTGCGAGCAGACGCCGACGATAGGTTGTCGGATTCCGAGGTGTTGGGCCAGGTGCGCCTCCAATACCACATATGTTCCCTGCATTGATCAATTCACACTTGTCACCCAGATGTCGTGAGTCGAATGCTAGGGTTCGATTCGTACCCGATGTTCAACATTCCATCATGTAGCACTCTCATTTTCGCCGCAGCAGAGACCACTTCCAGTGGCCTCGCAAAGACCCTACAACTCCTCGCCGAGAACCCCGAGATCCAAGACCGCCTGCGTACAGAGCTCACAGATGCGCAGGAAAGCAGCGCAGGCGATATTCCATACGACAAGTTGATGCAGCTGCAATACCTTGACGCAGTGTGTCGTGAGACGCTGCGCCTGCATCCTCCCGCGCCGATCTTCATCCGAACGTAAGTCCAACATTACTAAATCTTCCACCACGTTCGCCACGTTCGCTGAATCACTTCCTCGTGTCTAGGACGCGGGCAGACGTCGTGTTACCGCTCGCACACCCAATTCGCGGTCTCGACGGTGCGCAACTAAGCGCCGTTCCCATTCCGCGGGGCACGGACATTGTGGTCTCCATTTATGCCGCGAACCGCAATCCCCGCTTGTGGGGCCTTGACGCGACGGTCTGGAAGCCTTCGCGCTGGCTGGAACCGCTACAGATCAGCGTTAACGAGGCACGCCTTCCGGGCATCTACCAAAATCAGTTAGTACACGGTGTTTGCTAGATTGTCGACTGTCAACTACTGACCGGAATGTTTTCAGGATGACATTTTCTGCGGGTCCACGCGCGTGCATGTGAGTCTCTGACCCGACCCCCAAAAAATGGGTGACCGAGTTCTGTGCTTGACAGCGGATTCAAATTCGCCCAACTCGAGATGAGTGCGTAGTAATTGTTTTATTTTTTGTCAATCCAATCACCCATATATTCATTTAAGAGGTCGTGCTCGCTGTTCTACTGACTAGGTTTCGCGTTTCTGTTGCTGAGGGGGAGGTTATCTGGGACCTGGGATTTGTTGTGAGTCCCCGGTTGCGGGGCGGAAAAGAGCCAGAAATGCCGTTGGTGCTCACGCTTCTTAAAGGCCAATAGCATACTAGAAATAATACTGTTGATCCTTTGTGTGTAATGAAGATATGCACCACTCATCCCGAATCTGGCTACTTAGGATTGGCACTTTGCCTCAACATGCTAGACCAGCGTTGTGACAAGTATTGTTTTTTGAACCCACCGTTGAAACCGTGAGAACAACATGAAACGCAACCGATTTGGCACCGCCACATCCCTGCTTGCCTTCTACCATCACCAAACCATCACAATGGGTTTCCGACAGCAGATTCCAGACGAATTGTGCCTCGAAATATTCCGCCATTTTCCCCGGAAAACTTGAAAAGAACTTTCTTTTACCTGCCGCGCGCTCAATCGCACATGTTTCCACTTCCGGTTTGCCGACTTCCATTTTACTACGCCGGCCGAACAGACGTTACTTTGACTCCTGCGGAGGAGGTCAACCGAGCACTGCAGCGGCTGAAATTCTGGACCTCTGATGCTGTGGCTCGTTTCGTTCGTTCATGTCAAATTGCCCCGACCAGCCACTCGCGAACGAGACTTCCGTCATCACCAAGTCGACGCCCGCGTGTGAAGGACTACGCAATACGCTCATAGCACGCTGCCCAGCCTTGAACTCGATCTGGTTCGATGGGTACCACTTCGTCTACCGGTGGCGCAGATGGCGCGATGGGCAGGTCGACGAGACTTTTGCGGACGAGGTAGGTGCGTAGTAGTGCACCGTGCCTTGAATAAGACTGATTTTCCGCTGTGATCAGGAGATGTAGACGAGATGCGCGATAGTTTCCGCAGGACGGGACATGTAGATTTATATTGAAGAACCAGGATATATACATGCGATTATGACGATGTTCCATATTATGAGAAGTCAATTGGAGGACAGTGGAGTGTGGAAGTTTTATGGGAAGATCTGTTCGAGATCTGTCCCAAACGACCACCGATCTCAATCTCAACTTGACATAGACAATTCCACCGATTCCGGCGGGTATCCTTATTCTTAAGCATAGCTTTGAATTCAGGTACGAGGATCTTGATTTACTTTTGAACAAGGATTGGTGCTTATTTTCTTCTTCGCTTCTAAGTATGTAAGTAGCCTTCGGCCAGCTGTCGGCCGAATCTGAGTTTGATCCGAATCGTGATACGGTGATTCTGATTATCGCCGAGTGTGACAGGTAACGCTCTTCCTCCTGACCAACACTCCGAGCGACAGAATGGTGCACCAGTCCCTCAAAGTCGGGAATATTTTGCGCCTAAATCGAGATCTACGGGTATCTGTTCTTCCCTCTACATCAGCTGAGCTTCGGCCTGATAATCAGTAATATCGTAGGTCTTAGCATCCGGAGCGGTGAATGGATCCATCCCAGATCTCGCCAAATTGTACCGAATCCTCCCAGAACTAGAGAGCCAAGCGTTTCTAGTACTACCTGTTTTCTATGCCCATCTTGATCCGATGTCCATCCCACCTACCGGCACACTGGACACCACTGAAGCTAATTCGATCGTCCCACCTTCCATTGACAGCGCTCTGATCTCGCTAAATGCACTCAACATCCTTGTGCAGAGAGGATATGTCCCAAAGGATGCATACCTAGACCTGTGGCCGCGCTCATGGCTTTGGATCGAGTGGATTCACACATTCTGGTCATATATTCCAGGTCTCCGCACATCATCGGAGATTACCATATGTGTCAACAATGCCCTTCTTGTTTGGGAGCTTGGAAGTCATCCTCAAACAACGTGTCTTGTCCGATCCACTCCGGGCGTTCGAAATCTAATCGCAAGGGCTTGGGTGGAACTTGTGCACGACGACGCTTTTTCGACACAACCCAGCACAGTCCTCGAATTATCCCGCCTTCTGAGGTTCCTTTCAACGGATATCGAGTCTCCTGCGAATTTGGAAGAAGTCATCGACGGGGTCGGTGGCAGCCATCTCTATCTGGCATCTACCCTCATGAAACATATTTCCCGTGCGGTCCCCGCCCTTTCTTTTGTTGCCTCACCCGTGGCCGATCCACCTGCCGCATCTCTCGGCACGGCTGTGGAATTTATGATTGGAACGTCGCATCGCCCCCTCCACTATGCCCTGCTTGATCAAGGAATTGTGACATTGCTTGTGTCTGTGCTTCGAGCATTTACAGTCCATGGACCGTTGACGAACCCTCCACGGCGGCGGATTGCTCACCTCGGGTTTTACCTGTTGACGAGATACATGCAAGCCGGATCAATCCGAGTGGCAGAGGCTTTGAAAGCTGGCCTCCTGCCATGCACGGTCTCCCTGGCCGAAGACGCTGTGGGTGAAACCGATGTTACGCGAGGCAGTATCCAATGGTCCCTGAAGACCGTCACTTGCCGGATCCTGCCAGGGAATCTCGTCTCCTACGCTGTGGTAAGGCAGATGAAGATATCTCTGCCCATAGCCCAACTATCCCTGGAGAGCTCGACATTCATGCAGACAGGCATATCGAGAGATTGGGAAGTATTGGTGGCATTGGCAGAGGAGCGAATCAGGATCCTAGATGTCTGGGAATCCGGCGGGCGACCGTCCCTTCACGCTTGCGATAACATGAAAGTGAGTGCAATGAAGTAAAGTCATTGTCGGTTCCCTTCTGACTGCTCGAACCAGTGCGGTGAGATTAACCGGAAACACACGTTCAGGTGTTGTTCCGCATGCCTTAGCGTAAATTACTGTTCCCGCGAATGTCAACGTATAGATTGGAAGGATGCGCACCGAGAGGACTGCAGCAATCTCCGAGTTGCTCGATTTCGTTGAGTCGTAGTTTCAGTTCCACACTTTAATTCACTCATAGTTTTGAAGGACATCGACACTTCCTACTTCAACCACGCGAAAGCGCCTTTATGCGCGCAATTTTACACCGAGATTATATGCGCCTGCGTTATGACGTGTGGCTCAAGCAAGTCAATTTCATGCGTTTGAATCCTAGCGAACAGTATTTTGTTGGCTTCGACTACACCAAGGCCAGCGGTGTTGTCATTCACGTCGGGGCTAAACACCAAATCTACGC
The DNA here is from genome assembly GCA_029281795.1 of Mycena crocata. Taxonomy (NCBI): domain Eukaryota; kingdom Fungi; phylum Basidiomycota; class Agaricomycetes; order Agaricales; family Mycenaceae; genus Mycena; species Mycena crocata. The sequence continues at coordinate 387,249 of JARJCP010000049.1, read as the reverse complement.
AAACGAGTTGGAGGCCGAACTCCCCAACCAATGGTGGCGTCTACTGCGTGCGGAGGGGAGAATGGAAATGCATTTAATGCTTACTACAGACCCCACTACTCTCCAACTCAAACCTCGTGTGTTCCCCTTACGCTCAAAAACCTCTGACATACACGATGGATTGCGGCTTATCGCAAGGGGACTCCCGGAAAGACTGAGCATCGCTCAGTGTGCCCATCAAACAGCCGAGGAGTTGCGTATGCTGTGTCCCCAAGAGGAGGAAGTTTGGGGTATGTCGGAAATTCATTAGGTAGAACGCTCATAAAATAAGTTAGCTACGGTCTACACCCTGGCACTAGCGGCCAGTGTACTATCGTGTAATAAAATGCATCTTCTCGCCATTCCAACTGCAAGTACCGAGTTGGAAGAAAGGACCCTCGATGGCTGCGTATTTCCTTTCTCTTTGACACAACGTGGAGAGCCTGTTTTGATCCTGAACTGGTTGGCGTTTCTTCTTTCATCACATTCAACGGCATTTCCCAAAACGGCAAACAAATGAACTAGGCTTTCTTTGAAGTTGAAACAAACATCGTAACGTTGGAGATCCCCATTATTGGCTTCGAAAGAAGGAACTGTTCCCTATGTTGCCCATTCCGTCCAACAGAGGAAGGGTTCTGGCCGGCGCTTTCATCCCAGACGATGCATCATGGCGCTTTGACTATCCAAAGCTTGGTCTTTGGTCTTTGACCAGGGTGCGCTTTGAATGAGATATAAAACCAACCCAAGGAACAGTGGAAATGGCATCCCGCTTCTCTTCCATCTCAACTACTCAGCCTCCTCCTCCTCCTCACCTATTTTCAACTTCACATCAATGGCCTACTACCAAATTCCAACCCACCGCTCCGGCCCCAACCCCGCAAACCGACGTCGCGTCCCACAGGAGGCGTATGTCCCGAAACAGGGTTGGAAAGCCGCGACGGGGCGCACGCAAATGCACGCACCGGTATCATTCGACTACGCCGGCCGCGCACGGGAAGGCGTGTCGATGCGCGAGTTGCGCCTCAAAGGTGTTGCGGCACCGATACAAGGCGCAAATGATCTTGTTCTCGTGCACACCGGTCTCCAGCGCGTTGTTTTCCGGATCCTGGTATGTGCCTTGGATAAGTTCAACCTCGTGAGATGTTTAACTGAGCAAAAAAAATCACAGTGGCCTGGCTACGGGCATGTTGAATGGTGCCGCACGATCCCACTTGTCGCTTCCAACGGTGCGCCCATAACGCGAGTCGCGCTAGGCGTGCAAATCGCCTCGAATTTCTCTCGTTTCTTCGAGGTTCGTGTATATTACTCCCCGTCAATCTCATTCACACAAAATTGACACGATTCTTTGACAGAAAACACAATATGAAACCCCAAAGTCGACAGACTGGATGGTCGCCCCGACATGTGTGCGATTCGAGCATCTGGTCCTCGTTTCACTGCAGAATACCTTCGAGGATGTGTGGCAAGCGGATGTCATTCTGGATTTTTCTTGATTTCGTACTCGGGGTCCTTCATTCCACTTGCATCGCTATATTTATGCCCTAGATTCATCGCATGCTATACCCTCATCGCACAATATACATCCATAGAACACTCCTGCATTAGAATTTTGAATGACAATAGTTCCGCCATAATCCTCTGAATCATTGCGCAAATTGGCCGCACAAGGGGCAAACAAAACCCCGGCTGTGTAGAAAGAAGATAGGACGGGGCCAAAAACCCAAACCCTGTCGAGAATTAATGAGAAAAATCGAACACGTTGTAGAAGACAAGAACACATGCCAAATTCAAACGGACATCCAGATGAGCCGCTCCGACAAGAGGAATGGAATTGACAAGAAAGTTGGATGGTCACGAACTGGACCTGGTGGACGACACAGAGTGAGTGTGAAGAAGCCGGAAAGTCGCAAAGCACATGCGACGATGACTCTGATTCCGTGTCCGATGAGGATTCTGTCTCGAAATCATCCTCATCCAAGTCCGAACCGTCCTCAATGGGTTCAAAGTCGAATGTCAAGCGTGGAATGAACCGAAATGCTTCCCTATACGAGCTCGATCCTATTCCTGAGATGTGCAGTTCTTGCAGTGTACAGCCTGATTTCGAGATGAATGCTGAGATGGAATGGATAGGGGTGGAACCAAGCATTGCCTCTGTGACTCGGAGGCTTTGAAGCGCAGGGACGATGAAACTCTCGATATATCCGGACATTGGAATGCCATCCTGCACTGAGCATATCAGTGTTTGAAGGTGTGGAAAAGTGATATCGTGTTGGCGACTGTCATCATGATTTGTACTGTACAGCGCCAGCTCGCAATGGATCAGAGATACAGACTGCTGCAAAATTGGCGTGCATTCGAAGGTGTACACCTCAAGCAGTTTAAGTGTTGTCAACTGCGCCCAGGGTAGACCAACGCCTTCGAAAAGGGAATCCAGTGTAACCGAGCATAGTAAAGGTAGATCGCCAAAGTTAAATGGATCCATAAGGGTAGTAGGAATAGTTTGGAACGCCAGGTCCAGGTGGCGCAGGACGGGCATTGACCCGCTAAAGATGGTGGGGAGAGCATCTGCTTTAAGCCACCGAAGTTTCACGAATTCCCACCGCGGGCGATGAGAAACGAGGACTGCTTCAGTCTCGAGCGGTAATTCCCCGTTGATAAAGACTTCGATGGAAAGAGGTAATGCACGGGACCTCGTAATCCAGGCTTGTAGAAGCTCCTTCCTCTCGGCGGCGCTCTCCTGCTTGGAGTCCAGCTTTATTCCCCGCCAAAGGGCCGGAGTGCTGAGAGCGACTTCTCTCCATTGGTGACATACATGCGTCAGGATAATCGGCGAAAAGAAGCCGCGAAGGGGTGGACAGATCGGATACACAGGAAGGAAGTGGACGAAGATTTCGGATGTGATTTCGTTTGGTAGGGTCAAGATGGGGTATGCGCCGCAAGCAAGTGGCTCTACTGCGAGAGCTTGATCCATCGGGGATGCTACTTCGTTTCGCTCCGTGGCACAGAAAACTAAATGGGTCGTTTCCTCTTCGCAAAGTAATGACTAGAAAAAGTCAGTCCGAGAAAAAGGATCCAAGTAGGTCTCACGAGGTGCTGGTCAGATTTCCGCTGCTTTCTCAGTTTGCCTTGATGGCAGGTGGTGGTCGGAAAAAGAAAGCCGCGAACAGTGATGGACGCGTGGCACGCATCACCATTGGATGATAACAACAGTGACGGCAACAATGCATCTGATGTGAAGATGTCTTGTAATCACACCGAGAATAGCGAAATTTCGGTTGACCCGATGTTACTTTCGAATAGTAACCCAAAACGTTGAAAATCAGTTGTGCCAATATCAGTGCCTGAAGTTGTAGAATCGGTACAGCTGAAATGAAATCTACAATGTAAAATTTCGCCACACACATCGCTGCCGCTGAAACAGAAGCCGATTTTTCTGATCTCCGGTGTCCCGATATAGCACCCGAAACTGAAGACATTGGCTTCCCTTTCGGCATCACTGAAATGACTGGTTTAGGTTCTGATTGTCAGTCAACCGAAATGAAAGCCGAAAGCAATAGTTTTGGCTGTGCCGAAATGTATTTTTTGCTGCCAGGCAATTAATTTTGGCACAACTGAAAGTAATGATTTCGGTGCTGATTTCTGTCGAGCCGAAACTCGTGCTGAAACTAACCATTTTGTTGATACTGAAAGGAAAGTTGATCTATGGACTTTTGGGTCCCGCATTGATGCGTCTGGGATAAGAAAATTTGGGTTCCGGTACGGCGGCATCGATATACATCACGAAATCATCTATTTCGGCTTTACTTTTAGTTCAACGGATTCTAACACTTTCGGCCCTGATATCGGCACAACTGATGTGTAAAATTTCGGATCACTTTTCGAAACTAACATCAGGTCAACCGAAATTTCGCTATTCTCAGTGTGAATTCAACCACGCTCGGACCGTATTGATCAGCTAGAGCCTCTTCTTTTTCAACCATAGCGAGGAGCTTCTCTGCTTCCTTGAATTTCCATTACAAATACAGTCCGGGCAGAGAAGGCGTAAAATCTTTGTAATTGCAGGCTTTGTATACACAATATGTCACACAAAGGATCTCAATGTGACGACTGCACTTCTACGTGAAAAGGAAAAGAAAAGAAAAACGTCATCGAACACATTCTGAGGGAAGGAGAAGAATAAAATAGTCACCGTTCAGGTACAGACAGCGTTCTTGGGACCCTCGGTCTTGCAGCCGAACGGGCTACCGCAGGGAGCGAATAACACAAAATCCTGCCCATTGCAGATGAAGATGTAGGCGTTGCCTCCATTCACACTCGCTGTGTTTGCACATCCGACGTCACCTACCACCAGGCTTCAGTTAAGCACACCGCAAGCCAGACATCAGGGTGCGTACCGGCTTGATCAGCGGGACACGGCTGGCCCACATCCTGCGCAATACCAGTCCCGACAAACAAGGAGTCTTCTGAAGAATGTATTACTGTAGTGTTTCGACCGAGTGTTCACATCACGCGTCACGGAGACCCGTGAACTGAACACTTATGACACTCGTACCCGTCACGGAGGTCCAATGAACACCTACTCTGGCGAAGACCACAGAGACCGAAAATCGCATTTTTGAGCTACGCAAAATTGGCGGTACACAATACGTAAGAAATAGTATGTACGCATCGACTAGAAACGGCGAAATTGTCAAAAGCGGTCATCGAAATTTAGTAATCAATGTGCTTCCCAAGCCGGGCCATCATAGCGACGAGTCGCGGTCCTCTGGCGCTTTCCACGTCCCAATGCTACGGGAACAGCATCCTCCTCCGCATCTGATGCGTCCGCAGCACCTGAGCGTACAATACTACCGTCCTCTGCCAGCGCAAAGTGGTCAGCAATCTCAGAATGCCCCGACGCGACATGGGCTGTAAGGACATCAAGGGGGATATCACAGTCGTCATGGAACGGCTCCGAGTAGGGCAGGTCTTCCTCGACATCAGCTGCCATGTCTGTAGCCGGCACTGCTTCGTCGTCCGAGTCCAGGGCAATCGGATCCTCGCCAGCAATTCCTCGTGTGAGTTCTGCGTATAGCGCGGGGTTATCCTTGGGTAGATTACGAAGCAGCGCGAGAGCTTCCGGGGATGTCAGGCTTGCATACGACAGATTGAAGTCTCCCGTGCCGGTGCGACACATTTCCCAAGCCTGAGAACTTACATGAGCAACAGGAATGGACAACAGTAAAAGAGGTACATACCTTCTTGATGAGCTCGGGTTTATTGACGTCGTGGAAGGCCTGTACAACCCATCCCACGGATCGGTTTCGAAGGGTGCCGACAGTAGTATCTAATTTGAGCTCGTCGGCAGGGATCCCTGCTGCGAGCTGCTTGGTAGCTTCGTCAACGATGTCCCGGTGGGCAGAGCGCTTCATGCTTAGCTTCAGAACTCGCTGGATTCCGACGTCGAGCGGTTGCACAAGCCCCGTACAGCCCCCGACAACGAAGTTAAGAATGATATTGGGGTGATGAATCTTCATCCATCTGCGGAACTTCTTCGACTTGTGCAGAGACCAGCAGTCGATCTTCCATTCTCCTGCCTGGTCATCGGGCAGATCAAGCCGTTTCCTCTCCTCGTCGAAATATGGTGCGATGATGTCGTCGGCGAGAAACCGCATTGTTTCGTGGGTGGACCAGTACGTCGAAGATTTCGAGGGAAGCATGACATAGCCCAGCCCGATGGCCTGCAATGAAGCGCTGGTCTTGCCGTGGTAGATGCCTTGCCATGGGAGTAATCGAGTTTCGGTGATAGAAGGGACTAACGTAAGGGCACGTTTTTCCTCCTGTCCCACGACGGCGACCTGCTTGGCACCACGCTCGTTCCACGTCGTCTTCGTCCCCTGCTGGTACACAAGCTGGGTCTGGTCTGTATTCACTCGCATCGACGGCGGGATGTTGTGGTCCCGAATGATCCACGCTTCGCGAATGAATGCCTCATGCAATTTCTGGATGTGATTCGCAGGTAGCTTCTGGGCAGCTTTTGTCGAGCGGCGCTCACTCCACCCCAGCGTATTGTGCAGGTACTTCTTCACGAAGGACTCGGAGCATCGAAAATTGCTCCCGTCATTCATGACTGTGTCCCAAAGCTCGGGCGCATTATCACTGATATGTGCACACATCACGGCGCGAATTGAGATCATGGTGAGCGGGACACCTGCTTTGCGAAGGGAGATGAGGTGCGCATTAATACTCTGGCAAATTGCGGGGTAATTTGTCTGATAAAATGTCAGCAGACCGCTACAAGCAAATGCCGATAATAGATACATACCAACAAGCCGCACCGTGTCGTTTGCCCACCCGGAGCATTACCCTTTCCACGCTCGACCTGTGCAAGCACGCTGTCCTTCCACTTCGACACGCCGCGAGCTTGCGCATCTCGGTCAATCCACCTCCCGACAACTTGCTCAGTCAGACCTGCAAAGTCCCTCGGATTGAGCTTCTTGGCGGCTTTGGCAATGGCGCGGGGGCTCCACGGTCGTCCTGCTACTATTGCGGCAGCCTCGACTTGCGACCAGATGAGGGGATTAAACCAATTGGTGAGTTTCGCCTCCGTCTGCTCAGATTTCCTTTTTCGGCCAACTGACTTCTTTGGCAGATCCTCCTTGAATTGGCGTCGGGGACGAGTAACTTCAGCTAAGGAGATGTCGCGAGAGGACGAGCTTTCGTCGCGGGGCAAGAGCGTGACAATTTTCTGTCATCAGGTAAGTAAGAGATTTGTAGGATGTTCTCGCACTAACCTTTTTCTGCCCGGGTACCCAGCCCGCCGCCATCTTCTCCGCTTTGATGCGGTCACGACGACGCTGCTGGCGCTCCACCGCATCTACGCGGTCTTTTGCCTGCTTCTGGTGCCTCGACGTCTCTTCCATCTCCTGACGCTCTTCCGACCGCTCCTCTGCCCTTCTCGCTTCTCGCTGCATCCGTTCTGCCCGGTCCTCGGGGGTCTCCACGCTCCAGTACGACGAATCTGTGTGAACTAGGTAGTCTACGTGAGTAGGGAACCTCACTGGACGTGCAAGTACGCGAGTCTATTCACCTAGGTAGTCTACGTGAGTAGGGAACTACAGTAACTAGTTAGTGAATGCTACAGAATGACGCTAAACGAGACTTACCCTCACTGGACGTGGAAGTACGCGAGTGAGGGTCGTCGCGTCACGTACGCCGCATATAAATGCAGGCGCACGTGAACACGGAAGTAAACACGGGATTACTCTATTTGGGATCGCGCCCGAGATGCATAACTCGTTCCGTCCAACACACCCCCTCAGCTCGGGCAGCGTATACCCCACCCCCTCACGCCAGGACACCCCCTCAAGCCAAACCAAGACCCGTGCGAAATTTGAGGAACGCCGGGGTCGGTAAGGGTTTCGTGAGAGTATCAGCGACGTTGTCGTGCGTGCCGACCTTCGGAATGGTAACTTTGCGTTTCGCCACGCAGTCGCGTATGTGGTGATAACGAACTTCGATGTGTTTAGCGCGAGCGTGGAACGCCTGGTCGTTGGACAGCACGATGGTGGAATTGTTGTCGCATTTGATAGTGGTGGCAGAGTCGATTGGAACGGTGATACCTCGAATGAGAGTCCTTAGCCAGCAAGCCTCCTTAGAAGCCTCCGATGCACCAATGTACTCGGATTCAGTGGAAGACGTCGTTACTGGTTTTTGCTTCCGGGATGCCCAGGATATGGCACCGGAACCGAGCGAGAAGCAGTATCCGTGAACGGCCTTCCGTTTCTCCGGGTCGCTTGCGTAGCTGGCATCGGTAAACCCAGTGAGTTCGATAGGGTTGGTACCGCCGAGGACGAGCTGGAGGTTCCGGGTTCCTTTGAGGTACCGGACGACGCGGATCGCTGCTTGCCAGTGGGCTGTGCTGTAGCAATCCAAGAAGCTCGCGAGGTTGTTCACAGCGAAAGCGATGTCGCCGCGCGTCGCGATCGCGAGGTACATAAGGCAGCCAACGAGGGAGCGATATGGCGTCTGCGCGAGTCGCTCGGCGTCCTCGTGTGAAAGGGCGGTGTTCGACGGGCGAGTAAGCTGAAGGCCATGCTCCATGGGCGACACAGCAGGGTGGGCATCGGTCTGGTGAAATTGGTGGATGATTCGATCGATGAGGGAAGTTTGGGAAAGGGAGATGGTGCGTCTTTCCGGGTCGCGGACGATGCCGATCCCCAGGCAGTATTTTATGTCGCCGAGGTCGGAAATCGCCCATTTGGAACGAAGCTGCGACTTGAAAAGGTCGTTAGCCGCTGTCGAGCTCGCCGCGCAGCACATGTCGTCAACATGCACGGCAACGACGTTGATGTCCTCGCCCCCCTTCCGCACGTAAACGCACCACTCACAGAGCATCCGCTTGAACCCCCACTCCAGCATCGCTTCATGCATCGTGTGGTTCCAAGCTCTGCCAGCCTGCTTTAGCCCATACAACGACTTCACAATCTCCCAAAGCCATCTCTCCTTCCCCTTCTCTTCGTAATGGCGCGGTTGTCGAGCGTATTGGTATTCTTCTGGAGGTAGGTCCGCATTGAGGAAGGCGGTCTTGACGTCTATCTGCTGAATGTCCCAGCCACGGGATGCAGCGACGTGCAAGACGGCGCGGAACGATTCGAGTCGGGCAGTAGGGGATGTAGTCTGAGTGTAATCGCGACCATAGACTTGACGGCAGCCCATGATGCAGTACCGCACTTTGTTACGCTGTACAACGCCCAGGCCATCGTGTTTCCGTGTGTAGATGGGTTTCAAGTCGAGGATGGTCTTGCCGCGCGGCATTTCCGAAGGGGGGGGATAAGCCGGTACACTCCCATGTCTCGTAGGGCGCCCAGCTCCTCGTGAGTCCCTTCGACCCATTTGTCCGCATCATGAGAGGCCATGGCTTCAGTATGATTCCTGGGGTCATCCGGGAACTTGACATCGATGGGATTTTGGGCAAGGTAGGCGTTAAGCTGACCCCATGTGGCGGCCTCCTCAGGATCATCGTCCTCTGGGGTGTTGGCGATCGTCTCAGCCCAGTCCGCGAGGATCTCCATCTCACCGTCGTCGTCGCTGTCGTCAGCGGCAGCGTGAGCCACGGGCTTCCGAACTCTAGTCGAACGACGGGGGAGGACGGGAGGAGGAGTAGATGGAGGTGGAGGGGTCGTGGGGACCGTGGGAGGTGAGGAATCGTCTGGAAGGTTGTCGAAGGCAGGTAAGACGGGACTCCCGCGGCGGGCGGCGGTGAGGGCGGTCGAGTGAGTCTAGCGGCAAGGCGCTCTTTGTTAAAGGACACCTTAGAAACTTGCCAGCTCTCAATGAACCTTACGTTTGCGGAGTTGTAGATCTTGCCGTTAGAACGGTCCCAGCAGCGGTACGCCTTCGATTGTGGAGTGTAGCCAACGAGTACGCACTCGACCAATCTTGCGAAGACCTTCGGGTTGTGGCTCTCAATGAGAACGAACGCGCGGCACCCAATCTCACGGAGATGCGCAATGTTTGGTTTTACCCCCTCAAAATCCTCGTGGGGAGTCCGACCACCCTGAGGTTTAACAGGAGTCCTGGCGTGCAAGTATGCTGCCGTGACACAGAATTCGTCCCAGAACGAAGGAGGTGCGTCGCAGCTGAGGCGCATCGCGCGGCCCTTGCCGTGGATGATCTTGTGATAGATTTCGCATTTCCCGTTCATCTTGGAAACATGCGGCGGCGTCCACTTGATTTCAATACCCCGGCTGGCGCAGAACAACATGAACTCGTCAGATTTCAGTTCGCCATTGTCGACGACGAAGCACCCCACGCGCTCTCCCGTTCTAGCTTCAATGGCGATGACCCAGTCCCGGAGGTAAGAGAATGCAGAATATTTATTCGGGATCGGAGTACACCATCCGCGGGAAGTAAAGTCGTCGACCATGTCGAGCGTGTAATGGTTTCCACTCCGAGACTCCACCGATATCCACCCGCTCAAATCCACATGTACCTGCTCGAGACGACGCGTCGACTTGGGACCTTCTCGGATTTTAGGAACCGAGGTGCGTGCCTGTTTGCCGCGGATGCATGCGTCACAAACGGGTGCATCAGAGGAGGGGTCAAGATCCATACCGTCGACCATATCGTTCTGGTAGGCATCGGCAACAGCTTGGTTATCGGGATGACCGAGGCAAAGGTGCCAGTGGCGAAGATCACGGGCGGTGGCGGATGCAGCGGTGGGCATGGGGACGGGAATGCAATCGAGACGGTAGAGGAGAGTAGAGGGATGAATGGACCCAGTGCAAATGACTTCAAGCGAGGTATTCGTGATCCAGACGGATTTGTCGTCGAAATGGCACGTGTAATGTTCTGTCCGGCACAGCTGGTAGACAGAGAGAAGACGAATCGATGTGCTGGGAACGTAGAGAGCGTGCTGCATCACAAGCTTGTCGGTCATAATGAGGCCGAATCCCATGGCGTCGATGGAGCTCCCCTGGAAGCCCTTGATTGCCTTGGGAGGAATTGCAGTGAAGGTGACGAATTCCTTTCGAATCGGGGTGATGTGAATATTTGCCCCCGTGTCGGCATAGAGGTCGTATTTGTTCGGGTCGACTTTAGATGCCGTGGCCGCATTCACCGTCCAATTGTTCCAATTGACCGAGGCAGTTGGGGACTGGATGGCCGCCCAGGCGAACAGATCTACGCCAGATCCCAATTCCCGCGGCAGTTCGTCGGTGAGCAAGTTGGGGAGGGGGTCGGAGGCGGCGATATTCGCGGCGGGGACCGGATTTCCTGGGGTCATGGGATCGAGGAAGAATGTCCCCTCGGCGGTGGTAACCATAGCGCGACCAGAGGAGTGAATGCCGAATTTGGGCGCGGGTTTCGAGCCCTTACCGCTGCCGGACGCAGCACCCCCTGAACTCGAACCGCTGGCCTTGGCTTTATCGGTGCGATATGCTTGCTGCGCTTCGCGAACCGTCTTCCCCGCCATGCCGCCGCCCTCAGTCGTGCAGTAAGGTCAAGTGTGAGTCTCCGGTTTCAAGCACTTAGTGTTTGTGCACTTCATCGCTGGAGTAGACCCGCTCGCGACATGCGCTTGGAGTGATTCGGTGGAAGGAGTCGAGCTGCCACCAATCTCGCGCCAGGATGCGAGTCGTTCCGAGATGATCGCAGCGTCGAGACGGGGCTCGCCCAGCAGCACCGCCTGCAACGTCGGATGAGACGATCCTAGAGCGACAAGCATCCCGGTGGCCAGGAACCTCTCCGCGTCAGGTGCGCCCGCAGCCCAGATAGCGTCGTTGAGGTTCGACAGTGTCGTTGTCGTCGCCTCGTAGATGAGCGGGTCGGTCGAGTAGCGAAGAGAAAAGAACTGCTTCATGGCTTTCATCTGTCCCGCTGGTCCACGGAGCTCGTGCCTCACGCGAAGGGTTTCCCATGCATCCGCCGACGATGTGCACTTCGAGATGAGCTTGCGCTCCGAGTCGCTGCAGATCTCGCTGATGAACGCGCGCACCACCATGTCGCTGTCCACGAAGGCGCGGGGTAAAGAACAGGGTCGGGTGGGAGATGGTCTTTCTTCAGGAAACGATACGCCCCCGGCTGCATCATGAGGATGCGATCAGCCCGCGAGGACCACTGCTGGTAGTTCTTGTTCGCCAAGGATAGCTTGTCCTTCGCGCTCCAACCGGCGGCCGAGAGCGGGAACGGACGAGGAATCGGTCCAAGCTCATGGTCCGATCCGCGCGCGCTTACATATTGCTGCGAGATCGATTGCGGCTGGTAAAGGTGTGAAGCGGGAAGTGGCTGGAGCGGGGGCGCAAAATAAGGCCGGAGAGGCGGTGGAGGGTTGGGCTGAGAACGGCGCGGAGGAGGCCGAGGCGGGAGAGGACGCTGAGAGGACATGGATTGCGAGTGCTGGAACGAGGCATTGACTTCATGCTGCTGACGCTGATAGGGAAGAGACTGCATGGGCGGGTAGTGCTGAGGCGGTGCGGGATGAGGCACGGACGGGGGAGGACCACCTTGCGCAGGATGCACCGCGAACGCCGGAATGTAGGACATCGAATTTTCCGGTGGCGTTGCGAAAAGATTGAGACCGGCCGGCGCCGTGCACGCCCGTTCAGGCATTGCAGCTGGCTGGCGGTGTTGCAGGTGCAGCGCGTCGTAGAATTTCGGGTGGGCAGGAGTAACGAGTGGCGCATATGGATGCGGGGGGTGCGTTGCATACTCCGGTGCCGTCTGGCCAGAGCCAGGACCCCAAGGCTGGCCGTAGAATGGATTAGACCCGGAATGCGTGGGCCCAGCCATGACGAGGATGGGAGCGTGAAGCTGGCGGAGATTCGCTCAGGTCGTGGTAAGAGAGGCGTACGCTCAGCGCGACTTCGTAAGAACGGGGAAAAGACAGTGTAACCAGCTCGCTGTGGAGCAATTCGACGTCCGGTAGACAAGGCGAGTTCACGATTCGGTGTCGTCAACAGCGAATCAAAGACCCATAACCTGTGTGAACTAGGTAGTCTTCGTGAGTAGGGAACCTCACTGGACGTGGAAGTACGCGAGTCTATTCACCTAGGTAGTCTACGTGAGTAGGGAACTACAGTAACTAGTTAGTGAATGCTACAGAATGACGCTAAACGAGACTTACCCTCACTGGACGTGGAAGTACGCGAGTGAGGGTCGTCGCGTCACGTACGCCGCATATAAACGCAGGCGCACGTGAACACGGAAGTAAACACGGGATTACTCTATTTGGGATCGCGCCCGAGATGCATAACTCGTTCCGTCCAACATAATCTTCCCCTTTGCTCCCTTTGCCTTATCTCTTTCCCACAGTGGGAGAACTTCGTCGACATCGGGTGCAGCCCCAACTCTGCTGACCCCGTCATCATTCCCATCGGTGAGGTCTGTTGTCAGGCGTATATGGGGTTCTGATGTATCACTGCTCTCTTATTGAGAGAGATGCAATGATATATCAATTGCCCTGTCCGTAGACTTGCCAGCCCCCCTCACGTGCCTCGCTTGGCCCGCGTGGCACATGCATAGCTCCGCCGTCGGCGCGCGTCCTTCGCGCCTGATGGTCCGTGCGTCAAGGGCGCATCGGCAATCCGAATGCGGACTGTTGACACTTGCTATGATGGCCTCTCTTCGCCTCCTCCCCTCATCCTCGATCCCTCCTCCTGGCTTCCCTCCGCTCTCCTGACCACCTCTGTGTATCTGAGACCGCACTTCTCGTTCCTGCCCATCGATTGGTGGTGCTTTCAAGCCTGCATTCGTCGTGAATGGACCCCGACATCGTGAAAAAGTGACCGCTGCTGGCGCCGCGCGATTCCGCTACAGGCAGCCTAGAAGCCCCATCTCCGGGCGGTGCCCACTACGGGGTCCCTGCTTCAACCGTCAAGTGGGCTTTTGTGTTTTCGCTCACCCGTTAGGTCCCCAGAGCTTGCACAAAAATGCTCAGCATCTGGGTTGTCGTGCAGCCAATTTACGGGCTCTGGCTGGGTTCGGGCCCGACGACGGGGCATATTAGGTGTGTAGCGCTGTGCTCCCAAACTACCAAGCGCTTACGGTCCTTCATTCGCTCTGAAGAGCGAAAAATCACCCAGCACCGCACCTTGCGGTCCCGCCGTGCCGCAGCCTCCAAGACCCCATCTGTGCAGCAGACGCTGTCTATTATCATGCACCACCCGTTGCATATCATCGGCAGCCTTATCGCAGCTGCGTTCGGTCTCCACGCCGCCAATGCCCACACAGCATTTTTGCGCTTCTGCGGTCCGCAGCTGCTGCTGCCGCTCCACCTACACCGTCAGCCCTGCATTCTGCATATAGCCACACCCTCTCCGCCCGCCTGCGCCGCCACCTCGGTCCCGTCCACCGACAGTCTTACCTGGCATTTACGCGGTGCGGCCAGCGCCCCCCGTTTCCCACAGTTTTTCGGCCTACACCTTCGACGGTGGACGTACGACAGACTACGATGCTGCACTGACTGCCCCCGGTGTCCCAGTGGCCACGGCTTCGACGATATGCTCCACTCAGCCGTGCTGCGGCCGTTCACCCTCGTCTCCTGCACTCCCGAGCTTGCAGACATGTGCCTGATTAGCAACACCGGAGCAGGCCTCTTGTGTCGCCGCGTGTCGCCGATTTTGGGGTGCTTTGTGCGGTTGTAGGACCTCTACACTCACTTTGGACCATTGCATGTATTCACCCCGTTCTACCCTTCCCGTTCTGCCGATAACCACCAAGGATCCACAAGAGAGTTCCATGATTTATACTTAATCTCCACATATGCTGACCGCTTTTCCCATCTCCCGCTGCTTTCATGAGACAATGATGTGAGTTTTTACTCTCTGCCGTCCTGTTGTTTTTGGGCCGCGTAATTTTGATTTCCTGTTCCACCAAGCCCTTTCTATACCCCGTCTGTATTTTTCCCATGTACTATCCATTCATTGTAACTGGTTAATCCATGATTTCCGACACTCGAACCGATGCGATGGATGAAATTCGATATTTAGTCAAAGTGAGCGCCAAGCCTATGTTGACCTTGATAGAAATTACCGCGGCTGAGCACTTCCACCACTCTTGAAGCAATATGAACATACATGCGACATATATCTACGCTCAACGAACCGATTCTGTGCTTTTCGGATGAAAACCTTGATTTTGAACATAGTTCGAGTCGAAAGGTGGTCTGTTACTATAACGGGTACCAGCGTGTTCTGCTTCTCAACATCCGCATTTCATTTAATTTCTCAACCACGTCTTTCCACCGCATGAAGTTATATATTTTCGGACTCGGTTTGACCAGGAGAGCTTATTTATCATGTTTATCCACCCAGATAAAACTTTCTTGCTTGCCATCGACGCGTTTTTTCGAAAGGCTGATAATTTACTACCCTCATTTTCGGGATTTTTTTGTGTCGATCGATTCCTCTGGTTGGATGATCATATTCTGTGACCTCAGAATTTGTTTCTAGCATCTGAAATGGTGCGCAGAAGCGAGTTTTCAGGTACAAAACTCGTTTTTGGCATTATCGTGCAGAAATGTCCCTCCACTCCGTATACATCTTCACGCAAAGGATTGGTTCGATGTTTTGAGCCTTTTCGTTGTCCCAAACCCTTCATGTCACCTTTCCTTTGGTACAATCGCAGCGGTTTTCCCGGCGGCTGATTCATTAATCGGCAGCTTGTGGTCTGATTTTTGAATCAGAAATTCGGTTCGTGATTCGAAAATGTTCTGTCGATTCAGATTTTGTTTAAAGACATTCACAGTGACGAACGAAGATGAACTTGGGAAGGCTGATAGTTATTTGCGTCTGTTTTGTGATCACGTCAGAAAGCTGACTACGTCTGCTTTTGCCCTTTCCCACCACACGACTTTGAGCAAGAGACGTCTACAACCAACGGCGGAACCTCCCAAACCTTGGCAATGAACCCAAATACATTGACTGTGATCTCACTTCGACCAACGACCTTACGGAATTACTAGATGCGCTTTTATCCGGGTTTTTTTTTTTTTAGTAAATGCTCGTCTTTGCTCTTGAGGCGTCCTTTCCGTCTGTATCCGTTTCGAGGGCTTATCGTTCATGCCCCACATGCTTCACGGATGCCTCGTAACCGACTCCGTGGCTCTCACGACTTTGGTTGGCCCCAACGAGCTGATTTTAGTAAATGTTTCAAGCAGTCAAACTCCAACGTCAAAATGCAGCCTGCGCTGGGACATCGGGGCACTGCCTATCAATATTCTGGTATGTATAGTCCCTTTCTGATCCCTTTCCATGCCGGCCGTTTCCGCGAAATGCTAGCTCATTCGGTGCGCTCCCATTCTTCCGTCGCCGCAACCTGCCATACAAGAAGTACATGCTGTTCTAACTCGTTGCGCAAGCGTTGTGTTATATGCAGTCCTGGTCCCACGGACACTCGGCTCGAAGTTGCACAGACAGGATTGAGATGAGGCACGTTCAACTGTCTCCATATTGACACGTGCGCCTGTACCCAGTATGGGGACGTGCACACTTGCTTCTGGCCTGGATGACTCGCTCTTGAACGTGGGTCGAACCTCGCGGACGAGCGCAAGGGCGACGGAATGGCAGGTGATGCTACCATGATGGTGGTATTCTACGCGCGGACTGCGAACGGGGATCGCAGTGCAGAACGATGTCAGAGTTTGCGTTAATAGATTCATACTGGCTTTGCCAGTCGACCGCAGGGTGTGTCCGTATAGCCGCACAAGCAGAGAATATCCATGTTTTGATGAGGCAGGGATAGCAGGCGTAGACGGCTGCACAGGGCCACCGGGTTCTATTAATCTATCGATTCCACAGCAGTGTTCTATACTAAACAATGCCAACTTTTGGTGTCTGTACGGATCGTGGCGGCCGTAGGATACAGGCGGAACCGGGTGAAAAGTGGTGGAATGGGGAGAAAAGCTGCATTTATACTGTCAAGTTTGAACATATGCCCTACATCCACTACGCTCCAGATCGCGCGATGAGTCGCTATGAATGGTATTTTTTGGCGATTTTACGGGCACTTTTTGTGCCCATCGTCGCCGACGATGTCGAACCAATTTGATGGCTGTGTGCCCAAATGCGGATACTGCTGCTCGTTGTGCTGCATAGCGGCGACGGCGTGGTAAGCCCCCTGCTCGCTGTGAGAGCAGGTCTGTCAATTGATATATCATGCGACTCGGCCAGCTAGGGAAATTGATATATCCTGACCGTTCTCTGGATTAGGGAGGCTGATATATCATTCCCCCAGCCTCTGGTGCTGTTGTCTGCACCGAGCTCAGCTCAAAATCGTCCGTTGCCCAGGCTGGGTCGTCGTAATCGGACTGGGGGTATTCAGATTGAGGCGGCTCAGATCCTTCCGCATCGTCAGGGCCCCAGACCATTCCCTCATCATACTCTGAATCTTCACCGTCCCCCGCCGAGCCAACACCACCGTCAGTATCATCTTCTGCCCCGGACCACTCATCGCCAGACTCATTACTTCCATCAGATGACACGTCCTCATCCTCGTCCATGGCCGCAAGCGATGTATTGAAAACCAGACGCGGCGGGTGACAAGCTGTGATCCTCCTGTCGATAAACTCGCTTCTTCTGGGGGCTTTGCGATGGGCTGGGAGCATCCGAATGACCTTTCGGGCGCTTTGAGGATGGACTCGAAAAGGGTGACGATGTCGCAGCTGCTGAGCGGCCTGCGCCACGGGAAGGTGAGTCACTGTGCACACTCATGATGTTGCTATAATCATCAGAGTCCTCGTCAGCCGCAATGGCAAGCGCACGCTCCATCGCTACCTGTAAAACATCGTCAGTCATTGAGCTGTTTTATTTCGCCAGGTACGCACCCTCTCCAATGCCCTCTCAGCAATTGCATTGAATGCTTTCAGGCGTGCAACCTCCCACTTTCCACTGTCGAGCAGGGGCACCGACGGATCAGCATAATGGCTGAGGCCATTCAGCGCCAGTATCCCGCAGGAAAATCCGTCCATCTGCCGCGTGATGGGCAGCTTCCCGGTCTTGAACTCCATCGAGCTGTGATGTCCCAGCCACCAGGTGTAGGCGGCTATCAGCTTTGCAGGTATTTCGTCGTCGCGACCATATCCATCCCCATACTGAATAAGGCCCTCTGAAGCGTCAACAACCAACGCTATCCAGCGCTTATATGGCTCGGGCTCTGTGACGATCCGTTCCAGATTTGCCGCAGTGAGCAGTGAGGCCTGGTTTCCCAGGAGGTCTTCGGCGAGGATTCGCAGCCAGTCCAGCTCCCGCGCTGTCATGTAATCCTCCGTCTCCCTCGCTTCGTAAGCCTTGACAATGTAGTTGGTCAAGTCGACACCTCTGACTCGCATATTCTTCACCAGCTCCGGCGTTGTATTGATCTTCAAACACTCGATCTCGAGCATGTCATCCAGCTGCGAACTGGCAAGCCAATGCGGGCCGAGAAAGCGGTACAGGCTATTGAATTGCTCGCCGTCAGATGGCTTTGTGAGACCCCACGGCAAGGTTCCGAGGAGAATGCTGGTTTGCTCCGACTCGCTTCGATAGCCGGTGTGTCCCTTCTTCTTCGTCAGCCCATGCACCCATTTTTGCCCCCGCATCCAGTACTGCCGGACATTCAGCCTGATGTCCAAGACTTCGTTCCAGTAGGTGATGAGCCACAATGGAAAGTGTGTGGTGACAGTCCCCGCAATGTGCGTATACGGAACGGATTGAAATCCATCCAACCATGCCTGACGCAACTCGGCTTGTAGCTTGCGGATGAGCTTTGTATCCGGAATGGGAAGGTGACGAAGCCGAAGAAGGATGTCCGCGGTAACACGACCAGGTGCTTCCTTGCTGAAAAAATCGGAGACAATGCAGCTGCTGACGGTAGGGATTTGGACAGGGAGGGGGAATTGGATCATTTTTGCAATGGAGAGTGAACATGCTGGAATAAGCTCTGCTTCGACGGTTTGGGGCAGGGACAGCTCATCCCCGGCTGCTTTGCGAACGTGTGACGGCAATGTCGCCGCCCATTTTATTCCTTTGCCGATCCACTCGGTTTTGTTGAAAGGGTTGTTGTCCATGATTAACGCTGTAGACGTTGTAGAGGATAACGATAAGAGTCGTATTTTTTTTTCCGTCTGAAAAACGTGATCAATCCCCGAGTCAGAATTTCCTCGTGCAAAAAGGATTTGCCATCAAAAACCCATCCTGCGCAGGATGCACAGCCCAACCTCCTTGCGTGAAGGAAAACATGCAGTGGCGAGGACTGAACCCTCGCACAATAAATTGCGGATGACCGATGGCTACCCCGCATTCTTGACCTCTCCGTCACATAACCTTAGTATGAGAATGAACACCTAGCATATCCATCACGGCCATTTTCAAAATTTGAACACCTCGCGAAATGAACACCTTGCATCACGCGTCACAGGGCGTGAACACTTGGTCGAAACACTACAGTATGATGCACTCCGTGTTCCAGTTAATTTATCGAACGAGAGCTGGAGAGACAAAAAAATCTGAGTCGGATTTGACCGGTTCGGCGGGACAAGAGCTTGGACAAGAGTACTTCTTTCTCATTGCTTGGTCGTATTCTGGCACGTTTCAAAACACGTAAGAGTCATGTGATCCATATCGGGACAAATCGGGACTTCCCCGACTTGCTTCCCACCTCAATCCTACCTTCAAAAAGTCCAAGTTCGCCCACTTCACAGGTTCACGCTAGTCGCCCGTCACTGGCCCATTTCAGAGCTCTACATGCTTGGCATCGCTGACAGACTGACTTCGCTCAACGGATTTCGGACCAAAGAATTCTCAGAATCACATTCTGTCGCTGTCCCCTCTGGTTTTCTTTCGATTTTACTCCGCGGGAAACCTCGGCCGGCCTTATGATGTGTACATACAGTAATCATACTGCAATACCCAGCGGCGAAGAAACAATACCGGTGAATGAAAAAAAAGACCGTTTGGACCCACGCCGCTACTATATTATATCAGCCGCCCCACGCTTGATCCGCTTCTTTCGCAATCTTACAAACAAATTCAATGTGCAGAAGTTCGCTTCGCGAACCAATAACCGCTGTGGCTCATCTCCTTTAAAACCCAGTCATCACAGCGGCGATGGGTCAATATCCACCCGTCAGATATCAAGTGCCAATCCTACCCACTATCTTAGACCATAATCTTTGCTCGCGATGACCATCCCCACCTTCGGCTTTTCCACCACCGCAGAGGAAGTTTCTACGGTCTTCTCCACGGATATCCAGGGCAAAAACGGTATTTTTCTTCCTTGGGCAACGTGTCCCGCATCCAGCGCTAACTGCCTGAATTAGTGCTTGTTACCGGTACATCCCTCAACAGCCTCGGGTTTGAGACCGCGCGAACAATCGCGCGGCATGCGAACCTAGTCATCATCACGGGGTACAACTCGGAACGGTGCGTGCGTGTACTAGTAGCATCCATATCCAGCTATTCTGTTCGCAATGATCCTGAATCCGACTCGCTTCATAGACTGGCTCTCAGCGAAGCCGCGATCAAGGACCAATTACCCACCGCCAATATTCGATGCCTCAGATTCGATCTGTCCTCTCTTGCTGCCGTCCGCGCCGCCGCGGAAGAAGTGAACGCATATCCGGAACCTCTTCATGTATCTACCTATTCATTCCCCTCCTCGTGTCTCAGTTGAAATGAAATCAGCCGCAACTAACTCACTTTTCGTCTCCAGGTACTGATCCACAACGCCGCGGCCGCCATCGGGCCCTTCAAACTCACCGTTGACAACCTCGAGAGCCAGATCGCCACCGACCACATCGGGCCGTTTCTCCTCACCAAACTGCTTCTCCCGAAACTCAACGCGGCGCGCACCACGGCGTACACCCCCCGCGTCGTCCTCGTGACGAGCATTTTCCACGAATATGCACCGGGTATCGATTTGGAGGATATCCAGGCCCCAGATGCGACCAAGTACGAGCCGTTTGCTGCGTATAACCAGGCAAAGAGCGCGAATGTGCTGTTTGCGACGGAGATGACGCGAAGGGCGCACGGAGCGATTCATGCGTATAGCGTGTCGCCTGGTGGTAAGGCCATTGTTTCGCTCAGGCCGAAGAAATGATCCTGACAACAAACATTTGGCAGTGGCGTTCACGAACATCCAGCAGAAACCCGACTCGTTCGAGATATTTTTCAACAGTGGTGGGTAGTGCATTTCAATGCGCATAAATCGCTTCATTCGGATGTAAATTTAATTCGCTCTAGGAATCATAACCGCAGAGGGCAAGCCCAATCATCTGAAGTTCAAGTGGAAGACGATACCGCAGAGCGCAGCCACGTACGGTCTGCCATACATATCATCTTCAACATTTCCAACTAATTCGTATTCCATGCATAGAACTCTCGTTGCAGCATTTGACCCGCGTCTCGAAGGCAAGTTCCATGCTATTTCCTTTCAAGATGCAGATAATGACAAATCATTGGACTTTTGCACAAACCACAGACAAATCTGGTGCCTACTTGGACGACTGCAACGTAGCACCTATTGCGGGAACCAATATCGCCGATCCTGTGAGTCCCCATTTCCTTTCCTCGGATTTGGACCGGTGGAATTTCGATATCTCTGCCCGACTCACAAACTGACGAGTCCTATTTTATAACAGGCGTTATCTAGACAGCTATGGTCCGTCACAGAGAAGATAATTGGCGAGCGGTTCGAGTTCTAGTCAACTTGCTAGTTCAATCTCTCATTCTGGATTGTTACTTCGATGATCTGTTCCGGGTAAATTTCGATCTCGACTTTTTTGAAAGGTTTCTAGAGTGTTTCGACCCCTTGATTGAAAACAATGAAGGTGAGCTTCCGGGTTGCAATCAGAATGGAAACGGATTCACCCGCAGGACATCTGATCCCCGAGCTTTGAAACACATATTCTCCGGCCTTCTTCAAAATTCCTGCTGCCCAATGGATGATGGCGTCCATTCTGGCAACGGCCTCATCAGGTCATCGCACTCACCGACCACCTGTTGGTTGAATCCCGCTCCGAGGTGTACATGCATATAAAGCTGACCCCTGCGATCTTCTAAATGAGCGCGACATTCCCCTCCAGATGAGAAAGTCCTCTGCGCTTCGAGTTATAGGACTCTATTGTGCTGCAGTGCTCGGAGCCTCCGTCCCGTCCTCCTCTCCAGCGGTGGATAGAGTCATTGATGCCACGGCGTACATGGCCGAGAACAATACTACGATAATTGCGGTACGTTTCTTCGCACATGAAGTTTGAATGATCCACATGCATTCTGCCAAGGAATCAACCTCCCATGGCCACGTTAAACGCACGCCTGGAAACCTGTGCGTGGTTCTGTTGCATGCCAATGTTGCTGAAAAAAATATTGACCCACGGTCTACAGATATTTGTGCACCGACATCGGGTTCACCGGATACTGTGTCCTGATCACAGGCGCCAGCTCGGGCCACTGCGTAAATCTAGGGCCCGACTTGAACGACCTGGTCACAAGCTTCGGTCCCGATTCCGGGCAATCCTGCTCTTTCTTCTTGTGCGTTATCTGAACGTGGATAAACCTCTGTCAACTTGGACTGAATTTAAGTAACATAGGAATGCACGGTGTGCAGCCGGGAAGGCCGCGGATGTCGTGCAGAATATACGCTCTCCTGGGATCAGCGACCTGAGCCAGATCGGTTTCGACAACACTGGGTCTTCTTACGCGTGTGTGGTCGCTTCGAGGTCTTCGGCCTTTTTAACCTGATTACTTACACAGATGTATATTCGACGGGGGTCAAACAGTGACTGTAACATGGCCGTAGGACTTGCGTGGTCAATATGGAAAGTATCCATGTCCAGCCTAGTCTACTCAATGAGAATTTATACGCGGATTGTCTTGAAAAAAGCTCGAGGAAAGATGTTAGTGATCCCGCGACACCAAGAAAAATCGATGCGTATAATTCAGTCTTCCATACAGTGTGTGCAGTTAACCCACGATTCACGCTGGCCAGAGAAAAAGTTGCGTATATGGGGACCCTTGCCGCGTGCCGAGGATCAGTATCCGACACAAACGTAAATCAGTTTCAAACGCTGTCAGAATTAATGACCTCTTTGCCGGTCAAGGGTCGAAAGCTTGGCTTTACTTTTGACACCACAGCGCACAGTTCACTAACAGTAAAAAGATGAGGGCTTCCAATTTCAGGGCAAGTTACACACAGCACGAAGTTACATTGTTGTTTATTCTTTTTGCAACTCAAACGCGCGGAGTTCCACGCGCCGAAGCGTCCTTTTCATCTCTGCGACGCGCGGCGTGTCGGAGAGCGCAATATACTCCGCCGAGTCAGGAAATTCGGCGTTGTTCAGCTCGTGAATGGCGAGGTACTTGAAAACCGTATCCGCGTCCTCGCCATCAGTTGGTGTCTGGGATGTAGACGTCGACCCGTCCGGAGTCATCCTGTACCACCGCACGCGCAACCAGCCAGGCACCTTCATGAACAGCGGGAAGTGCTCGTCGCCGTACCACTTCCTGAACGTCGTGTCGGCTGCCTTGCCTTCGGCGGTGACGAACTCGACGTAGATGAACGTGGCGGGGATATCGGTGGGTCGCGTGTTGGTGTGCACGCGAAACGACTCGAGCTTGTATGTGCTGCTTTCCGGTCTCGAGACAACTTCCGTTTCGTCCGTTTCGCAAACTTCGAATATCTCGGGATGCAACCCGTCGATCGCCTTGTAGCGGAACACACTGCGATTGTTATCGCCCGGGACTGGCTCCGGATCAGTCATCTCGGATGTGCAGTGAAAACCTAGCTGACCATCTGGCGTTCCATCTGCTTTGGCATCACCATAAACGACGGCCAGGACCTGGGGGCAGTCTGCGATGTTCATCGGCGACGTGAAATTGGAGGGAAATGACAGAGCAGTCTAGCTCGTCGGCCTGGTTATTTAATATATATATATTTGCAACGTGGGCTGATTCCGGGCGCATGACAGTGGCGGTGGCGCGAAATTCGGAATTAACCTAACATGAGGACGGCAAATCGTGATAGGACCTGTTTTGGATGAGGATCGTCGGAAGATCCATCACCGCGCCGCTTGATGGAAGACAATCTGCAGTTCGGGATTGAACTGGGTTCTCCGGGGCAGTGTTGTCCAAACCGGGGTCAGCGGTTTGACCAGGTTGACCGGAATTGACCTTTGATGGCCGGTTGACCGCGGCTTGACCGTGTTTGACCGTATTTTGACCGTGGACCCACAAATCGCTTTTTCACGCTTCCTACGAGTGTCCTCTGTATCGCTACTACTTCTGCAACATTCATAGACGTATCCCCATCGTATCTACACAATGGAGCAAGGCTCTTGGGGCCGGGACTATTTTGTCAAAGGAGATAAGAAATTCAAGAACGACACCAATCATTGGGAGAGTCGTTGCAAAGGCTGCATCGCACGGCGGGTTATAGAGTTGAAAGAGGTTGACGGCCGCGAAGTAAACTCGGGTGTGCGGGAGTATATGCGCTCCCCGGAGGAATTGGAGTCACAAGGTGCGTCTGGCGGCTATCATGTGAGGATGACAACCTGACGGGTTCCCGATGCGACGTCAGCGATAAGTGATGTTCCTCCGGTGTGCGGCAAAACCGAACGCTGGGTATCGCACCTCTCCCGTTGTCTCAATGTCTCGCAAGAGCTCCGGGCCGTCGCAAGCGCTTCGCGGAGAAAGGAGAATGCTACGGGTATGAGACTCTCTCGTGTCCAACAAGTTGCCCGTGCCGCCGTCCTACAGGTTCCAGAGCCTGAAACACTGTGGACGCGTCCGAATAGAACCCTTCCTTCCGCCGGAATTGTTGACGCCATGATGGCTTTAAATGTCTCACACTCCGCATCCACGCCACAACTTCCGGTGACGACCCGGAATGCTATGTGGGATCCGGTGAAGCAGGAGGAATTTGCCCAGGATTTATGCAAAGTATTTGTTGCGTGCAATATAACTTGGAACTCGGCGTCCAATCCGCAGTTGAACTTGTTTTTCTCCAAATACATTCCCGAGGCAAAGATTCCCGATCGCAGGGTACTTTCTGGGAGAGTTTTGGATAGTTTGGTGGTACAAGCGGAGACTCGGATGAAGTCTAGTGTATCGGGAAAATTTGGGACAGGTCAATGTGACGGTTGGAAGAGCAACGCGAAAGCCTCGATTATCACAACATCAGTAACGGTTGAAGGCCAGGTGAGTACCGAGTCACATTTCATAGCGCACACGTTGAACACAGGTCCGCTTATAGGTCTATATGATCGCCGCTCATGACGTGTCCCCTGAGAAAAAATCTGCCGACAATCTACTGGAACTTGTTCTTCAGGATATTCAATATTGCGAGGATGAACTTGGAATTATCATGATTGGCTACTGTACAGACAACGGTGGTGATGCGAAGGGAATGCGAGTAAGACTCAGACGAAAGAGGGTAAAGTTTACAATTCCGCCGTGCTGGGGCCATCAGGTATACAACACGTTCTGATAAATTGCCGGCACTGACACAAATCTGATACGCTGATAGGTCAATCTCGTCGTCGCAGAGATCCTTGAGCTCGAGATACCATGCATGGAGGCAGTTGATGATGGGCTTGAGATAGTGAAGTGGTTCACAAACCATAGCCGGGCCCTCGGGCTCTTGAAGGACCACCAGAAAACGACTGACCGCTACAAGGAAACGAAGCGAATCCTTACGTTGATGTATCCTGTCATTCATCGATGGGTTTACCACTTCCTTGCCGTACGAAGGCTCTTGACGCTTTCAAAGCCGATGCGTACTTTGTGTCTGGTTGACCACGCGAAACTCATCGAATGTGCGGGCACCAAGGCCGAGGCGAAAGCGAAGGCCAAGAAGGTACTAGAACCGATTGATGACCCCCAGTTCTGGAAGAAGCTTGCTGAGTATGTATAATTTCGTGCTCTAGAAGTATGGTATTAATTTTCCTCACAGAGTTAAGGTTCTGTTAGAGCCACTCGCCGTCGCTGCGAAAGTCATGCAAGCCCCTGATGCAGGATTAGATCAAGTCCTTCTCATGCTCGGAAATCTCTACAGACTCTACGGTTCCTCAGACATCGATTCTCGGGTCCGCAGTTGCCTTCGGAAAAGTTTGGAGAAGCGCTGGCTTGCGATGGAGCGCGAGGTGTTCATAATTGCTGTCTATCTCAACCCTTACATCCGTGGTGCCGCATTTTCGAAGAAGAATCCCGCGCTGAAACCGATCAGCCTTTACAACATCGCGAAGCAACTTTATACTCGGTTCTTTGATGAGGAACCAGATCTTGATTTTCATGCCGCATTCTTCGATTATAGCAGAGATTCGCGGGAATTCAGTCGTTCGTATATGCAGCTCGCGGAGATGAAGCAGCTCTATGAGCGCGAGGTCTGTACCGAGTTTGATTCACCATTATATGCATTAACAAATGTTCCAGAACAAGCGGGTCAGTGTTGTGGCTGTTTGGGAACAGCTTGATACGGGCGAAGCTAATGGTCGAAATGGACTCGTGAAGCTTGCGATTTGGGTCTTAAGCATTGTAGGCAACTCAGCAGGCTCCGAGCGCGGCTTCAGCAAATTCGGATTATTCCTTACCAAACTTCGGAGCCTCCTTTCGATTCAAAAAGTCCGCAAGATGAATACCGTCGATATGGATCTCAAACGCACCCACGAGGAGCTGGGGTTGACAACCGACCGTCTCAAACGCAAATTTGCGCATTTTACGGAGCAGATTACGGGGCCGGACACTGCCACGGCTGGTAATGACGCGCCGGACTCTTTTACAGGTCTGATGACTCAACTCATTGATGATCTGGCGGAGACTCGGAATGCGCCCATTGATGAAGAAGAAGAGGAAACCGATGACGACCCTATTCCCACTGTTCATTCGCGGTCCAACTACACTCTGAAGGAATTGTTTGAGTACCCCAAGGACGACGACACAGACAATCTCGCAAATGGGCTTGGATTTCATTGGCTTGGGGGAGTGAAAGATTTGCAGGAGGAACTTGAGTTGTATGACCTTTTGATGGAAGATTTGGATGCTTAGATACTTTTCGACGGTACTTTGATCCTATATACAATTGCTTGGTGGTCCTACAAAGATTTTACAAGTTGCTTCCAAAAATGGAAATCCGGTCTGACCGCCCGGTCAACCGACGGTCAGCGGTCAAAAAATTCGGTCAAGACCGGTCAAACCCGGTCAATGCCAACACTGCTCCGGGGTCGCCCCAAGCTGCCAGCAATTTATGCTAGGTATGTCTTCAAACCATGATGGAGTCCCGGATTAATTGTAGCGATAGTCGTGCAAGCGGCATGCGTTCAACGTTTCAGCATCGACAAACATTTTGGTTCAACTATCTGTCTCCGGTCCGGCGAGCCGCAGCTTGAGCCGGCTATCCGCGTCCCGTTCGGAGTTCCTCCGAGATTCTGCACGCAGGCAGGATGTTTGGCCGTGGTTGGGCAGTTCTAGTAGCTTCCGTAGCTTATTCAGCGCTTGGCTTCCTCGGCCACGTCGACAGTGCAAGCTCCCAACGCTCGTCCTCATCATGCCCATATTCGACACCTCGCTGGGTGTCAAAATTGAAGATGAGAAGCCACAGAAAATCTGCCAGTGGATCGATTGCCCAGATGCGGGCTCCGAACGAAAAATGAAAGTGTGCGCCAAATGTACCTCTGTGCGGTATTGTGTGAGTGGAAGCCTCTATCACAACAAATCGATTGTCATCTTCACATTTCCAGTCCAGAGTCTGCCAAAAGTCCGATTGGCCGGAGCACAGGCTATATTGCCGGATCCCTGCTCTTTTGGATCTCGGGGGATGGATGCAGGCGAGAGCCCGTTTCTCTTGCTTTTCCTTTCTGAATCTCAACACTAAGCGCAGCGTTATCACGATCTTTTTCGTTGGACTCTCATCGAGGCCTTGAGGGTTCGGACTGATCCCACCACTCCGCATCGTCTCGCCCTTTGGATCGTGATCGAGAGAATGGATCGCATGATTAACGGTGGTCTATCGCCCAGTCCGTTCTTGATTAAATCGTCAGACGTGGTGAGCTTTGAAAGCCTCGCGGCGTTTCCCCCTGCACGAGGCCTGCCCTTTGGTCCAAGTGCTGAATCGATCGCTGCGATGGAGGCTCGAGGCGAAATTGGCGAGGGGGTCATTATCTTTTGCGTTCGGTCAGGAGAAACGATGGTTCTTCGTACCCAGCGCCACATGATATTAGAGGTACCGCCTGGGAGAGACAGCCCGGGCGATGCATGGAAGAACATCGTCAAGGGGGTTGTGAATGGAGAGATCCCAATCTCAACTCTCTCGAGGATGGTTGAGGATGGCAGCTAACTTCTGACGATCCTACGCATGCACGTGTTTCAAGTTTCATCTCTCTGACTTCTGCACGCCAGGGAAATTCTATTTACTGTGGTTGTACCAGTAATTTGGCATCCAATTTATATGCGTATGTATATCCCGAATTTGCCGTGAGCACGCGATCCATTGCGCTGTAAAGACCCTGCAATGATTTACACGCCGTTCGTCCTTTCCCCGATTCCATGCGGCCCGCTCATTCTGCCCGATCATACTGGGATCTAAATCACTACAACACGGGCCATAGCCCAAAACAAACAAATTCATGAATGTCGACAAGATTACACCGTACAGACACTGCTACCTAACAAGCATTTCCCAAGCTACCGTCCCGCTTAATGTAAGCATCGTCAAATCGTCAATCTGGGGACACTTGAACATCCGGTGTCCCCGTTTCGTCGCCCACCTCCATCCCTACTGCTTGCTTCGCCGTTGGCGGCCGTTGTCAAGGAAGCGGAACTGACCCTGTCCATGTGTACATATTAATGAAGACGGCTGGCATTAATTTGTAGCTGTCTTCAAGAGCCTCGCATTCCTGGCGGCAGAGGAAGACTGTAGACGAGTGAACACATTTTGAGTTCCTTGTACCGACTAGATTCATTTTGGTGGGCTTCAACACACCAATGTTCATATCCTTCGATCGTGCATAGAGCGTAATTTTCGCCGGTAAACAGTTTTTTTCCGGAGCTTCTCGCGGGTCGCGCCTCATGGTGAGATATGGGAACGTGCGCGTCAAGGAACACGCCAATGGTCACGTCGAATCTGTCCACGTGGGCGTGTCAAATTTGTCAGCGCCATGTCGCGACCACGTGCCTTCAAGCAGGACACGACTACTAGCGGTGATTAATTCAAGCCAAAGCGTCGAAGCTCAGCGCTGCGTTTCAGACCGTTTCTATTTGACCTGATCCCATCAAACCTGAAACTGCAACAATCACCTGGAAAGAAAGGCTCAGGACTCGGAGGGTATTTGGGGTTTTTGCTCTGCAAGTTAGTCTGCGAGTTGCGTCAAAAAATCTTCCAATACATATATATGTACATTCAATAAAGAGCAGATACCATTTCCCCATCATTTCTATCCTTTATCAGGATCACCGAGCGGCTACAGCACCGACCACCTTGAGGACGATGGTGCATTAAACATCGCCTGAATTGATAGGATAGTCGTAATCGTCCCTCTGAGCTTGAGCCCGGCTCTGCATGGTTTAATTAGAAGGCATCAGAATTGGAATCAATACCGCCGATTAGGGACATACCCAGGCCCAGTTTGAATATTCTACAGTGAGATTGAAAACCTTACCCTTCCGCTTCTGGAAGGTAGGGAACTGCGGGGCGATGCAGGAGCGGACATCGCGTTGCAACTCCAGTCGATGAAGCCGAGAAAAGAAATGCAATTGCGTGACGTTGGAAAATGAATTCTGCGCCAATACCTCGTCCACCGCCCGCCAATTGTGCCATTGTAGCTTGGGGAACTCTTTATCACGCCGCCACAAAATTTGGACGGCCTCGTCAATGGTCACTTCTTTCAAACGCTGGGGCACTGGTAGACGCAACAATAGGCTCTTCACGAACTCTGCTCCGTCGAAGTGCTTGCTGTAGCCGCCAATGGAAGGATCGCGACGGTCGAATCCTGATACGAATATGTGTTCAATGTGCGTGTTGGGCAAGGTGGGTATTGCATCGATGATCTCGGAAACTAACATCCGCTCAGTATCCAGAGCTCGGTCTATGGGTGGGAGAACTCACAACGACGGTACTCCTTGAAATCGCATCGGTCAGGAAGCCGGACGCCAAATTCTTTCAGCGAGCTCCCGATCGCGCTCAATAGTGGCAAAAAGTCGCACATGTTTCCAACATCGTTCAAGCGGATGGAGAGACCTCGGAGGGCTGAGATATTTACTGGGCAGCTTCGATGAAGAAGCCATCGCGATAGTGTGGCATCTTCTGAATGCAAACCAAGCTCCGAGATCGCTGGGAGGCGTCGCGTAGATTGCATTAATCCACCCGCGTCACTCAGCCAATCTGACTTTGGAGACAGGTTGACATTATCGTCAAGGATCAGAGTGAAGACGGATGGCCCACAAATAAAATTGTACAACTGCTCCTTGGTGGTAAACGCAACGGCCCTAAGAATGACCGTCTTCAATGTCGGTGCTTGGAGCATCGGGAGAATGGCGTTCTGAAATTCTTTCATTTGTTCTGGGTCGAGACCTCCATATTCCGAGTCCCAAAACCAGTATGAATCAGGTTTGTTTTGACCATAGTCGATCGTTAGGGTCTCTACCGCTGTCAATTTCGGCGCAAGCTCTGCTAGGAGTTCCAAGGGACTGTCATTGTAATCGCTCAGGCCTCGTACAATGACGTGTGCCATGTACCGAGCTATGGCTGGGTTGAGAGTTAATAAATCCAGGAGCCGAGAGGCTTCAGAGCGTGACAACTGTACAGTGTGAAAGATGCGAGCTCGCACCGAGGGGAGCCAGGCTTTGCACACAAGCGCGCACTGGCGAAGAGTGAAGTAGCGGTCCTGCAAGTCGATATCTACGGCTGGGTCATTTTCCACGGTTACCGATGCGACGACTTTCTCGCAGAGTTCTTGCGGCATTCTTGGGGTGGAGGTAGAGGTGGCCATCCTTTGTTGCCTCCCTTGCGACTGGAGGGCACTCTTATCTGTATCTGAAAAGGCCAATGGCGAAATGCGCTCAAGCAACGGGTGCAGTCACAGGCCTCGTGTTGGAAGTAAAAATAACCCCCGACTTCGACTGTTCAAAGAAGTTGAACAGGCTCAACTAGGGAAACGTCCTGCTCCCAAGAAACCGAAGACAGTCCTATTTAAGCACTACACGATTTCAAACGTTGGCGGCGGCATTGCATGCTCCCTGTTCGCTTCGCAGTCATGGTAATAGTTATCGCAGTCGTACCAGAATCCAACCAGCTCCTTCTCCTCAGGGAACAGCGCCGATGCTTGCTCGGAATAAATGAGGCATGCAGAGTCCCAGGTGTGTCCAAAGCCCTCTAGGTGGCATCCGATCGATTCCGCGGAAGTCTCGTCTGAGAAGAAGGATGACGAGTTTCCTGCGGCCAGGTGGGTGTCGACCGGGGACGAACTAGGAGTGAAAACAAATCAGGATTGAACAATCAAGCGAACCAAAAAAGTGACCGACCCAGCCAACACCTTCGCCACCTGCGCAGCCTTCGCAGCGTCCACCAAAAACGCGTTGTCGCGGCGATAATACTGCAGCCGATCCCACTTCTCATAGTCCGGATGCCCCGGTTCTTCCTCCTTGTGTGCAGCGTAAAGGCGCGCATGGCGCTCCGCCGCTGCCGCCCATCCCAGATTATCCGTGTCTGAATCCAGATCCGCGAAAAACCGCCCAACCCGCATGTGGCTGGGATGCGTGAAGTCCGGTTCCTCCCAGTCCTCGAGGTCCCAGTCGACCCATCGCACGCGCGGGTGTCCCATGCGGGGATACCGGGGGACTGATTTCGCGAGGAGAAGTAGCTCCAATGGGGACTCGTACGAGGAGTGGTAGGCGATCCACCCATCCGTGGATGTCTGAGCGAGGCCGTAGAATGCGGATGTATCGACGGGACCGTATGCGTTGACTTTGGCGAGCTGTAGAGCGAATGGGTTATTTTACAGTATCGATGGTTCAAAAGGGAGACAAGACTTACCTTCCAGACGCCGTTTTTGGCTGTGGCGCGAAAATTTCCGGGGACCGTGGGGTCCAGTTCCCCAGTAGGTCCGGGGAGGTCGTGCGCCGCGGTCATCATGCCATCCAGGAAAGACCCCAGCTGACCCCATATCAATTCCCCTGGCAGGCCATCGTTGAACTTCCAACACAGTTAGATACATAGGCTGAACATACCGGACGTGATAATGAAAGAGCCCTGCAGTGGCTTAACGACTGCACGCTCTGCGCTCTTCCAGCCGGGGTCGAAACGATAAACCCGATTGAGACGTTTCTCGTCTTTCTCGTCTAGCGCCTCTTTCTCACCAAATGCAAGCCGATCCGGATAGTAATCTGCCCAGTCCCGGCTGAGCTTGAACTCGAGTAGCGGTTTGAATAATGGGCATTGGCGCTTATGAGCCGATTTCCAATCCGCTACCTGACATTCCTACATACGCCCTGTGAGTTGGGGAGGCCATTTGAAGGGGGGAAACTTACCTTGCTGCAGTATGACACCGCAAGACACCGCGAGCAGCGGAGAAGACGGCTTTTTACGGGATTTTCCTCTTTCCCACAAACTCGGCAGCTTGGCGTACAGTCCACCGGCGTCTCATACTCCAAGGCGGCATTCACCGCGAGAAGAGTCTCCAGTGTACAGGGAAAGACCTATGTAGCGTTCAGAAAGAGATGGTTGGTACAGAAATCTTACACTTACTTTTACGAACCGAGGCTGCGTTAGACGCAGCCCGAATCTGCCGTCCTTATAAGTGTACTGCTCCGGGTACAGTACAGCGATCGTGTGGTTTATTTTGAACATGTCATAGTCGACCCGGGCGGCACCCTTGGTAAATTTCGTGGTAACCAAAACCTGGTGACCATCCTTGTCTTTGACCGTAATCGCGATACGCGCAGGGTGAGTGGCATTACTCATAATCTGGCCTATATAGCACCAATGGCGCGGAGGCTTTTTGGACAGCGGAATCTCGTCCGGAGCGCAATCTTGGTAGGAAGGGAATGACTTGGGGTTCCGGAGATCGCCCGCGTCGTAGTCGAATGAATCCTCTTGGTGAAAGCCGTTCTCGTAGCTGCCAGAGCCAGTAAGGTAGTCGACAAAGTCGGCCGACGGTTCATAGTCAAGGGCGTCTATATCCTCGTCCGGAAACATGGGGTGACGGTAAGACATGGTGGAGAATGGGAAGGAAAAAAAGAGACAGTGCCACTGATACCCGACTCGGAGATTCTCACGGGCGCCAAACACAGGAAATGTTGAGATATTTCCGGAAGGAAAACCTCAAAATCAAAGAGGAAATACGCAATAACACTCTTACTTCCTTCTTTCTGATTTTCAGGTTGACTTACGGATAATTCGAAGCGCAAGTATTGCGGTTGAAGGAATATTCAGAGCCTAGCTTTGTCCAACAAGCGCCTCTAGTTCTGTGAGTTTTGAGAGCCCGCTCATCCATCTGCCTCATTATTTGGGAAGAAACGCTTGCAATAGATCACACAACGCATTCATTACGCTTTAGATGCGGCTCGTAAAATACACCAGACAAAAAATAAACGTGAAATCCAATCTCGATTCTTGATTCATTCATTCGATCACAGGCTGCACAGGAAATATATCAGCGCGCCGAACATTCCCAGGACGACTCCAGGAATGACAATTACTTACGCTTTGGCTGCAACCTTCTCATCTGCAAGCGCCGCTGGCGGATTCGACTTGGCGAGACACTTGAGCGCCCGGCTCTCCAGTGTCAGGTGCCGCCGAACTGGGGACATCTCGCGCGACGCGAACGTCGACTCAGCGTCTACAGCGCGCTTTCCGGCGGAGGCTCCGAACTTTTTCTGTGGAATATGAGTGTGAGTTGCAGTTACAACGCAGATAAGACGAAGGAAAGTTCGCGCACCGTGAGGAGGTTGAACGTCTTCTGAAACAGCGAGACCTTCGTCGTGGCATCGAACAGGCCGAAGAACGTGCCTGTTGCACCAGCGTTCACGTCGAGGCCCGCAGAGATAACGAACGAGCCGCCGACGCTCGCTTTGGCGGCGGTAGCGACGGCTGCTTGGCGCGAGCTAATGCTACGAGCTTCCACGACGGGTGCGGAATACGTGCTGAAACGCAGGTAATTAGACATGGGTTGGAATAAAAATTGTAGCATAGAACGTACGCAAACCCGACGTCGGAGAAGTCCTCGTCTTCCGAATCGCCGAGGGAGAGCAACTCGACGTCGTCATCCTCGTTTCGCTTGCCCTGCGATACAGTAGCGCTTGCATCCTGTTGAACCAGCAAAGTCAGATTGGCAACTGCAGCGAATGAGAAAAGTAGAATACGCACAGCCGCAGCATCGACTTCGAGCGTCATCTTCGCTGAGGCGTCGAGGTTGAGGAAGACGGACGCCTCGACGACGCTGAGCGCCGAGATGCCCAGATTGAGGGAAGGGACGACGTGCGCCTCCACGGAGCCAACTGCGGAGGCCTTGGTATCCGCCGAAAGCTTGAGGGCTGTTTAAACCACAAAGATCAATGTGTTTTTGTGAGTGGAAGAGCACCAAAACGCACGTGTGTCTCCGAGCGAAAACGCGCCGCCGGACTTCTCGTCCTTGGGCGGGAAGAAGAGCTGCGCGTTCTCGACGTGGTAGTTGATCCCGACGGTCATGTCGACGTTGAGGTCGAGCGTTGCTTTCGCGTTGGCGTTGACTTCGAAGGTGGGGCCGATGGAGAGGATCCCTGGGGAGTATTATGAGTAGAGGCTCGCAGAGGTTGAGTTTCAGGATATAAATTACCGGGGAAGTCCAATCCTGGAATACCGATCTCGAACAGCTTGAGGTTGGGCGACGCGAGGCTTCCCTGTTGATAGGAGATAAATGAATCAAGATAGCTCGATGTTGAACAAGAGACTCGACGCACAGAAAGATCTGCAACGAGCGTGACATCGCCGGTTAAATCCGCCGTCATGCCTACAAAACCCAAATATCAGCGACTGGAACTGGATGCACATTATACAGAAGACACGCACTGGCAACAATTTGGAAGTCGTCAATCTTGGGCGGCACAATCGTACCAGTAGCAGCAACGCCGATGGTCACAACAGCGTGTGCATTGGCGTTCACATCGACCGAGACCTTCGCGTCTGGAGGAACACATAGCTGCGTCGGCTATAAATCTTTCCGAAAACAAAATTACTCACCGATAGGCGGGCATGAAAGGCTCTTCGAAAACAGGTTCTTGCTCTTGCTGAAGTCGATCGGTTTGAGGGCTTTGGACTGGTCGATATCGACAGTGTTGGCGTCCCCTGCGGCGTCCCCAACAGCTTCAACGCCGTCCTTCACCGCATCGACACCCTTCTCGACGCCGTCTGCGATGGCTCCGCCGACAGCGGCCGCACCATTACCAACAGCCTTGACACCGTCCTTCACCGCATCGACACCCTTCTCGACGCCGTTCTCGACAGCACCAGCGACGGCCTTCGCACCATCCTTGACAGCGTCCACGCCCTTCTCGACACCGTCTTCAACCGCACCGGCGACGGCCTTCGCACCGTCCTTGGCTGCATCCACGCCCTTCACAACACCGCTCTCGACAGCCCCAGCGACGGCGGCGGCTTCCTTCGCGACGGCCTTCGCGCCGTCCTTGGCGGCATCCACGCCTTTCTCGACACTTTTCTCGACGGTCGCGGCGGCCTTCTTTGCGCCCTTCTCGACAGCGGCAGCACCCTTCTTCGCGGTATCCTCGACCTTCGCGGCTGTCTTCTTCGCCGTGCTCTCGACCTTCTTCACGGTCTTCTTCGCAGTATTCTCGACCTTCGCAGCGGTTTTCTTCGCCGTGGTCTCGACCTTCTTCACAGTCTTCTTGGCGGTATCCTCGACCTTCGCAGCGGTCTTCTTCGCGGTCGATGCGGCCTTCTCGGCGACCTTTACGACGGGTTTCGCGACGGCCTTTGCGGCTGCGGCGACGGGCTTCGCAACCGCTTTAGCGGCAGCGGCGACGGGCTGTGCGACGGCCTTGGTGGCGGCAGCTACGGGCTTTGCGACGGCTTTGGTGATCGCTGGCGTAGGGGGGAAAAAAATCAGCGTGAATTTCGATATATAGCGCAGAACGTGCGACGGGGGAGATATGTGCGTACATTTCGCAGCATTCTTCACAAAGCTCCCGAGGCCGAAGCGTCGGTTGAGGCGGCTGCGGCGCTGGGGGCCGTCAGTCGCGGTGTCGGCTGCGGCGATGTCTTGCACGCCCGGAACGTTCGCGCCCTTGATAGCAATTTGAACGACGCCAGTCCTGCATTATAATCATGAGTGAGTAAATTGTCGAGTTTGAAGAACGAGAAGTGGAAATGGAAAATTGAAAGATGAAACACAACACTCACTTGGAGCTATCCGCGGCAGCAAAGTTGGTGTCCAGCGCGAGGGCCTTGACCTCCGGGGACGGCTCGCCTCGGCGGACGAAGCGGGCTGCGATGTGGTCGGGGAGAGATTGGTCTTCGGGTACCCACGCATTGGCTACGCGCGCGAACGGGCCCTTACCACACTGTTTTCCAAAGGAATAATCAGCACATTTGCGGCGGCGGACAGAGAAACACGCTAAGTACTCACTTCAGCGGGAAGTCGTACGAGGGTATCAACAGCTCCATGGCCTCCGTAGAGGTGCTGGCACTGGTCTTTGTCGCCCGTGCACACGAGGCGGATGTCCTGCGACAAGGCTGCGGGGTCACAGCCGAGGATCTCCCATCCGGCAGCGCCTGTGATATCACCAATCGCGGTTTCTGGGCCCCAAATCTTGACCGTTCCAGATGCAGCGCCTTGGGTGGCGGGGATGTCCCAGAAACACACACCGCTTGTGCAAGGCTGACCAAAGAAAACTCAATCTCAACTCAAAACGTACAGAAAAATAAATGCTGCGTACCTTGGACCAGTCATTGGAGGCTCGCGCCACCGCGACGAACGGGAGAATTAGGAGAGCGGAATAAATCATGATCTTGCCGTGGTAAAATGAAAGTGATTGATGATTGAATTCTTGAAGTGGTTGAATCGAACGGTAAGGAACGCCGGCCGGGGCAAAGGAAAAATCAACAGCAGAACAAAGGCGTCAAGAAAACGAAAGACGGCCTGGCCGGAAAAGGAGAGGGAGAGGGAGAACGGAGACGGAAACGGAAGATGGATCCAGAAAGCAGTGGAGAGGTGTCTCGGTTCTGCGGTTGAGTTTTTATAGAGAACCGTATGCGCATCAGTAATTAAGTGCCGGCACATGTATCCAAGATTCGTGTCACTTGCGCCCAGGTCGTCGCAATCACGATATTGAGATCACCGTGGGGAATAGCGGCGTAGAGAGAACGCATCCATGATTCCATTCGCAGATCTTGCAGCCATTGTTCGTGCCTATCTCTCCTCAGACGAAACCATATTCGTATCAGCAGAACCTCCTCCTCTCCTAAGACGAGCCTTGAAGAAGTTTGAAACGTCGTCCATGTTAAGTGCGTTGATGAGGGTTTGGCAAGGATCTTGACACCAGTCAATCACTGTGAAGCACAGTATCGCCACCGCCAAGTGCAAGTCGAAATGTAGCCACCATGATCTGCAGCAGCATTGAGCGAAGAATGCGCGAGAATGAGAACCGTCGAGGTGGTGGAAGGAAGAGAAAAGCCAAAGTCTGATGATTGATGAGATGATCAGATCAGCGGAGTCTGATCTTGCGAACAGTCTCTGTTAGCGTATCGTTGAACTAGGTTGAACTGGGCGCCTGGTGCGGCGCCTCGAGTCCTGATAAAAATCCATTCGAACAATAGACAGTAGGTAGCGTTGTGAGGGCCCATGTTGAAGTGGCTGAGCGCTTCGAGGTCGTGAAGTGCAAATTTATATGAAACTCTGTCAATATAAATCCATTCGATAGCAATAAACAGCGGGCAAGGTGGGTGGCATCAAAGGTTTTATTGAAGGCGGAGGATTCCGATGCGATCGTGCGCTCGTTGAAGGGGTTGGGCGCCTGGTTGGCGCCTGAAGTCGTGAATTCAATGGATTGTGCCTGATAACACTCATGCTTCAAAATAAACGGAGAAGAGGTCTTGCGTCACAGAGATAGAATTCAATAGCCAGCGTCCGAATTCGTAGGGGGAATCAGAATTGGCGAATTCTTTTCCTGAAAATCGGGCTCTATGCGAGAGGAAGGTCGCCTCACCAATGGCTATCTTGGAGGAGATCGGCTTTCTATTTAATACATAGTTCCCCGGGAAAAGGACTACAATTGAATCTGAACAGATTACGCACTAGCACTTGTGTTGAAACAAGTGCTAGTGCGAGATCCCCAACAGTTATTTCAGGCTTTGGCGGTGAATACAATCCCAATGCTGATTTTGCATTGAAGTATTTGGGATACCTTGAGTCTTAAAAAACTTTCTGGTCATAAAATTCCAAAGAAGAGTGGGTTTGAAAGCTATCTGATTACAGGAACGGTGATTTCCATGATCTCATCAAGCTCCTTTAGGTCGAGAACGTTGAACTTGATTCTTGGTTACTTGCCATGAACATGGACGAAAGCTCGTCCACGACCAGCGTATCGGAGGAGAGAAAAACCGGCCAAAAATGCGCAGCCACCGTCTCGATCCGCCCCCGTCAAATCGAAAACGCAGACTGAGATGATGTGGTAAGCATCCGGCGGTGCCCGGCGTGGTTACGCGGGGTCAACAATTCCACTCCGTCATTGACCCCTTGAAGGGAGGAGGACGCTATGCAGTTTGAGGCCCCATTGAGTCACATCAGTTTTTCGTCGCACAGGTTTCGCAGAATCAACCCAGAATGGTTCTCTGTTTTATCTCGGTAAAGTTGAGATCACCACTTTGATAGGCATTAGCATTGTGAGCGTCTATTTTGCTTTCGGCTCAATGGTAGATTCATCAGATGAATGCAAGGTGCCAGTGGATTGCTTCTCCGAGGTTTGAACAGGAGACTAGATATTCTAACCAAAAGGTATGTTGTCTGATTTCTCCAGGTGAACCTACTGAAAATAATCAAAGTCATGCAAGCAACAGAAACAAAAAGCAAGAAAAATTCCAGTGGTCTCCTAGGCATACAGATCATGACAGTTGGCAAGTTATATGCCTTGATGGATAAACGAAACAATTAGAAACAAATTCAAGGAACTACGTATCAAACCTTTTCATGAATGAGATCCAACCTCATTCTCGTGTAAGTAAACCACTTTACATACTTCTGAATATCCTCAACCAGCTTGTTGTTGGCAACAATTTTTGAATGATTGGCATCCACCCCTACAACACGGACATTGACGCGAGCCCAATTCGCACCCAATGCATACCATTCCTCCCTGAAATCCACCGGAAGATTCTGGATAATCCCCTCTGCCGCCCTGTACACTGTCACTTCAGGCTAGTACTAACCTGGGCCTTATAGCCTCATTTCATTATGGCAGAGGATGTGCCTAGGAGGGGTCGAGTTTGTGGTCAAATACCACTCATGTGGACATATCCACCAACCGTGGACACATCCAGCGAGTGTCACGTCACAGCCACCGTGGACGTGTCCACGGCCGCCTATAGGACCAGCTCGTTTTGGAGATTTCTGGGGCTCCGCAGGGCCCTTTTGGTGGGTTGATATACCACTGCCCAGCAAATACTCACCCACCTTGCTGGATATCCCACCGCCTGGCAGATACTCCCCCACCTTGCTCGTTATACCACTGCCCAGCAAATACTCGACCACCTTGCTCAATATACCACGGCCCGGAAAATACTCACCTGCCTTGCTCGATATACCACTGCCTGGCAAATACTTGCCCACCTTGCTCGGTATACCACCGCCTGGCGAATAATATACCACAGCCAACTTCTAGACATACTGTACTATTTCGACCATTTCTTCAGTGACGGGTGACACCCAATTTTTTTTGATGTGCTCAAAAAACACCTTCATTCAAAACGAAATTTATCGGTTTCTTCGGTCAACCAAAATCTAAAAATAGTGAAGAAACGGTCGAAATAGTACAGTATCCAATGGCTTTAACTGGACAGATCCAGGGATCCATTATGGCCATGTCCACCTTCTCTTTTTTTTCGCCTGTGGACATGGACATGGCCACATATTGGTGGACATTTCCACACTGGTAATTTCTCTACTCTGGATAGAACCACTTTTTTTTTTTTTTGCAGACTGGACGTGTCCAAGGCATGTGGATACATCCAATGCATTTTAAAAATGTCAAGTGGAAATGTCCACTTATAATATTCAACAAAGTGGATGTGTCCAGATCTTTTTTCTTCAACAGTGGATACATCCAGTGCTTTTTTTCCCCTTTCCACCTGGATGCATCCACGTAACCCTAGCTCATGCTGTGGAAACATCCACCCTTTTTTTTTTGGTTGTTTGGACATATCCACAGCAATTTGTGATGCCGCCAGCCTTTTATTTGGTTCCATGGCTTTAGCAGGAGGTGTGACCTGTGAAGTTTTGAACCACACTTGACATTCAACAACCAGTCACCGTAACCGGTAAAGTTCAACGGTGTTACACAATATGGGGCCCAAAAATTTACCTGGCACTGTTTCCAAAATCCAAAAATTCAGTATTGAGTTTTCTGCAAATTTCAGCAGGTCTTGAAAGCCACGAAGGGTCGAGTTTGATTGAATTTGACAATAGCACCTCTCATATGCACCCGTTTATCTGCCCGAAATTGGAATTTCAGCTCTCCCGAACAATTTTTGGGGTTTCTCAAACAAGAAAGTAATTCGACAGCAGCAGGGGGTGGCACCGTGTCACAGACTTAGACCAGAGTTTGATGTGTAACTATTCTACGATTTCAGTGCTCAGCTCAAGTCAAAAATTATGAATCTGTTTCAATTGTATCTCTTGATCGTAGATTTCGAATTGCCACTCGGCGGAGCCCAAAATTAGGCAGAAAGATAAGCGAACAAGCCTCCATTGTCCCCTGGGAACAATGCTGGTCAATTCCGCTCGGTTCCGATGGCAGAATGAGATTCGGTGCACCATTGTTTCCGCAATCCCCAAATAGGCAGTCGCTGTCGGAGTTTGAACAGCTTTTCCTTCCTGCCACCACCTTCTCATTCCGTTTCCACCTCAGGTCTCACTCAATCTTGAATTCCCCAGTCCTGAGCTCCCACCCCCTTCGCATTTCTTCTGCTATCTTCCGTCTTCAAGTTTTCTTCCGGGCTAGTGTTGCCGCGGTTGGGTTCAGAACCGCTCCCGAACCCGAACCGAACCCGAACCGCACCCGAATTCAGGTTCGGAGGACTCAGCGGAACCGCACCGAACCCTAGGTGCGGTTCAGGGTTCGGAGATTGTAGGATTTTTGTGCACCGGTGCGCACCGGTGCGAACCGGTTCGAACCGCTATTTTTCCGTTGCTTTAAAGTTGCACAGTTGTTGACTTGACCCATTATTTTTACACTTTATCACAGTTCCAGCTCACATCACCATTGAAAAACCATGGAATAAATCTACTCTGAGACTGTGAAGCCCCACTCATCTATCAAATCTGGAAGCTCGTCTGTCAAATCCAGGCCATCCCAACCCGCACAACTAAAATGAACATTAAATAGTGTATCCCGAAGAGACAAGTCACATGTCTTCATAGTAATTGCGACTGCCGCCGCATTCAGGGCACATTTCTTAGCCAAAGATCGCATCGCAAGTGCAGTCATATTCTGTGAGATTCCAGTCAAAATTACTAGCACCCAGTCCAATTCGGAAAATACCTTTACTGAATAAAGTCCATCAGCCGACCCCACAAAAATATAACCCCCAAGAATGACAAGGAATAACAGTTTGAGGGCCTCCGGCTCGATGATTTTGACTATTTTGATTAGCTTGCACAAACTGGGATAGATTGGATTGTTGGAAATTTGGTCCCATCGATGCGCATAGAGCCGTCGTGGGGAGAATCTTGTCGGAACTACACCCTGTTGAAAACCATTAAAATGATGTAAGGCTTGGAACTGGATGTAATGACATACCACAACGTCGAGAATGTCTTGAAAGGGCTGAGACGTGAAATGGTGAAGTGGAATGAGAGCCATAATATCCATGCGACAAGAGGGTGTGGTTTTAAAGGCCAACTTCGGTAATCAGATTTAAATTCACAGGCTATTGATGGGACACGTCATCTACTGCTTCAATGCTATACCGTTCATGGAGACTATGGCCGAAGCTCTGGATTATTTCTGAGGTC
The DNA here is from genome assembly GCA_029281795.1 of Mycena crocata. Taxonomy (NCBI): domain Eukaryota; kingdom Fungi; phylum Basidiomycota; class Agaricomycetes; order Agaricales; family Mycenaceae; genus Mycena; species Mycena crocata. Next base: position 345,572 of record JARJCP010000049.1, on the reverse strand, counting down.
TAGAGCAGTCCCGCATTAAAAGTAAACAGCTGGTAGAACATAAGACCGAGGAACTAGACTGCACCAGATTATTTCGGGGCTCTTGGCTGTTTCCTGGCGACTCTGGTTGCTCAATTTCAATGCCCAAGAGAATTTCGGGAGTCATGGGGAGCGCATCATCGGGCGCGCAAGAACTGCCATTGGCTTATAGGTCGGGCTGCGCCGCTTCAAAAAAATCTAGAGCCGACTAGTCCCCAAAATTCTTGCCGCTCCTCACAGCTTCGTAATTTTTCGCTAGTCATCGATCCGTGTTAACATCCGAATGCGCCACAAAATGAAACCCTTAAAGTCTGCAAGAACGCAAGTAGTTTTCACTCATACCCTAAAATGTCTTCCGGGGATCAGTGCGCCTTAGGTCCCGATGGAAAGCTCCTCCCAGCCAGTGCCATCGAGTTCAGGTTCGATCCTGACGACGAGGAGCCTCTTCCCCCTGCTCCTCCCTCTCCCGCTTCGACCAAGGCGACCCAGATCGACAGCTTCTTTCCACGGCGTACCTCTTCCCGTTGATAAGGCGTGCACCAGTGCACGCATGAAAATCACATTTTTCATTCATTTCAAAGACTTATCAATTGACTATGTGAGGCTTAGTTGCAGAATGTATGTTCTCCTCGGAACGGTACATTAGATCTTTGAAGGCCGAAAGCCAATGGGACACTACGTTGTAGCGGCTGAAGACGGTTCGTTATCAACCAGAATCAGTACACTATACTTACTGTTGGGCGCCGGGAGTCAGCTAACCACTGGATTCCTTGTGTGCTGGAGATTAAACAAGAGGGATTATTGAAGTTTAGAGTAGCCGCTACTCGCGGCTCGGACCGTTATTGACACAATCTGTCAGCATTGAACTTGGATAATGACTTATGGGAGTAGCCGCCACCCGGCTACCTTCATTTCCGTTATCCCCAATTGAATTACGAATGACTACTGAATATGACTTCACTGGCGGCTAGACTTCCGAAGTCGGCTAAACACAGATTATCGAGTAGCCGCCACTGAACTGAATAATGATCAAGTAGGTTGGAGCACCAGCGGCTACTTCCCTTGTGACTCCTAGAATTGAACTATGAAGTGTTGAAGCCTCAGAACCGTCTCTGGTGGCCAGTACGATACTGGCAGCTGGTGAAGCAAAGGTCCTAACAAGGGTCTTCGGACTGGCGGCTAGACTTGGCAACACATGAAATATTGATGAGAATGGCGTCAGACTGGCGGCCAGACCTGTCGCCATGACTACGCACCCACGGAATTGAATAACGACTCTGCCATTGGCCGCCGGTCATTATGCCAAGCTGGCGGCTCGGTGAAAACTAACCACCGAGGTTTCATATTATCTCCGTTTGTAAAACCAAGTTGTATAAAGCTAGTAGAATTACTCTTGTAACAGTAGTAGACTTTCCCCCCCGCTCGCGGGCTAACAAGTAGACTGTGGATTTGATTGATATTGAATTTGGGTTGCCCGTAATAAGAATTGGACTCTCGTGACGCTTAAGCTCCGAGTTTCTATTAAAGATTAGCTAGCCGCCAGAGTTCAACTCTGCCTAGCCTCTTCTCTTGAAGTGAATCCCAGATTGAGACTTCGTTGACGCTTTAGCTCCGAGTCGCACACGTTATTAACTAGTGCACCCTTGTACTGAGACGTCCAACCCTCCGAGCGGAACTATTTGAAAACGTAGTGAACTTTGTTGACGCTTTAGCTCCAAGTTCCTTGAACATTTTGAAGTCCCAGTTGAAAGACACCATTCTGAGCCTAGCGGCCAAAGCATTTGAAAACCCTTGAAAGCATTTCCGTTGAATTGTGGCTCTAGCCGCTACTGCATCTGCCCGCTGAAACAAACCATTGAAATTGAAACTTGACTATTCTTGAAGGACGATACACCTGTCCTACCTCCCCGAACACACACAAGACATTTTGGTATTGAGTTGTTGAGATTTGATTAGTGTTTTTGAGTTGTTTAGTGTTAGTTGAGTTCGCTCGCTTTCACTCGCTCCTTAGCATAGTTTTCGATTTCACGGCTGCACCCGAGTGCACCGTTTCACCGTGTCCCTCGTCCCTCAGCTCGTCTTGCCGATCCCGACAACGCCGAGGGCCTGAAGCGCAAGGCTTCGCGCGATCTGGATGATTCACGTGCCGCCCGAACCCGTCGCACCTCGTCTGTATCATCTGCTGCCGATGTCGATGTGGATAGCGACTTCTTCGATGCAGACAACGATGAGCTTCCTGCCCTAGTCGACGTCAGCGACTCAGAGGATGAAGGCAATGGGGATGGGGAGGATGAAGAAGATGATGAGGACGACGAGGTTGAGGCAGCATATGAGGAGACCAAGGCGCTCGGAGATGCTGATCGCGAGGTGAGTTCCTGTCTCTTCAATTTTGCACAATCTTGATTACAGTCTGTACAGGCCATTGGAAACCGTCCGAAAGCCGAGCTTACCAAGGACATCAAGCCCATGTACGAGCCGGGGCAGATCCTGGATGCAGATACAGGCAAAGCAGTCAAGGGGCATTGGTGCATCCTTTGCAAGTACGTCTGGTGTAGCGGCCTCGATTCACAACTGATATTTTTGTTCAGAGCCAAGGGTATCAGTAACAAGAAGTGCTTCCTTACTGGAGATACTACAGCACGACGCATGCACATCAAACGGTGAGTAAAGCTATATTTTAAGGCCCTCTTTCCACCCCTGAACTCGGTCAGAAATCCGGAGCACTTCAAAGTTTATCAGCGCCTCTGTGAAAAGAATAAAGTCCCTATGCATCCACGGGCAACACCCGATCATATTCTCAAGTATGTTCCACACTGCGAACCCCGCAACATATTAATTATATTTTTAGTGGGGTCGGCGACGGTAAAACACAGTCAACTCTTGAGGGCTTTGCCAAAAAGACCCCGGCTTTCTCCAATGGTGGATTTATGGATTATCTTGTTGAACTGATTGTCTCCGAGGATGATGTATGTCATTCACCGTGTTTGCTGAACCGCTCTGATGGCATTATACAGGCATTTATGCTCGTCGATAAAGGTCCCTTTCGGGCGCTCCTTACGTATCTCCGCCCTAGTTTGGCTGAAAAGGATATCCCTCATCGCACCAAAATGAGGGAGGAGATTCTTCTGCATACAGCCGACGTTGAGGTGCGACTACGGGACAAGTTGAAGGTCATTCCGATCCATTTCTTCATCGCTTGTTCGCTCAATCAGAACCTTTTAACACTAGAACATTCCGGGCCAGATTTCGTTCACATTTGATACATGGACATCGAAATCGGGTGCACCGTATCTCGGTGTTACTGGGCACTACATCGATGCCCCTGCAGATCAGCCACAAAACTGGAGCCTCAAATGTGACCAGCTGGCGTACACGCCCATTGAGGGCAATCACTCGGGCGAGAACCTCGCCAAAATCTTGGTGCGCACTGTTGACCGGTACGATATTCGCAAACGCTACCAACAACGACACAGCTCTGAGGGCCTTCGGTGACACGATTGACCCGCTACAGACCCCGCTGGGATCCAGCAGAACGTCGTGTGAGGTATTAAATTCCCACGGTTCAATTTAGCTTTCCCTGACGATTTTGTGCCAATAAATACAGATGCATGGAGCATGCCGTGCATCTAGGTGCCGGCCATTTCATCTCCGACATCTCGCCGCTATCTTCTCAGGCCGTTCTAGCTAAAGCGAAAAAGCTGAAGCAACAACTCAAGAAGGCTAACCCTGACCTAGATGATGATGAGCTGGAGGCTCTGCTCACCGGTGGCCAGGATGACGGAGAGGACGACGATCCCGATGCTGCTGCGCCCGCCGATGCAGTTGGAAAGGCTTTGGCACTCGTCAAGCAGGTATTAACTGTATTCAAAGCTTGTTCGTGTTCGTAACAATTAAAACATTTCTCTGCACCACTAGATCCGTATGTCGCCTCAGGCACAGGCCTTTTTTAAGAAAATGTGCGAGGAAGCCAGGGGTCCTGTCCTCCAGTTACTCGGTTGGATTAGGACTCGCTGGGCTTCTCTGTTTACATTTTTAGATCGTCTTATTCTGCTTCGCCCGGTGTGTTCCTCTGCATCGTGTCTCTCCTTATTTGACACTATTTCAGGCTGTAAACCGCTTCGTTCTCCTCGCTGATGAGAGTACCGAGGTTCCGAACCTCACCAAAAAATCGTACAGTGATTTCAAGCTGTCAAAACCTGACTGGATCAAACTCGAAAGAATGCGGGAAGTGTTGCAGGTGCTCATCTCTTCATTCCGTCCTGGATCCAATTGAATGTTTGATGGATGTTGCAGGAGCCGGCAAATATTCAGCAATCATTTTCAAGTGCCAAAAAACCCCACGGTGTGGCGCACCCTCCCACTGCTTGAAGCTTTGCAGCAAACATGGGAGAATATGGCTGCCATCGACAAATTTGCTGACATGAAAGAGTCTATTCAGGCCGGGCTTGACAACGTTAACAAATGGTACAGAAAAGCCGACGATACTGACATTTATTTCATCTGTCTCGGTAGGGTTTTATTCTCCCAAATCACACATATCCTTACATATACACTGCTAGCCCTGGATCCGAACTTCAAAACGGCCTATGTTGAATCTGCATGGGACTCTGCCGCATACGACGAAGGGATGTCTAAGTTGGAAGCAAAAGTTTGTCTTTCTGTGCAACCGTTGACGCTACTTACTTCAATCATCCCAGTTTGATGCATACTATGTTGAACCAGCTCCTGTCGCTTCGTCCTCACAGCTTCCCTCTGCTCAAGGTACACTTTTAATAATGCAATGAACCATACTGAACTCATACTTAACAGTGTCAGCCGCTCCGGTGCAATACGGCCACAGCTGGATGCGATCACAGGTCTTGGCGCGCAAGACACAGGATTTTGTCAGCATCGATCCGCGTGAGGAACTCAAAGCCTATCTCAATGCTCCTCTCGAAGACATCGCAGACATCGTTTCCTGGTGGGGTGTAAGCAGATGTTCATCTCATACATACAACAAGAAATTAACTAGCCTTTCACAGCATCATGCGGGTCAGTACCCGACTCTGGCTTGCATGGCCCGGGACTACCTTGCCATTCAAGGCTCCGCCACCGCATCAGAGCGCGCCTTTTCCAACGGGTCTCTGACTGGGACTCAACGGCGCAACCGCCTGTCGCCTCGGATGTTTGAAGCCCTTCAGATCCTGAAAAGTGCGTACCGGAACAATCATATTGGTGCCGCAGAGGAGGCAACAAAACGTATGAACAAGTATTTTGATGCTTTGGATGTTGAAGACGATGACGACGAGTCTGATGAGGCGTAGACTATCATGTAGTAGTTAATAATGCATTCATCTTCAAACTTTGGCACTCTTAGAAAAATTTCAGGTTCGTTCGGGTTCGAACCCTTTTTGAACCTGAACCGAACCTCAGTAGAACCGCACCTCTGGTTCGGTGCGGGGTTCGAGAAATTGCCTGAACCGCACCTGTGGTGCGGTTCGAGGTTCGGAAATTTTGGGAAAAAACCGCACCGCACCGAACCGCGGCAACACTATTCCGGGCGCCCGCCTCAGTTGCCACGCAAAATTTCAGCTCATCTGCTTGTCTCTCGCGTGAGATGCCGTAATATTTGGTCTGTATCTCTGCCTGCTGCCGATACTTCTCCTGTTGATCAATGCCCCCGCACTTTTGCACTACACGCGGAGTCTGCGACCCTTTCAGTCCTTCCCTCGCAACTCCCTGCTGCTGAATTCGCGACTTGGATCAATGTACACCAGCATCTCTGGTTGAGCACTCCATCCGTGTATCTGCTTGTGCCACCTACTCTCTACCACACAATGTACTTGTCACCGATGCACCATTTGTCCCTATGCCGCCGCGGTGTCCCTATTCTGTTGTCGAACTGTATAACACCGAATCATCCATGTATTCCTGTCCCGGCCATATCGCTTGGCCGGTGCGATTTGTTTGCGTCAAGTCGTCCCCATTCTGCTCTGCTCCCTTAAAGGCGTGTCATATCAACACCATCAAGTCTTTAGGTTTGCTCATTGCACCTCGTACTGATCTGTCTCGGTGGTGCGGTGCCCAGTAGCCAACCACAACACGTGAACCCTTCCCTCATCCGAACCCATTCAGCTTTACTGGCGTCCACATTCAGCTTTACTGGGTGTCCACGGTCCTCGTCGCCTTATTCTAGCGGCCCACAAGTCGCACGGCAAGTTTTTCCCACCTACAACCACGTCCACAGACATCCCCGCTCGTCATTCACGTCCTCCGCGCTATACTCTCAACGATGTTAAATGATTAGATCTTCTCCTTCCTGCAGTATTCAACAAAATCCACCTCCAGTAGCCAATCAATCTTTCTGGCACAACTTCTTCTGGTCAGCTCCCCCGATCGAGTCGAAATTGAAGCCTCCGCGTCGACCGCGTGCTTCGTGCTGCTGCCTTCACGATAGCGCGCCCGGGTTTTCTCGCAACTCACAGCTCGGGGCGGTCTGATTCTCGTACCATGTCTTGCCTATACATCACATACACTTCTGCTCCCTCCCCGAGTCTCAGACTCCTTTACGTCATCGCACATCCTCAACCTCGTTCCACAGCCCTGCTTATTTTTGTTGTCGCTGGGCGGCCCTCACTGTGTACACCTATGGACCAGGAACTCGCTCAAGTTTCTGGGCCAACTTGCTCAGATTTATCCTTTGTTGAGTTCTAATTTGCTGCTCGCGGTTTGTGTTATTTGATTCATGTGTGTCATACTATGCGCCTGTGTGTGCCCACAACTTCCCCTTGTTTCAGATGAGATTTTTTGATCTCCAGCATAAAGCGGCTTTCTCCCGACATTGGATTTCTGGGGGTTATTTGGTTTCCCCTTGGATGCAGTGCAATTGTGAGCATCTCTGGGACATAGTCATAGATATTGAATCATGTTCACGAGGGATGGCGCCGTGCAAAGGAATTTTTTTTACCTGCATGACCTGGGTTGAGAGTGCGAAAGTACTAGTACAACCTACTGTGGTTCTTTCTGTGGTTTACGTACGTGTAAGCAGATGTTCAAACCCTCCCAACTTCAGCTTGTGAATCTGTATTCAACCTCTACCTGGGATCGACGAAGTCGGATTACTAGCCTGAAGTGACACTGTAACAGACGCCTCTAGTCCTCTAGTCCCCATTCCACCATCACTTGCCATCACTGGATCAATTGAGCTAAAACCCTGCCGGGCACCACACAGTGGGCCTCGGCAGCGAGCGGGCTGCTCCACGCAGTGGGCCCAAGCGGCGAGCGTCAGGGGGATCCGCGGGGGTCTCCCCCGTGTAAGATATACCCCCAAAAGCGAGATAAAGCGTTAAAAACAATAAAATAAAATAAAAATGAAAAATGCCCTTACAGCGCCGGCTGAGTACCCGCCAATACGGTACAGGCCGGTCGGTTGAGACTCCTGCAGAATATGTGTACATAAAATCGGTTCCTGTGTCTGCACCTGCCCCGAAAAGGTCTTCGTTATCGGATATACTGGGCGTGGACATTTACTCGCACAATTTCCAGCGCATCGGTCATGGTGATGCCTCCAACCGAGACTGAGCTTGGAAGCACAATGGACGACATTGCACCTGTCCCAAACGCTTTGTAGGCATCCTCGATTTCCTGCGCGTGATCCTTAAGGATATCCCGGCGGGCAACGCACGAAACATTGCATTACCCTGGTTACATTGTACCCAGGTATAGAAGTCTAAGGGGTCTGGAAGAACCCACGTTCAAGGCAGCAAGAATCGCAGTGAAACAAGCAATATCGGATCCCTGCACGGTTTGAATGTATCTATGAGTGATGGGAACCAGCTTGCGGAATGAGGTAGATCCTAAAATATTTTGGCGTCATTGAGCGTCACCATATATATACTTGCCAGATGAATGTGTGATGATCAGAATGTCCTCATCCGGAATGGCTTGCAGAGGTGGCAGAACGTCTAGACTCAGATCTGTGCACTGGATGTCAGAAATCTCTTCGAGTGTCGGGATGGCAAGTACTGTATTTTTTCAATCAGATCGACACGGGGTGTGACGCGTGACCACCCGGGACCAATTCGACAATCCGATAGCCCCGAAAATTTCGCGTGACCACTGGAAAATTTTCGGAAAATTCCAGTGCGAAATTTCATTTTTTTTGTGTTTTTCGGGGATTTTGCCCTGGGTGACCCGAATTTTGCTTCGATAAAGCCGCGAGTGACGCGTGACCTCAACCGAAATTCGATACCGACACGGGGGTGCGTGACGCGTGACTGTCGATCTGATTGAAATAATACAGTATCTCGATGTTGATGTTCTGCACCTGCAATTGGTCATTGACTTTGCGTGCTCGGTCCTGTGCATGCTCATCTGAGCTGATCAGCAAAGTGATTCCTGCCTGACTTGGCAATAAGGTGCGCCACCGCAACATCGGAATTTCTGGGTGAGAGGGGAAGTACAGTGTATTCTGCACGTACACTGCCGAAAATCAGAGATGCATACAGGATAGTAGAGTCTGACAAATGCAGGAAGTTTTCGATGGGAACGGAATTCCTGCGCAAAAAACGGACCAGTATTTGCCAGAATCCCAACCACGGGGCACTGTGCGCAGTCTGTCATGCCGGTGTCACCGAGTTGACGCCGGAGGATCTGGGCAGTCCTATCGAACATCTTGACGGCCCGAGACCAGGCAATATCTTTGTAGCCAGCGCCCACGGAGGTGGATTCATAGCGAAAGAGCGGCTGATGGGGCTTTGTCGTGGCCTGGAACTTGAATATTTGCAGAATGGAGAGAGACCTATCGACGGGCACGGGCACAAGAGTGTAGGGCCCGGCCATGGTGTTATAGCCACAAAAAGCAAACAAGGAGCAAGTTTATGAGAGAGCTTTGTGCGATACTACCAGCGTCATATTCTCCATCGTACCATTTCAACGTTGCCCCTTAACTGCAGCTCCTCGATAAGTTTAGAAACCTTACTGAAGCATCCTCTGAGTGAAAGGCTGAGTTGGCCTGATTACTCAGGAGAGGAAAAGGAGAAGGACGGAAGGAAGGAAGGAAGTAGATTAACTGTGGTGGTCCCAAATGAGGAACGTACAGGTAAATCTAGGGTGGAGGTTTCAATGCAGAGGCAGCGGTTCGAAATCGTACGACGACTCTAACTTTTTTCCGTAAATTACTGATAGCATGTGGTTCTGTGTTGCTTTGGTCTAGGCCTAGAGTATTCACCGCAAGATGGCGAGACGACTATTTTCAAGTGGATTCCAAATTCATCCCGTGGCTCATACGACTGACTATGCTACCACTTGTTTTGCCAGGCTACCACTTGTTTGGACAATGGAAACCAGTACATTTTTTTGCATTCAAATTCACCGGCCTCCAGTGCATTTGCATACATAGTTCACACGGTGGAATAAAGCCTATGAGTAGCATTTTGTCTCATTCGGGGGATTTGCATGCTGCACCCTTGAGTGCACCTGAATGCGCACGTGTAAAAAAACACCTATCAATTTCTACACAGGCATTCCATCACATTTATTTCACCTAGGATCTACACTACGTAGATCATCAATATAGCAACCAATATCACAACAAGCGACGGCACTGCAAAATTCCCAGCCAATCTCCACGATAGAGCTGCTCGATTGGCAGAGAGGCGTCTATTGAATTCATCCTTGTCGTTAACGCGGGGGAACGATGTCATGGGCACCTTTTTCCCTAAGAAATTGCACAATGGCGTCCATCCCTCCTTCACATCAAACTCTAGCAGTCTGTCCATAGGAACGAGGCGCCGAACGTCTTCGTAATGTACCTCAAAACACTTTTTCGCAACGTCCTCAGTGACGTGCTCGCTATTGAACAGGGCTACGCGCGCGAGCTGCGAAAGCTCCTTCCGTGTGCCTGAGAATTGAGGATCAACCCAGCAAATAAGGCGTAGCTGGAGCGTCGGGCTCAAAATATTCATGACGGTGTCTTTGTATGAGTTCCACCAGCTATCTGGACTTCGTTTGGTCAACACCACTTGTGCGTCGGGATAAGCCGCAATGAGCTCTTCTGCAAATAGGATATGTGGAATATCTGAGACAGCCTGAAAGATATTAAATACTCGAAATCGGGAACTGCTCAGTGGAAGTCACCTGGCAGTCTCCAAGTAGTAGGTCCCATTCCTTCCTCCCATATGGCTTTCCTTCCCCGTGAAATTTTGCCTTGATTGCGGCAATCCACATAAGCATCACCTCAGGTTTTGATTCCCAGGCCACCATGTATCCGTGATTGGTCTTCACATATCCCAGTGCCTCGAGTGCAATTTTCAGAGCTGGATTTTGGTCATTGAGTTTGGATTTCCACTTCGGATAGTTGGAATACACTGACATGATGTTCCAGTTCGCGGAAATCCCAAAGCGAGAATCTTCATTGGCACTTTGCGACCCGTGTCACCAGTGCTGGACATTTTGGGGAAGAGGGAGTCACATCTCATGTGTCCTTATCATGCCTTATGAATGACCAAGCCATATGATCGACATCCCAGAGGAATCGAGGAGACTGACCTACGTGTATGTATGTATCTTAAAAGAAAGTTAAGTTAGAAGCTAACTACGTACCTTCACCAATTCCAGTGGGATTTAGTTCTCCCAGGAAGACTACCCCTGCCCCCTTGAAGGACTCGTTTTGTGAGAAGATATTAATCAGATATTAATGCATACAGGTTGCATCATTTGAGAGTTTGGATGGCACTGGCATGCACTATCGGCTGATGTATGCAGGTACAGCACCCAGACCATTGCATTCCTCATTGGGACCACTGTAGAGTATGAGCAAGGTATGTTGAAACGTCTGGTTATGAGACTAGAACTACTGTGGTATACACCTTTTTTTTCTTCCATCTAGTCGTGGGCCAGTAATCATCCTGTTTATTTCTTGACCAGGGTCAACATTCCTAGAGTGAATGAATAATGTCCATACTGCACCAAAAAAGAAAACAGGGGACAATGATGATGGAGTTTACCAAAATTAGTAAAGGGGTTCAAAAGGCCAGAAGCAAAGGTTATCTGACTTGATTGTTTCCTCCTCGGAGTTTCAAACCAAAAAATCAGTGAGGGATGAAGCCATCTTCGAGGGGCCAAAATTTTTGTTTATCATTAGCTCCGCGGTGTTTCAGACTCCTGATCCCAACCCTATTATTCAGGCCTTTCTTACTATGGGGCCATGGCAAAGCACAACCCATTTCACCTTCCCCTTATCATCCCACCATTCTCACTGTCATCACCATCTTCTCAACCATGCAACCCTTGGGCATAAATCACCCTACATTTTCTCCTGGGCCCGTTTGGATAAAGGCGTGGGTGACAAATTGGTTGCCAATGGCGTGGCTCTCTGCACATTATATGGCGCGTAAGTATAAACCGGATTTCTCTTCTCCATTAGCTACTGAGACATTGGCCAGAATGGAAGTCGGCTTGGTTTCACCATTTTTCACCTGCCACGGAAGGGACTGGGAGCCTGAGTATTTCTCTGTCAGGAAGAAATTTAATGCTACCTGGGTACCCGAGGAGGATGGCTCAGGAATGCCAGAGTCTTTGTAAAAAGTCTTTGCAAATCTCCCCGAACTTCGCCAAAACTTCGCCAAAATTACCGAAGTTCCCAACGGAGTAACTTAATTAGGCCGAACTTTGTCTAACCAGTCTAATCGGGATAAGCGGGCATAATTTCCTAACATTATCCAAAATTTTGGTGAACCTTTCCCAAATTAGATGGGGGGTGTTTTCCTGATGTGTACGCCTTAACGTACCTCATAGGCGCATCGTATCCCCCGACCTACACAAATGCGGAGGTTGATGGGAAACCAGGCTGCGCTGTCAGTGATCTTTTAGAGGCGCATCCACACAATCCGGCATTACAGCGGGTATATGGGCGAAAGAGTGACTTGATTGTCCTCACTGACTCGGCCATGGATATCATCACAAAGGCAGGAGCCTGAAATCTCAGGCCATATCTATCTGTTGATTCACACCACAGATGAATCCAGGTCCTATAGGTGGGCTTCTCTGCTTGTGGTTGTTGAATTTCCCAGAACATATTACCACCAGAGTCCAAGATTAATCAAAATCCGCTTGTTGATTCCGCACTGGTGTTTGGCCAGCGCAAACCATATGCCGGAGTGCTCATTCAGCTCAAATCAAATATTCCCCTGCCCAGCAGAGGCGAGGTTTTGGATGCAGTATGGTGAGTGCCACCTCACAAATGTATCCATTTCTAATCACCAAGCTCGGAGTAATATAGGGCCTCTGTAGAGGAAGTAAATCAATCATTATTCACTCCTTTTCGAATCCAAAAAAGGTTGACATCTCCATTTCCTTGAACATTGATTTGTTGCAATAACAGATACTTCTATTCGCGAAAACCCTTTTATGTTGACAAGCACGGACCAGCCAAGGCGAGCTGCTCTGTCTTTGAACAATATAAAGAGGAGTTACTCGCCGCGTACATGTAGCCAAGACAGATGAATCTATCCTGGACTAAAGAAATCACCCTCACCTAAAATGGCCAAAAATAGCCCCGAAATGCACATATATACCCTATTTTATTAAAACCTCCATCTGACCACCATACAGACTCAACCCAGGTTTGGTTTTGTCTTCCGAACTTTCAGATCCTAGGTTTCAAATTTTTTCACTTTGCAGCTTTCCAATTTTTCACTTCAAAGGTTTTGAATTTTTCACCACAAAGATTTTGAATTTTCACCTACAAGGTTTTGAATTTTTCCCCTCGAAGTTTTTGGATTTCTCACCTTCTTTATGGGCAGAAAATTTCTATTAAATCTGAAACATTACTGTTGAAAATGTTTTGAAAGAAATTAACATCTTTATTTGAAGTTTTTCACCATCATTCTCACTGCAAAAAGTGGTAAGAAACTTTTAAATTTTTCACCCACTTTTGGGGCCAGAAATTTGCTGTGAAATCTGAAGAATTACAGGTGAACATGTTCTAAAATGAATTACCAATTATGTTTCAAGTTTTTCAGCAACTTTCTGACTGAGAAAAGTGGTATGAAACTTTTGAATTTTTTATCAACTTTTTCAGTGAAAAAAACTACGTGAAATTTTAAATTTTCTTTTCAGATTTTCTCAACTGCCTTTTCTTAAAAGCCTTCAAACAATAAATAAATCAACTGGAAACGATGCTTGGCCTCAGTCTCAACTAAGTCTTGTGAGGTCTATGTTGTAATATTGGTACATCATTCCATCCCTTCTAGGACTATCGTGTGCGAGAGGATTAGATACCCCCTTCTATCGCAACACTCAAAGTCCTAGTCAACTATAGTATACATCTGGCTAATGTATGTAGGTACAGTACCCATACGTTCCTGATTGGGACCACCGTGATTAATCAACTTCCCTCCTTCCTTCCTCAATAATTTGGCAAACCCTATCCAGGCCTCCTGTGAGTGAAAGGCTGATTTAGATATAGTCAACTATATTGTACATCAGGCTGATGCATGTAGTATAGTACCCACACGCTTCCTCAATGGTGGTTAATCAACTTCCTTTCTTCCTTCCATCTTTAGGGCTCAGGGAAGATGCATGTTAAAATTTGTGAGCACAACATTGTATGTGCACCATTCTCCATTGTACCATTTTGATGGCACCCCTGACTGCAGCTCCTTGATAAGCTTAAAAACCCTACTGAAGCCATGCCTCCTGTGAGGCTATGAGTAAAAGGCTGAGTTGGCTTGATTAGGGGTCAGGAGAGGAAAAGGAGGAGGACAGAAATGTAGGGTGGAGGTTTAAATGCAGAGGCAGCAGTTTGAGTGTTGTGTTGCTTTGGTCGTGTAGCTCCTCAACAATATAAGAAACCCTGCTGGAGCCTCCTATGAGTGAAAGGCTAAGTTACTGTAATTAAAGTGACAGGAGCTGTGATGTGTGACGAGCTGTGACCATTTCGAAATTTTGATAGGTCCAGAATCTTTGCGTGACCCCAGACACTGGTTGAACATTTCAAATTTTTGGCTGAGAAATTTGGTGAAAACAATTTTGAATTTTACAACCAATTTTTCAGTGAAAAAATAAGTGAAAAATTTGAGGTTTTTGGTAGATATTTTGTGATATTTCAATTTTTTCAGCATTTTTTGACTTAAAAAATCAAATTGTTCATCGAAAGGTTTCAAGTTTTTCATCAATTTTCCACTGAAAAAATTGTGTAAAATCCAAAATAGTGTTCACCAAATTTCTCAGTCAAAAATCCGAAATGTTCAACCAGTGAGAGAGTTTTGAAAATTCTGATGTGAAATTTGGTGTTGGCATTTTTTGGGGAACTTGATCACCAATTTTTAGTTTGATAAAGCTCTGTGTGATGCATGCCTTCTACCACCTTTATACACCTGACTGTCAACCTGATTGAAATACTGTACTATTTCAAGCTATTGATTTTTTTCAGATAATTTTGGTACTCGGTAGTTGGTGGAGTCAAGGAGTATGTGCCTCAAGTGTTTGGAGGATTCATCTTGCCCTATTTTGTAAGTTGTAAGAGGAGTTTTTTTTTTGTCACAAGCTCACAAGGCCAAACAAGGCACAAAGAAAATGTGTAAAGGCTGATTAGTATTTCTGTGACAATATGTAGTTCTGGTTTCTCAGGGCCCCAAATTATGATTCAGAGAACTAGTACTTTCATCACTGTTGGTTTTCACATCCATCCCATCATACTTCCACAAGGTAAGTCCAGTTGGCAGCTAGTCCCCTAGTGGCATCCCTTTGATGGGTTTCTCCTTGGTGGTTGATATGCTTTGCTCCTGAAGCTTAAGCTGTATGAAACTTTCCAGAATGAGATTGGGGCTTTCCTAAGCCAAGTTTCTGTTCCCCTATGATGTAGTGGCTGACCTCCTTTGAATTCCGCACTCATATAAAGCAGACGAACAGCAGCAGGAGGTAGTATAACAAATCTGTGATGATTTCTGATTACGACATTATTTTTGCTGGAGGTACTTGTGACAATATTCTCACTGCCAGTGGCTAAACTCCTTGATTTTTCAGGTGGGACCACTGCATGTGTAATTGCAGGTCGGCTAGCCGCTGCAGACAACACCCTGAAAATTCTGGTACTGATTTCCATGGTACCATGTTCACTTTCGCCAACCTTTCAAACAGATACTTGAAAATGGCCCTCAGACACAGGAAAACCCACTCTACATACAGCCCGCCCGATTTCTGGATAGGTCTGGCAGCCTCAGCAAGCACACAACCAGATCCGATATCAACATTGTGGATCACAAAACTGGTCCACCAGCCATATTTCATGGAAATTGTGTAGGTGGTGGAGGCAGCATTAATAGTATAGCTTTCCAATTCCTTTTGCTCAACATTCATGAGTAATTTTCTTTCAAGCTATGGTGTACAACCGTGCTCCTGCATCAGACTACAATGATTGGATGCACCTTGGTAATCCAGGATGGGGGGCTGCTGATCTGCTGCCCTTTGCAAAGAAGGTACACTTTTATTCAATCATGTATAGTTTTCTGTTTTGACACCCCCAGCTTGAGACATATCAGCTAGAGAGCAACAACACCACACATGGGTCATCTGGTCCAATCAAAGTATCGCATGGAGGTTACAAAACAGAGGTTGGGAAGAACTTCCTTGCAGCAGCTGCACAATTCCCACGTGGTCGGACATTCTCAGAAGACTTGAATGATTTCTCAACATGCAATGTCTATGGGGTTAGTCTTTTTGCTCATCTACACATTGGGCTTACTGAAAAGGTTTTCTGGCAGAAATTTCCAAAGTAAGCAGACACATCCTTATATTTTGTTGTCATCTCGATGATCTGGGGGGATTTACAGGTACATTGATACTGACTCTGGGCGCCGTTCAGACACTGCACACTGCTATGTTTATAACCAGGCATACAATCCGAAGCTCTGCATTCTTGACCATGCACGAGTCAATCGAGTGCTGATCAATGGTGATGCTTGTGCCACTGGCATTGAATATCAAATGGAAGGAAAAGACTCCCCAATGCTGACTGCCCATGCTTCACGCCTTGTTGTAATCTCAGCAGGAACCTTTTGCTCGCCTGCAATTTTAGAACGGTATGTAAATTGGGCTTTTCCTTTTTTTGCTTATGAAGGTATACATATGGGAAGCAGGTCAGGAATTGGTGGAAAAGACTTTTTAGAAAAGCATGACATCATGGTCATGTCAGATTTACCAGGTGTGGGGCTCAATTACAATGGTGAGCTCTCAGGTTCCTCTACAAAGGCAAGGTTTGATTTCATAGGTCACCATGGTGCTATTGTCCCCTACTTGGCACCAGGTGATCAAGTGATGTTATCCAAATTGGCTCGAAATGATGCAAGTGGTATGTTACTTGCAGTTCTATTTGCCATCACTCACCACATGCTTGTAGCCGAGGTACAATGGTACCAAAATGGCAAGGGTATTCTGGCAAGCAAGTATGTCACTCTTGTTATCCACTTCACATTCACTACAGAACTGCAACATTGAATAGTGGTGTGGATGCTGGCATCAAAGTCCGTCCCAATGGACAAGATCTGGAGAATCTTGGACCACTATTTAATCAGCGTTGGGAAAGTTTTTTTGCAAGAGCTCTAGACAAGCCTGTTTTGTGTCTTTTACTGGCTGCTAGGTACTACTACAGTTTCTCATCGAGCTTCACACTCACATATGTACAGTTATTCTGCAAGGGACGACCCAGGCCCATCCCATTCAGCATTCAGCACCATCTATTTCACTGCAAGTCTTGTTTCTTGCAAGATCAAAATTTTCCATCTTTATGCAAGGTTTAGCTATACCCAATGACAACAGGCCAGGTCCACATCCAATCCAGGAACCCATTTTCACCACTTAATATTGGGACTGGCATGCTTGCCAGGTTTGTGTTTTCCCTTACTAAGCAATGGTCTCTGTTGACCCACATCACCTTATAGTGATGCAGACCTCTTGCTTTTACGGTGGTCATACAAATGGAAACGGGAACTTGTGCGCCGAATGGCAAACTACCGTGGTGAATTGGCCTCTGGGCACCCCAAATTTGCAGAAGACAGCCAGGCAGCTTGTGGTGTGGCGGATGGCCCAGTTGACATCAGTTCTGCAGAAATAAAGTGATCGAATTCATCTTGCAGAAACAACCTGCTGATTTGGTTCTGCTAGATATTCCAAAGTGGATGATGAGGTGATCGACAACTTTCATCGTGAAAACTGTAAGCTATCTTGTAAGACAAGTATGTCATTCAATTTTGACATCTCCCAAGCAAGCACACTCTGGCATGCTGTATGTCAGGCAGCCCATCCCTTTATCATGCCTCATGATATGGACAGACAGGAACATGTGCCATGAAGCCTCGAAATCAGTGTGGTGTTGTTGATTCACAGTTGAATGTTTATGGCATCAGGAAGCTCAAGGTTGCAGATTTAAGTATTGCACCGCTGAGTGTTGGTGCCAATTCATATCATACCGCTTTGATGATCGGTGAAAAGGCAGCTGTCATTATTGGACATGAGCTGGGTATACAGGGTGTTTGAAAGTACAGATTTACCGCTATCAATGTTTTACTCAGACCCCACATATCATGAACTTGACTGGTTGAACATTTCACCTTTTTCCGCTGAAAAATATGGTGAATGACCACTGCGGGAAGATCCTCCGTGTCCAGAGCTTACCAGTTTTGTATTCATTCGACATTCAAAGGTTGAATATGACCGTTTCAATATGATTTGATAGCCATGGCAAAAACCTTTTGCATTGACAAGCAAGGACCAGCCAAGGCGTGTTGCTGTTTTTGAGCAATATGAGGAGGGGATATGAGCCGCGTATATGTAGCCAGACAACTTCATCCAATTCTGCATTTCCTAGCTACAAATCCATTGGCTTGGGTGGTACTTACTCTCGGACCAGTGCTCTCCAAATCCAATATTGGGTATAGCATTATATGAGATGCGCAACTCTCGAGCAGGTACCTTTCTTGCCCCTACTGAGATGGAGAGGGACTTTACATAGCAACGAAACGGAGTCAGGGTTGAATGAGCTTTCCCGAGGGAGGAATGACTGAGAATGTATACCTCGGATTAGATCTGGTACAACCAACAGCCATCAAGTTTACTAAAAAATGTAAAATCCGGGGGCCTGTAAAAGCAGGAAAAAAGTCCAGCGGCACCTAGATAGAAACAGATCCAAACGGCTTCGTTATTGACAGGTCCTCGGAATATACAGACCAAGAGTAGACGCACGGTCAACATTGTGGTGAGCTCCACAGGCCGTGGAAATGGCAATACCCATGGGCTGAAATTGGCCACGAGTCTTTGCCATTGCCCACAACGCCGGGTTTGCGAAGGTAAGTCGAAAGATGAAAAAAGGATCGCGAACTTGGTTGCATTGGTGGATACAAGATTGGAGGCCTATAACCTTGAATGCTCCTTTTTTTTATTCCCGCCTCGTTTGAAGCTTCATCGGCCAAGAGAAAAAAACGTCCATACAATTCTAGATCTGTACTTAACACCTTCAGTCAAATCCACTACCCAAGTCTGCGCTCCCCCGGAGCGAAACTCGTGTCCGCCGCATTCATCCCCGTCGACTCATCCACTTTCGCCTCTGTTGACTCAGCAGCAGCAGCACTCTCACCATCCCCCACCCCCGCCTGCTCCGCCACCCTCTTCTCCTCCAACTCCCGCTCCAGCCTCTTCTTCTGCTTCTCCCTCTCCTCCGGCGCGATATTAACATTCCAGTGCTGGTTCGCAATGCACTGGAAGAGGTCCGCCGCGGGCTTTTTGTGCATGCTGCAGTTCGGGAAGTTGTTCGCGGCGAGGGAGAGGGGGGCGGGTGGGAAGGGGCCGATCTGCGCAGTGCGTGTTAGCGATTATATTATGGTAGACAGAGTGTATCATGGAAAAGAAGAGGATATATAATGGCGAAGAAGAGAATATATGATAGACGACAAGAAAATGAATAATAGAGAAGAGAGAAAACATATATATAACGAGAAGAAGGAACACGCACCAGCGGGCTCTTCGCAAACTCGTCAGTATCAATAAGGGCTGCAGGTGCCGGTCGCAGCGCAAATACCAGCGAGAAGCGGTACTTATCGTCCGGCAGAGACGGCGGTAGAACGGACACGCGATGCACGCCCGAGGCGTACAACCCCCGCGTGAGATACGTGAGCGACTGGCCTGCGAGCAGCGTCGCTGTCAGCCGCCCCGGCGTTCCCGGCGGCGCATCCTCAACGCTGACCCACTTCCCCGTGGCGGGATCGCGTGCGTCAAGCCCGGGCGACTGCCCCACAACGAGCGTCAGCAGCCCAAGATCCTTGTGCGCCTCCGCGACAACCTTCTTACCGCCACCGCCCTCGGGTCGGTTGTACCGAAACAGCCGCAGCAGGCTCGATGCGCGCGTCGACGTGGGGAGACCGTGCGCCTCGGCCGACATGGGGTCGAAGATCCCGAGATCCGGGAGCTCGAGGCTCTCCGCGATGGCGTGGATGGTGTCGAAGAAGAGCTCGCCTGTGGTGTTCCACGCCTCCTTGGCTGCGGGACACAGCTGGCTCGGGGTGCCTGACACACGGCGGATGGTGATGAGCTGCTTCTCGCCGACGATGTCCGAGAAACCCTCGTCGGACGCGCTTTTGCCGGTGGGTGCAGCGTGGGCGGTCTTTGCTTGCGCATCTGAGGGGAGGTCGAAGAATGTAGCCGATTCAGCGAAGAGGTTGGCGTAGATGGGCTCGAGATCTGGGGGGAGAGGAATAGCCAGATATCCGCAGGATGCAAGGATGGGCAGTGAATTGCGAACATAAGCGGAGAGTTCGGTTGCGTTCTGGCACGAAAGATTTTGAACCGGAGGTGGCCCTGGTGGCGGCGTGTACATCTGCGGGGGTGGTCCGCGTGGGGGTGCATATTGGACGCCAGTGTGAAAGCCAGGAGGGGGACCGGGAGGAGGTGCGTAAGTTGTGGCCATGGTGGACGGAGACAAGGGGTTGCACTGCCTCGCATCGTGACCGTGCACTGCCTCAAGCCATCGGCGCGTCTCGGCTCATCGCGACCCAATCGCGGCTGATCTCGACAACTCAGACAAGGTTCAATGGTTGCGAGGGCAGAAAGGTTTGGGAGCCTGTAGGGAAGACGGAATTGTTTACTGCGAAATCGATCGCAATAACGTTTCCAATTTACGATATTCCGGCTTTACGGAACCACTTCAGTCATCGCGTTCAGTAGGGAGGAGACCTCTCAAAAAGACGGTGAGAGCTGAAGGGAGAAAGGTGAACTCGCGGATGAGCTGCACGTTCACTGAAAAAAAAATGGCTCGAGGACGCCACCCATCGTTTAGAGCCAGTTTTCCCCGCCACTCGATTCGGGAATTCGATTAGGGCTTGATTGCATTCAGTAAGAACATGACGATACCTGAGCACCGGCATCATCATATTGGCGGCCGCGGTCTTCATGTTCCGAGTGAAGCACCAAATCTGAATGTGGGGCCGTTTGTGCAAAAAATTGAGTGTCCAACAAGCAGGAATGAAAAACTAACGTTTTCCGATCCAGGACCCTTCCGAAATCGGCATTCGCGAACGCATCACAAACCCGCTGTACGCCTAGTTGACTCGAGGATGGTTGCTTGAATTGCATTCTCGAGGATAAGAAACGAGTGAAGATTGGTGCTCGTTGCGATAAAATACAAAGCAATCGCTTCAATACGTGAGAGAAGACGTTTCTTCGGCCATTGGAAGCGTTCCAGAGTTCAGACAAACATCCTACTGGACGCAGGGTTTGGCTGAGCCTTGAATTCCTTGAATGCCTAATGAATGCCACTCTCCTGCCAGTGGTCTGCTTTTGAAATTGAGGATCGGACCACAATGTGCAGCGCCGTATGAGCTGATGTGTTGCGGAGCGAGACTCTTGCCCTTCAGAAGCCAATGGAGTCAGCAAGCTACAAAGAAGAGGGAGTGAGAGAGAAGAGAGCAAGAAGATAGTAGTAGTAAAGAAGAGAGCCAGACGCGACGCGTCGTACCCAAATCAGTGACGTGACGGTCACGTATTGAATCTCCGATGATTGACTAATTTGGGATAGGGGCCAATTAGGGTAGCCGAAATCGTAAATTACTTGTCTGACGCGCAGTTCACGGTTCAGGTCATTGTTTATTGGGCTGAGACTATATCAAGTGCCACTGAAATATATGACGGCGGTGGGTGTACGGCGCTTCTAGTCTAAGCGTTGACTTTCTCCAACATCTCGACAACGCGGAACCAACTATTTACTGTAAAAGTGGATCTGCTTATACTATGAAAGCGAAGCGAAAAAATGTAGACCTGGGGGCAGCTGTTTCAGACGCGCTACTAATCGCGTATCACGTCCGTCAACATGTTTTAAAAGTTCACTCGGGCTAGCTTCTTCCCAAGTCCCTGCGGGCAGGGAAGCACAAGCCGGTCAGAGACACAGCACAGCCAGTATTGTGCACATACGCGTACGGCTGTCCTTCGTTTTTTTCCGAAGGCTTGTTCACACATTCTGTCGAACTATATTTGTTAAGTCCTGCTTAATATAGCGCGGCTCTCCTTTTCCCGCTTCGAATTCACTCAAATGACCCCCGCCGCCTGTGTGTTCTACTCTTATCGGAAACGATGCGACTTGCCTGCTTCTGCTAGAGATAAGGAAGCCGTGCATAAATATTCTACTCAACACACGTACCCAGTTCACTGCCGCCTCCAATGCGTCTTTGCAGTTATTTGTATTTGGCTCTTCTTCTGGCGGTCTGTGGCACCGGCACAAATGCTCAGCTCGTTAATCCGAACAACAACACATTCGGAAACGTGTTCAATTTCTGGACGAAGACCGCTGATGGATGGGACGTGCGTATCGTTATGCTCAACAGCTACGGAAATTCAACAAACCACCTATTATAGCTCACTCGCGGAAATGCAACGAATGCCATTACGCTGACCTTACCGCATCCTAAGAGCCAGGTCAAGATTCAGCCCGCCGCCAGTGCACTCGTGATTATCGACATGCAGAATTATTTCTTGGTGAGTGAAACCGTGGAGCTTGCGCCTCTAATGGAACAAAAATGAAACAAAACCCACAATTATCAGCATCCTGATCTTGGCGGAGACCCGTTGGGAAGGGCACTCGTGCGTCAGTATTCCATAATCTTCTTCTGTGGCCACGCTTATTTTAAAAACGGGTATCTAGCTATTACCATCGACATGATCCACGCCTTCCGAGCGAATGGGATGAAGGTTTTCTGGACCAACTGGGGTCTGACTGAATTCGATCGTAAGTAGCACACTTGCTTTGCAATTGATGAATTAACCCATTCACCCGGTGCAAGTGATGAGCATGCCCCCCGCATTCTTTGTCAGTTCATTCCCGGCAACAAAGCCCCGCATCCGCTGACAATTAATCCCGCTCGAACTAGCGGGGCTTCTCCAGCGACGGCACCTCCGCCACCTCGTTCGGCTCCGACATGGGGACCATCCAAGGAAATATCAGTGTGGGACGGAAGCTGATGCGGGGGAGTTGGAACGCGCAGCCGTTCGGGGACCTTTTGGATGAACAGGTCGGCGGAGTCGCGAATGGCACAGATTTCTACTTCAATAAAAGTACGTGTGGGTACTCTGATTTTCACCACATAATAAAGACCGATTGTCGGGTATGTGGGGGACCTCGACGCCGATGCAGACATTCCTCGAGGAGAACCTCATCACCACCTTATTCTTCGGAGGTGTTAATATTGGTGAGCGGTGGATTCACTTTGCGTCATCGCCAGATGCTACATAAGATTCTCATCCGAATCCATATATGTAGACCAATGCGTCTGGGGAACCCTTCTCGAGTGAGTACTCACTCCCATTCAAAAAATTTCGCTAGATAATATGCTAATGCACGCACGTAGCACGTATTACAAGGGATACGACGTTATCCTGGTCGACGACATCTCGGCTACCACCAGCCCTTCCGCTGCGACTGGCATGGTCGATTTCAATGCTGCGTTGAATGGGTGGAGAGGGAACTCGACGGATATACTGCCTGCTCTGATGTAACGAAGAGTCCTTGCTTATGTTTGAAGATTGATTGTGTCTAGGTACCCGTCGTCCGGCTACAGTTACAGTATATTTCAAATTCAGTGCCTTTGAGCTATGCGTCTTGTCCATCTCTCATTCATGATCGGATGGAACTTATTGTCTACTTACATGATTGCTGACCGAGGAAACAAAACCCAAAAATGCACCGGCATACTAGGCGGTCTATTTGATTGGACGCAATCTAAGGAACCTTTTACCAGGATACCTTGGAACTGGGCCGAACCTCAAACTGCGGTAAGATCAAGTAGTGGACTCACACGAACGCGTTGTGATGCCGACATGTGACCGTGTTGCGAGCCAAGCAACGCCAAACCCGCGCTTTTGTTCTCCACCTTCATGTGTCCATGTGCGATGTCCTGTTCTACAGCGTAACGGGGTGCAGAGCTGAATGTAGAGGCAAGCAAATACCGTTCTGATGGGCCTTCTAACCCTCTCCGCGCTGGCGGGGGGACTTTTCAGACAGAAATTATCGTGCACGGTGCAGCGGATGAGTACTACAGGGCAGGCTGAGCGTGATGGCGTACACACTCGTTTAACTCTGTCCGGTTGGGTGTGTAATATCGACACAGGCACCACATCTTTAAGGTCAACAATTGTCCATGATAATTATAAGTACGTGTCCCTAAACATTAACTCATCCGTTCTGCTCCTAGACCTGCCCGACCACCGTGTACGTCCAGATCTGGTTCGTATTCCCTTTGACGCACTCCCAAATCTGCAGGGGGTTCTTGTTCGCCTTGCTGCCATTCGTCAAATCCAAGCAGAAGTCCTTGTTGTCGGTGCCGACGTTGAGCCGGATGGCAGGCTCCTGGGGTGAGCCACGTCCGTTCCAGGACTGGTACGGGGAACCGTCCTCGCCGCCATCAGCCGATTTGTTGAGCACGGCCTTGACGCCGTTCGCGACCAGGACGTTGGAGTCGCCCGCGGTGTGGGCGATGTCGAGGGCCCATTCGGAGCCGTCGGCGGGGTTGATCATGCGGGGGCTGCTGCTCGCCCTCCACTTTTGCGTAGCAGAGCCGTTGCAGTCGTAGCTGTTACACATCAGGTGAGCCTCGAGTACCAAGTTGTGTGGGGGATGA
Organism: Mycena crocata; assembly: GCA_029281795.1. NCBI lineage: Eukaryota > Fungi > Basidiomycota > Agaricomycetes > Agaricales > Mycenaceae > Mycena > Mycena crocata. The sequence goes on along the minus strand of JARJCP010000049.1, from coordinate 321,420 downwards.
ATAACGCACATGTCAACTGCAGCGCCCACGACAAACGCTCCGCCCAGGACGCCGACACATTTGGTCTTGTCGCCGTTCGGATGGATCGTGACTATGTCTTGTGCGCGTGTCGCCAGCGGGGCCGGTGCGGCCGCGACGACAGAGACGAGAGCAAGAGCGAGGAGGGCGGAAAGCTGCATTCTGGAATGAGAGGATGTGAACGGGATGTGAACACTGCAGTCAGTGGTGGTGCGCTCCCATATTTATACGCTAATTCGAACGGTCATGGGTCGCCGTTGCCAAGCAATTCGTGTGGGGTGTGTTCCTGTGTGTTCAGTTGTGATCTGTTGTGATCTTCCGTGTAGGCGGAAGATCCCATTCAAATTCGAAACGTTTAGTCAAAGGACACGACTCGACATCAGACCTTGTGAGCGGCGGATTCTTATTCTTGGAAAGACAACTCCAACGCCCTGAATTTCTGAAGCAGCGACAGGTAACAGAATCAAAATAGTACTTTGCCGGACTGGCCATAGTACTCCTACGAGGACAGACCTTTCAGGATGGTCAACTGAGGACGCCGAAGAAACGGATTTTGTGTTGAAATGGCCCAACCGCATAAAGTCTGTGTCAACTTTCAACTGAAACTGTGGTGGTTGCCAAGATGTCAAACTGATCCGCACCGACCCGCACCGACCCCGACGACAGATCCCGCTTAGATCCTCAACCCGAACGGGAAGTTAAAACCGTCTGAGAGACTCTGTCAAGAGAAATTCTTTGGCCGCGGCAAAGTCAAGTACATTGGGTTTTACATTATTTTCCCAAAATAAACATGGCAAGATATAGACAAGTACAGAGGCTCCAATTCAATCGTAAAACACCAGTGCGCGGAGCTCGATAGATTCCCGAAGCGGTGTACCCTTCGGCGTGGCTGGGTCGCTAAATCCAGCGTGAGGTGCGTAGAGGGCGACACTCCCATCCTGAAGCGAATCATAGCTTCGAAATAATCAGAGCAAACTCTCAGGACCATGCCGATAAGACATACCATTTAAACAGAATGAGCTCCTCGGGAGTCACACCTGAGAAATACTTCCATTTATGCTGTGGGTTGTATTTCACACCGAGTGTTTCGCCTTCACGATCGGGGTACACCAGCGCGACGGGGAGGACGTCCTTCGATGGGTCGACGGTGCGGAAGTCGCACAATGCGAGTGGCCAGTCCACTGCTGGGTGCGAGATCGGGCGCCACAAGTTGATGGTCTGGAATCGGTGCTTCAGAAGTTCGGGGACGTCTTCAGCGGGGAGATTTCGGTGGACGGACGCGACGGCGGAATTGTTTGTTTGGTCGACATGGGTTTGCGCGACTGGTTGTGGCTTGTTCGGAGATTCAATCTCGTTCGGGTGGCGGCGTCGAACAACTAACAAAAGGTAAGCGCTAGAACCATTATCAAGCGGAAATACTGACTATGATTAAATGGAACTACACGACTCGCACCAGTGAGCCGCCTGATCAGCTCGATACTCTCGGGATAATACTCCTTCTCAATCTCAGCGTCATCGGTAAACATAGTATGCCTGGCGGGATGTTTGTAGAGTTGGAATCCGGCCATATCGAGAGTCGCAGCATCTTCATTCCCACGGAGATCCTGGATCTCTACGTCGTGCGTCTCGGTAGTGAAGTTGCTGTCCCTCACTCCGGTGACTGGGCTGGCGTTGGTATTCGTGTATGCCCGAGCACCATCTTTTGGTGCGACAAAGAAAGAGAGGGAGCCAGTTGTGTGCGGCATGTCAGCTAAGAGCTTGGGTTAGTGCGGGTTTCGATCTTCTGCGCCGCTCTTTATAAGGTGGTGCAGCATACATTTGTTGGTGGTTCTTGCGTGCCGGCTTACAAACCTCAAGGTCACTTGATGAGTCAGTCCAACATTAGGCCAGGCGGACTCACGATGACGAGATGGTCTATAAATCGCCCTAGTAGCACAAGTTATGCTGGGGCCAGAGAATGTGAAACAAAAAGACTGTAAATAAAGTTGGTTGAAATAAAGTTGGTTGAAACTTTCAACCAACTTTATTTACAGTGTTGAAAACTTGGTGGTACGAGCGCGAAGTGTTTTCAAATATCATGGAAGTCACCGTGCGTGCCCACGCGTCAAATAAACGGTAAAATACTGCTGTTTTCCTCTGTGCATCAGCGTACATCTCGTCTAAAAGTCTTTGAAGTTTGTCCCGCCATATGGCGTATATTTGACATCGTAAAAAAAAAACCTCTCGTTGCGAACTTGAAATCACAAGCAGAATACCGAGAGTGGGATAGTTTTCGTACTATAGAAACCGGATAAATTGGGATGATGCCTGGGCGCATTAAGGCCTAGGGATAAATTACGACGCGTTAGCTGAGGTGTAATGCAAGAAAAGGCGGATATAAGACCGTGGGAACAGACTATGCCGAATCGGTCCCATCAACCATCACCGAATGACACGTTTCTGCTTGGTTTCTGCCACCGACATCGGACATCTATTGCCCAACAAATGAAAGCACTTCAAAGCCCTTTGTCCATTCAAGAGCTTTTAGATCGCTGCATGTCTTTCTTGAATCGTTCACCGTCCGAACTCGCGGCATGCGCCATAGTTTCTCGATCTTGGGCATGTGCAGCCCAACCCACATCTTCAAAAACGTCGACATTTCCTCAGAGCGATCTTTGCATCGACTCCACGAGATCTTGCAACATTCTCCGCACCTTATCCGCCATATCCGTCGGCTGACGCTGCGTGTTCCCGGACACTCACTCCAAGTGCTGGCAGCTATTGCGTTTACAAACCTGGAGCACGCCTTTGTGCACCTTGCTCGCCAACCGACATTGGAACACATCACTGCTCTCCGGCAGCTGTTCAGTCTCCCCACACTTCGTAGTGCAGGGCTCCACTGCGGAGATTCGGAAGCATCCACTTGGCTCGAGATCTGGGATCATTGCCGTTCGACCATTCAGCACCTTCGTTTGGAGGCAAGTGCGGGCAAATCCCAGCTCGCGGCGGGATGCCAGGCTGTCCGTTTAATTTATCGCCACTCCATCGCCCCCATTCGACTGGAGTCGCTGCGGGCCCTTCGACCTCTCTGGTCTGAGGATAGCATCGGTCCATATCTTCACGGAAATACGTAGCTGGAAGAAGCTTGAGCCCGTTCTTCAGACGATAGAGGCTCTTGAACTCAAGGCTATTGTAAGTACTGTTCACACAAAAGACCGTTTCGCTCATACTGAATGCATACATAAAATCCCGGCAGGCCACTGGCCGATCTTTCTTCACTACCTCTTTCTTCACTACCAAGACTCGCAGCCCTGCGTCTCTCAAGCTTTCACCTCCCAACAGCCCTCGCTACGCTTTCTACCATATCCTCTGCCAATCGCATCGGCAAAATCGTCATCTTCAGCCTCTATTTCAGCCCTGGATATTGTCTACGCCTCGACGCCGTTGTATCTGAGCTCCCGATGCTCGACCCACCCGTCGTCGAGCTGGAAATTCCCAGAACTTTCAACCCTACATCTGTGGCAGATCTATTCCCTCGTATGAGATCGAAAACGATCGTACGCAGCGCTATAGTTGAAGGACGATTCTCGGAAGAAAAATGGTTTGAGGTACGAGCATCTACCGGCTGTGCTTTCGCAAATTGAAACAGCATATCGCAGGGCTTGGTCGACTTGGCTGCCACTCAGATTCGGCAGATCCCATTCAAATGTGAAACGTTTAGTCAAAGGACCACTCAACATCAGAACTGAGCGGCGGATTCTTATTCTTGGACGCGCAACTCTACACAACTCCAGCGCACTTCCTACTAGGCAGCCTTGGTTCAATTCCTTTTGGCCTGGCCTTCTTGACAACTGAGAACGCCGAAGAGACGGATTTTGTGTGTTGAAATGGCCACTAGTGGCCCACCGCATAAATTTTGGTCAAGTTTTAACGTTTCAACGGTAATAACTGTGGTGGTTGTCAAGATGCCAAACTGATCCGCACCGACGCCGACGACAGATCCCGCTTGAATCTTCAATCCAGACAGGATGTTAAAACCGTCTGACAGAAATTCTTTGGCCGCGGCAAGGTCAAGTACATTTGGGTTCTACATTATTTTCCTAAAATAAGACAAGGCAACGTATAGGCAAGTATAGAGGCTCCAATTTAGTCGTAAAACACCAGCGCACGGAGCTCGATAGACTCCCGAAGCGGTGTACCCTCCGGCGTGGCTGGGTCGCTAAATCCAGTGTGAGGGGTGTAGAGGGCGACACTCCCGTCCTGGAGCGAATCATAGCTTCGAAATAATCAGAGCAAACTCTCAGGACCATCCCGACAAGACGTACCATTTAATCAGAATAAGCTCCTCCGGAGTCACGGCTGAGAAATACGTCCATTTATGCTGTGGGTTGTATTTCACGCCGAATGTTTCGCCTTCCCGATCGGGGTATACCAGTGCGACAGGAAGGACGTCCTTGGAGGGGTCCACGGTGCGGAAGTCGCACAATGCAAGCGGCCAATCCACTGCTGGGTGCGAGATGGGGCGCCACAAGTTGATGATCTGGAACCGGTGTTTCAACAGTTCGGGGACGTCTCCTGCGGGGAGGTGCCGGTGAACACGCGCGACGGCGGAATTGTTTGTTTGGTCGACATGGGTTGACGCGACTGGTTGACGCTTGTTCGGAGAGTCGTCAATCTCGTTCGGGCGGCGGCGTCGAACAGCTAACAAAAGGTAAGCGCTAGACATATCATCAGGTGGAAATGCTGACTATGGTCGAATAGAACTACACGATTCGCACCGGTGAGCCGCTTGATCAGCTCGATACTCTCAGGATAATACTCCTTCTCAATATCAGCGTCGTTGGTGAACGCAATATGATTGGCAGGATGTTTGTAGAGCTGGAATCCAGTGGTATCGAGAGTCGCAGTGGTCTCGTTCCCACGGAGATCCTGGATCTCTACGTCGTGCGCCTCGGTAGTGAAGTTTCTGTCCCTCACTCCGGTGACTGGGGTGGCGTTGATACTCGAGTATGCCCGAGCACCGTCTTTTGGTGCGACGAAGAAAGAGAGCGAGGCGGTTGTGTGCGGCATGTCAGATAAGAGATTTAGTTAGTGCGGGTTTCGATCTTCTGCGCCGCTCTTTATAAGGTGCTACATTATTAACAAAAAACGCCATTTGTTGGTGGTTCTTGCGTGCCGGCTTATAAACCTCAAAGTCACTTGATGAGTCAGTCCAACATTAAGCCAGGCGGACTCACACGGCGATGACGAGATGGTCTATAAATCACCCTAGTAGCACAAGTTAGGCTGGGGCCATAAAATGCAAAAAAAAGACTGTAAATAAAGTTGGTTGAAAGTTTATTCAACCAACTTTATTTACAGTCACCAACTTTATTTACAGTGGCGAAACCTTGGTGGTACGGGCGCGAAGTGTTTTCGAACATCATGGAACATCTAGAAGTCTTTGATGTTAGTCCCGCCATATGGCGTATATTTGACATCGAATAAAAAAAACCTCTCGTTGCGAAATCACCAGCAGAATACCGAGAGTTGGATAGTTTTCTTACTATAGGAACCGGATAAATTGAGATAATGCCTGGGCGCATTGAGGGACACATCTCGACGCGTTAGTTGAGAAAAGGCGGATGCTATGACCGTGGGAACAGAACATTCCAAATCGGTCCCATCAATGGCATCAGCCAGCGAATGGCACGTTTCCGACACTCGTCGAGTCGTTTCTGCCTTGACCCATTGGCATTGAGCTTCAAAGACCTTTGACCATACAAGAACTTCTAGACTACTCAAGGGGGAATCAATATTAAAATAAAAAATATAGGGTAGGAGGGGGGGGGGTCTAGAAAAGGGGCGTAGAAAACTTTTTTACCTACTTTTTGGGTTAGTTTGAAATGGCCTCCAAATGCTTTGAGAAGCTTAAAAATGGTCCTCTGACCTGCACACTCTCTTTTTAGAGTCATTCACGCATATTGATCGGAATCCCCTAATTGGGACTTGATCACTACCATCGTGGATGTAAGCAAATTGACATTGACCTCCCTTCCTCAATTAAAAACTATCTATCAAGACTCATACTCTCCAATGATTTGGGGGCATACTCGGGTATATTTGAGGTAGGAATTCTGCTGGAGATGAGACAAATGATGCTGACTCAGATATATAACATGAGCAAACAGGTGACGGCCCGGCGAACCGTGGGAAACTATTTCCCCATATAGGCGGATGGGGGGAGGGGGGGTCCAGGATTTGGTCTTAAAAAACTTTCCGACCCTATATATAAAATTCGAAAGTTGATTCCCCCTTGAGACTACTGCCTCTTCTTTCTGATACATTTACCGTTCGACCTACCGTCCTGCACTATGGTTTCTCACTCCTGGGCATGTGAGGACATGTGCAGCCCAACCCCAAAAACGTCGATATTTCCTCCGAGCGTTTGCTTGTGCCCTCTCACCCGTCTCTTTCTTCACCTTACGCTTCATTTTTGATGTCCCAATTACGGCTATCTCTGTAGGATCACCCAGATACCATTATGCAGGTATGCGGGTAAGGAGCCTCCAAATATGCGGTAAGTAAAAACCGTTTACTATACGGCTAGAACTGGAGACATTATAAAGAGCCGTGGACAAAATAACACGTTCGCAGGAATTTTTCCGCGTCCTCGAGCCATCACCCGCTAAGCTTTAACTCGTAGGTGTTGCCTCTTTCTATTCTGCATGTTCCGCCGCTCAAGATGTCTTCACTTTTGGGCCTGGTTCACCGACTACGCACAGTGCGTCATCTTAGAACAACTGATTTTGAGCATTCTATTCTCATGTTCCATTTCTGGGCGGGAATCCTTCGGTAGCGCAGCCTCCGGCCGACGGCAAAGTTCTTAAATTCGGTGTCCTCGGCGCAGCTGCAATCGCTCCAGGCGATCTAATTGGCCCAGCGAAAATGACATCCCGAGGTCGTTGTATACGCCGTCACAGCTCGCAACAAGAACCGCGCTGCTGCCTATGCGAAGGAACACGGAATCGAAAAGGTGTTCGGGAGTTATCAAGGTGCGTGTTCTGGATGTTTCCTTCTTTGAGGAGTTTCAATCTGACCTAAATCGCAGAATTACTGGACGACCCGGAAATTGACGTCGTCTACAACCCGGTATGTGCAAGGAAACTCACTCACCGTTAATGTACTGAAATTTCAACCAGCTGCCAAACGGCCTGCACTAGGAATGGACTAGCCTTGAAGGCGCTTACCGCTGGCAAGCATGTTTTACTTGAAAAATCCGCTGCGAGCACTGCCGAGGAGATTGGGTGATGTTTGAGCTGGCTGAGAGTAAGCTCCACTTCAGGTGCTCTATATATTATTCTGGAGGTATGTCGGGTCCCATGATTTCAGCAGATTCCATCCTGTAGCGATCCGCGCCAAAGCTATTCTAGAGTGGAGAACTAGGCACCGTGAGGACCGTTTCAATCTGGCTCACCCTGCCGCGTGGAAAGATAAAGTCTGGCGACATCCGGTTCGACTATTCGCTCGGCGGTGGGGCATTGATGGACATGGGTTGTACTGATGGACATGGGTTGTAAGCATACTTCTCTTACGTCTCACCGAAAGAACGATCCATAGGCTACACTATCAACGCCATGCGCTATTTTGCCGGCGCCGACCCAACCTCCGTCCTCTCTGTCGACCACGTTCTTGATTCACTACGTAGACCACACGACGAGCGCCACATTCGCGCTCTCGGGATCCGCGACCGGCACTGTTCTCTGCGACCTTGCCGTGCCCCCTACTCTTGGGCTCATTCCGAGTATCCCCGACCTCGGCGCCGTGATCCAGTGCGAGAACGGGGAGCTAAGGATTTTCAACTACATGATGCCCGCGCTGTCCCATTCGATCACCGTCGCGCCTACAGGGCGGAAGAGTAGTGTGGAGAAGGCATACACCCTCCCCGATATTGGCGAGCCAGAATCGACGTACCGGTATCAGTTGGAGGCGTTCGTCAACAAGGTCAAGGGCCGAACGCCGCACACCTGGATCACTCGATCGCGAACATGAAAGCCATCGAGAGTGTATGCCAAGGTTCGTTCTTTGGAATTGTCCTGTTCTGAATAGCTCAGCAAGTTACCTTTAACGTGTGTATAGAGTGGATTGGGGAGTCGCCCGAAATTTGATTATGATCAACCTGCGTAGCGTTTGCGGATGATTGATAATGTAAAATCGACATCGGTTTTACATATTTCCCGAGTGCGGCTACTAGAGGAAGGAAGGAAGGAAGTAGTTTATCCGCGATGGTCCCTAATGAGGAACGTACGGGTGTAGTAGTTTTGGTTTGAAAGCATTTTCTCCTTTGAAACGAACCCAATCTCGTTAAATGATTTGCTCCACCCCCGGTCTTGGTTATTTTCATAGCGTCCTGGTCTTCACCACGCGTTTTTACGATGTATCACGCCTTCAAAATGCGATGTACTACAGAGCTGCCTAGAGAGGAATAGCTGGAAGTGGAGCAGAACCTCTTTAAATTTCACACGATTCTCGTTCACAACGAACCCCAGGACTGTTTCAAACCAAATCTAATACACTCTATTTTTTTCAAACATTTCACGATTGATACGATTATTACGGCCCGCCGGTCCGGATACAGGCCTAGGCTTCCAGATGTAGCACCGCCACAACATTTTCTTCCACAACGTCCATGAATCGGGTTCCGAATGAGCTGTGGCTGGAGACTTTTCAGTATCTCCCAAAAGACATTCTGAAACATGTCTCCATGACATCCCGCACCTTCTACCGCATCTCGCGCCACTTGCTTTTCGACAAATTCTTATTTCATCCATACACTGTCGATATTTCTGGCGCGGTACTTCTCCCCGAGGCTCAAAAATTGGAACATTCCCTGGATCGGTTGAACTTCTGGTGCTCAGAGGATGTCGCCCCGTTGGTGCGATCATGCATCATCAACCCTTGGCGACACGGAGATTCAGGCACAGGATACGCTACGTGGAAGTTTTCCGAAACAGACTCGCCATACATCCTACTGGCGAGGTTTTTCGAACTCTTGCCCCGCTTCACCGGGATGCAACGTCTCCATGCTTTCCGGGTCCATTTCACCCAGAGCGGTGTAGCGAATGTTTGTTGCTTGCCGTCCTTGGACTGCCTGCGCATCAACATGTGCGAGGTGGCTCCCGGACAGTGCATCGATCCTTCTTCGCTCTCATTGCGCGTCTCCAACTTCTACGCTCGCCAATACACCAGCTCTCGTGCCAAAATTGACCACTGGATCCGACTACTCGATCCTAACCAGCTGCGCGAGCTCGATGTCATGGGGTATCCCTTTACATATGTCGAGGGAATATGTGCTGTTCCATCCTTCCCCCGCGTCCGCACGCTAATGCTCACCATGGACCCCTCGACGCCCTCCCAAAACCTCGCCATCCTGTCCAGATTCCCCGCCGTTGAGGTCTTCACGCGGCGGTTCAGGACAGATCCATCTGATGTGGACGACCCTCGGGTGGAACCTGTAGCAATAACGGGCCCTCCCATGCCCTCCCTCCGGCGCTTGCGCATATACGGCTGCGACCCCGACGACGTCATGATCCACCTAGACACCCTGCGCATACCCTCCACCGTCACCTCGCTGGAGATATTTTTCCACGACTTTGACCTTCCGACGCTCGCTGCCCTGTGTGGCTTCTTTCCGCAGCTCACGGAGCTCTGGGTTTCCGTCCACGTTTGGCTGGACGAGGAAGACGTGTCGGTGCTGCAGGACGGTGTCAACACCCAGGTACGCATCCGTGTTGCCACAAATCAAGTTCTTCTCATGAGGGAGGGACAACACAGGCGGCATCGTTCTTCCGTGCGCTCGCAAATGACCCACCCTTGCCGCCGACCCTCCGGCACCTTGCACTCTCCTGGCAGTTCTCCTATGACATAGCGGACGACGTGGTAGACCCCACCAGCGGCGGGGACCCCCCGCTCACTGCTCTGCGCGACGTCGTCGTGGCGCGGTGCCCTGCCCTGACGACCCTCTGGCTCAACGGTGGCGACTATGTGCTCCAATGGTGGAAGTGGCGCGATGGCACAGTCGAGGAATACACCGCACAGACTCGGGGTGAGTGCCTCTCGCGACCTTGGTGCGGTGCTCATCTATTCATTCTGTCCATGCAGCCGACGCCAAGATTTTTCACGCCGACTTTCGAGGCTTCTGGGACTCGCGGAATGCACCGGAGGAGGAACTTGTTCGGTAACACCGAATGTAGGTCATAACCTGAGGCAATGGAGAAAATGAACGGCAGCTTCGGAATTCGAGAGGCGATGTCGGAAGCATTGCTGGAGAAGGATGTACACCACAGTCCCAAACTATGTAGGAAGCGCAACGTGACGTACGTAGAGGCGCAACACTATCCAATACACTAGTACTCTACTGTCGTAATTGATATTGCTGGCACGTCTTGCAGGAAAATGTGGCTGGGTGGAGCGCAAGTACAAAAGCCAATCGGAATATAAAGGAGGTGGACCTGTCCAACGGGGCATGTTGTCGCCTACGATATATTTGCCAAAAACGGCCGACTACGACTTATCGCTCTTTCTGATACGAGCGGCGACTGTATTCCGGCAGCTGAGTATGCTAGCTAGCATAGTATATACACCGCGCTATTGATCCCGGCTTCTCTCAGGTGCTGAGAACGCCAATCGTGGCTCCTTGCGCAAGATAAATTCCTAAATGCACAGGACGCGACGCGTTTGTTTGCGCACGCTTTCATGACTTTGTTTGTTTGGATGACAAAGCAGTCAGCCTCTTGCTTCCTCTCACCACAAACGCCGGTGAGTCGCGTCCCAGTTTTGCCCTCTCTACTTCGAGTCTCGACAGTAATCAGTGTGAGGCCATGTCAACCCATGCGTCCACCCACCCGTCTCTGGCCCGTATCGGTTGTTTGTGAGTCATATCGTGGGCCTTGGCTCGAATTGCTCGCTCATCCCCCAACTTCTCAGCTGTCAGATCCATTACTCTCACCTCGATGCTGTATCATTCAACCAGACCTGGATATAGAGCATGTGATAGCGACGGCTGGGTTCTCCGATCCGAATCCCCCCAGCGACACACAGGCACTCCATAGGATTATCGATGTCGGGAGGCCTCCGACGAGTGGACCGGCACGGCTCAGATGGCGTTTAGCGGCCCTGCATGGAAGGTTTCGCTGCCGAAGTCGTATCGCTGTCCACTCGTGCGTAGCGCATCGCCTTTGCTCCCGCTTCGGATCCTGTGGGTTATGCGGTCTCTGGGCGAGGGTGGTGAGACGGGGTCGCTCCACGCTCGAGCTCGGTAAATACGTAGGTACTTCCCGAACTAGGACCGGGCATCCTGGCCGACCCTTGCCGTGGGGTTCGGGCTTGCGGCCTTCGGGTCAACCAATCGCGCCTTAATTGCCCCCTTTGTATCTTTCTTGAATCCGATTGATATTCCGCTACTCTGTTGCAACTGTGACAAGAAACGTCAACGCATCTCAAGACGATGTGAAGTTGAAGTTGTGAACACATACTGGTCTCCCATCGCTTTCTTGAATCTCGCTCATATTCATTTGCAGCTTCCAATATCGCATTGACTAAAGTGTCTAAAACGGAGGTCGAACGTACATACTCAATTAGCGACGATATTAGTACGTCTCTCGCTGCTTTTCATATCGCTGATCATCTCATTGGCTTCGTCGTCAGGTGGAGTTTTGTTGCGTCCGTCCGCGTGGATCTCCACGCTGTTGTATCCTTCGATCTCACTCATATGAAGCTGGTGGGAGGGAAATTTCCATTTATTGTCTAAGCGCGGGGCTGACCTCCCTCGCCAACTAATACAAGCGCTCGTCAATCTGATGTTGAAGAGGCGGAGGTGGCAAGTTTATGTTTGCGGTCGATTTCTTACGAGCTTCAATCCCCATTTTGTGTCTTTTGAATCTCGGTGATGAGTTGCTGCAGGGGAGAACATGTTTCGCTGGCACTGGTCGTTTTAACCCATGAATTCAAGGCACCTCAACTTCCATGCAGGTTGAGAATCCGAAGAAGATGACGAGCCATCGACATTTCAACCCGTGGGGCTTACTTACATGCTAAGAGCATTATATATAGGAAAAATGATACGACAATTTTATGTACGCAAAGAGATGCGAAGCGTTCGTAGCGGTGGGCTAGGGATGAGCTATCAGATATGAGCAGCACTGACGGTCGAGCGCTTAGATTATCCGGAGAGTCGATATCGCGTTTACACTCATGATCACCGAATCCGATACGCAGAGTCAGGTCACTCGGCGCATTCAGTGATGAAACAGATACTTGCAGTGAAACCGACTCCGCACAATGCCAGAACATAGGTGAAGATGATCCGAATCATATTCTTTTCGAAACAACGGAGCAGGGAGGATAAAACGGACACAGATCAACAGAGCAGCGAATCAAACAGCTTTTTATTCCTCAAAGAGCAGAGGTAAGCGCGAGCGGACACAGATCAAAGCGAGGACGTAGATACTTATGCTGAGGAACCGTTCGTCCAAGGTCATTTCCCCGACACCAGTCCCGGCACTCTTGTATCGAACGGAGGGAAAGAGAGCTTCGGAATCGTCGAAAAGGCGGTCCGATAGGCAGCTGTCGCCCCTACCGATTGCTCCCCCGTTATGCGCAATTCTCGCAGTGTGCATCCGGATTTTGATATGAACGACGCGAGTCCATTGATGGGGTCGGTACCGAGATCCCAATATGGGATTTGGAGGGTGCGAAGGGCGGGGAGGATGAGACGATACAGATATGACGGCTCTATGCTCTCCTCCTGCATCAGAATCAGAATGAATGATTGTAGGAAGGGGAGTTCTATGTCAGGCTGTTGAACCTCTTCGACTGAGATGTGGGGGAACGATACCTCGCAGTGGACGAGGAGTTTAGTCTGCTGCAAGATCTCCGTGCACTCTACGGGGAACACAAATACAAGAACTAGAGACGTCAACTGCCTCCAGGGAAGGATGAGAAACTCGGTATGGACAGAGATTTTGACAGAGCGCAACAGAGGCGCATCGCCAAGTGTGAACGTGCTACACTCATCGTGAAATGAGACATCCAGGTGGCGAAGGGAAGGCATGGGGTCGCAAAGGAAGGGAAGGATGTCGTCAGCCATCCACGATAATTCCAAGTATTCCCACCGCGCACGGTGCGAAGAGAGCGTTCCGATACATCGACTCGTCGCGTTAACGCAGTTGTACGCTCCGTTGATAGAGAAGGAGATAGAATAGGCACGGGACCTTGTCATCCATGGGTGCAGCAGATTGTTGTCTGTCTCGCCACTGGAGGGCTTCGTCAAGTCGAGCGAGATCGCTCTCCAAAGTGCGGGAGTGGCATGGGCGATCTCCCTCCAGTGATGGCAAACGTGAGTCAGAAGAGTAGGCGAGAAGAGGCCAGTGAGAGGCGGAGCAAGGGGGGAAGTACAGCCGACACCGGGACCTTCCTTTTTGGGAATCATCGGCAATCACCATCAAATGTTGTGCATCAACGGGCCGAGAATTCCGTCTCCCGTTTAGGATGTGTTGTTCACCATTGTCCCCTCATTGTTCGCGCCTCTCATTACAGATGACTTAATTCCTGCCACCTACAATATACTGTAATTATTCAGAGTCAAAAAAAAAATAGATATTATACAGAGTGTTAAGCAATAACCAAGTCAATGAGGTGCAAAGGACTGATGTCTCCGTTGGAATCCTTCCGGCGACGGAGGTAGGAGCTGACGAGAAGCCTTGCGTTTTAGCGGAGATCCTGTCACTACGAGCGGTGAGTTTATCTTCTGAGACGGCGGCGTTACATCCGGCAGATCAAGCAGCTTGTCAAGTTGCATCACAAAATGCCGGAGCTGCCCTCTGCCGATTCCAACCTCCTTGCGCTGATCGTTGCTCAGATGAGTGATTGAAGATTGCTGCAGGTGGTCCCCTAGATCAGATAGTTTGAATCCCACCTCCCGCAATTCAAACAGGGTGCGAGCAAGTATTTGCTCCCTGAGGGCAACAGTGCTCTGCGTCGCACGAGGTGGCGGTATCTACATGATGATTAGTCCATGTTTAGCAGTTTTTGAGTTGTACACGTACAACCGGGCAGTCGGAGTCGGAATCGCAGTCGGAATCTGACGATGCGTCTGTGGCTACGCGTATTTTGTGTTCCTTTTCGTATGGTCGTATCCACAGCTGCAAAGATACAGCGCACGCTTGATATTAGTGTCTTCCTGGCCCTTTTCGCTCCATTGGGCCGACCAACGATTGCCGAGGTCCTCGCGGGCTCCCACATCCAAAGAATGCTGCGCCAGGATGGCAGAAGCCTTCAGTTGGCCAGAAGCATCCGTCGAGAAGATGTGATCGACGATGGGGGACTCTCTGATGCCATCCGACGCGTCAGACGCGTACATCGACTCGATTAGTACACGTTGAGCATCGGAAACTTTGAGCTGCTTTAGGTGGACATGAGAAGCGAGGCTGCGCGCGCTCAACGCGTTCTTGCCGCTGCCAGGTGCATATGCGCCGAATCTGATACTTTTATAGTGCGTGGACGGTGGAATCGCAGTCGGGGGTGGCGAATAGGGCTTCGTCCCGTCCGGCTTTGTGACGGGTTGACGGGCCGTCGCGACGGGACGGGTCCCGTCCGTCTCGCAGAAAATTGATAATGACGGCCGGGTACGGGACGGGTCAGACCCGTCAACCGGTACCCGTACCCGGCCGTCGACGGGTTGAACGGGTCAACCGAAAGTCCTGGGTATTATAGCCGTGAAGCTCATCCAATATCCTGCCAATTGACAATATATCATAGATATATAACTCCTCTACATCCTAATCAGCCAAAACCATCTTTTCCCGCCATGATTCTTGCATTCATTGCCACATCGGGCATCTCGGCATTGTTCACCAATTGATGGCGTATAATATTATTGGTCGTTGCGGGCAATTTCAAGGACCCAGATTGCGCCCTAAGTTAATTTAAACCATCCGGTACGCTCGCACACCTGTCGTAGTATTTAACGGCTTGAACTCACTCACAGCTTGACAAGAAATAAAAATCCACCACTGTTGACCTGTGGAACCCGTCACGACGGCCGTCAACCCGTCGACGGACGGCACCCGGCCGTCAGAGGGTCTGAGTTTTTGTGGTGACGGCCGGGTGGTCCCGTTTCGTCGCTAGTGACGGCCGTTTTTCTGACGGCCGTCCCGTTTAACGGCCGGGTCGAAGCCCTAGAGGCGAAGAGTTGGCAGGTACGTCGAAATTCTTGTTCTCCGATACAAAAGTGTAGTTAGACATAGCAGCAGAGGTGGATATTGCAGAATGTAGTGGAAGTACAGGTCGCAGTACAGTAGGAGCGCCATTTTGCCACCCGCTGCTCAGACAATGCGAGGGCCACTCAAGTTTAATTGCTGAATTGGGATAACCTCCAAGCGTCAACGCATCAACGGCCCATTTTGCCGTCGATTGCCGTAGCTTCCCAAAAAGGAAGGTCCCGGTGTTGGCCTAAAATCCAGCAAGGGGATAGGCCGGAAGGAAATGGACGAATATTTCCGCCAGAATTTCGTTGGGTACGGTCAAGACGGGATATATGTGGAAGTACAGCCGACACCGGGACCTTCCTTTTTGGGAATCATCGGCAATCACCATCAAATGTTGTGCATCAACGGGCCGAGAATTCCGTCTCCCGTTTAGGATGTGTTGTTCACCATTGTCCCCTCATTGTTCGCGCCTCTCATTACAGATGACTTAATTCCTGCCACCTACAATATACTGTAATTATTCAGAGTCAAAAAAAAAATAGATATTATACAGAGTGTTAAGCAATAACCAAGTCAATGAGGTGCAAAGGACTGATGTCTCCGTTGGAATCCTTCCGGCGACGGAGGTAGGAGCTGACGAGAAGCCTTGCGTTTTAGCGGAGATCCTGTCACTACGAGCGGTGAGTTTATCTTCTGAGACGGCGGCGTTACATCCGGCAGATCAAGCAGCTTGTCAAGTTGCATCACAAAATGCCGGAGCTGCCCTCTGCCGATTCCAACCTCCTTGCGCTGATCGTTGCTCAGATGAGTGATTGAAGATTGCTGCAGGTGGTCCCCTAGATCAGATAGTTTGAATCCCACCTCCCGCAATTCAAACAGGGTGCGAGCAAGTATTTGCTCCCTGAGGGCAACAGTGCTCTGCGTCGCACGAGGTGGCGGTATCTACATGATGATTAGTCCATGTTTAGCAGTTTTTGAGTTGTACACGTACAACCGGGCAGTCGGAGTCGGAATCGCAGTCGGAATCTGACGATGCGTCTGTGGCTACGCGTATTTTGTGTTCCTTTTCGTATGGTCGTATCCACAGCTGCAAAGATACAGCGCACGCTTGATATTAGTGTCTTCCTGGCCCTTTTCGCTCCATTGGGCCGACCAACGATTGCCGAGGTCCTCGCGGGCTCCCACATCCAAAGAATGCTGCGCCAGGATGGCAGAAGCCTTCAGTTGGCCAGAAGCATCCGTCGAGAAGATGTGATCGACGATGGGGGACTCTCTGATGCCATCCGACGCGTCAGACGCGTACATCGACTCGATTAGTACACGTTGAGCATCGGAAACTTTGAGCTGCTTTAGGTGGACATGAGAAGCGAGGCTGCGCGCGCTCAACGCGTTCTTGCCGCTGCCAGGTGCATATGCGCCGAATCTGATACTTTTATAGTGCGTGGACGGTGGAATCGCAGTCGGGGGTGGCGAATAGGGCTTCGTCCCGTCCGGCTTTGTGACGGGTTGACGGGCCGTCGCGACGGGACGGGTCCCGTCCGTCTCGCAGAAAATTGATAATGACGGCCGGGTACGGGACGGGTCAGACCCGTCAACCGGTACCCGTACCCGGCCGTCGACGGGTTGAACGGGTCAACCGAAAGTCCTGGGTATTATAGCCGTGAAGCTCATCCAATATCCTGCCAATTGACAATATATCATAGATATATAACTCCTCTACATCCTAATCAGCCAAAACCATCTTTTCCCGCCATGATTCTTGCATTCATTGCCACATCGGGCATCTCGGCATTGTTCACCAATTGATGGCGTATAATATTATTGGTCGTTGCGGGCAATTTCAAGGACCCAGATTGCGCCCTAAGTTAATTTAAACCATCCGGTACGCTCGCACACCTGTCGTAGTATTTAACGGCTTGAACTCACTCACAGCTTGACAAGAAATAAAAATCCACCACTGTTGACCTGTGGAACCCGTCACGACGGCCGTCAACCCGTCGACGGACGGCACCCGGCCGTCAGAGGGTCTGAGTTTTTGTGGTGACGGCCGGGTGGTCCCGTTTCGTCGCTAGTGACGGCCGTTTTTCTGACGGCCGTCCCGTTTAACGGCCGGGTCGAAGCCCTAGAGGCGAAGAGTTGGCAGGTACGTCGAAATTCTTGTTCTCCGATACAAAAGTGTAGTTAGACATAGCAGCAGAGGTGGATATTGCAGAATGTAGTGGAAGTACAGGTCGCAGTACAGTAGGAGCGCCATTTTGCCACCCGCTGCTCAGACAATGCGAGGGCCACTCAAGTTTAATTGCTGAATTGGGATAACCTCCAAGCGTCAACGCATCAACGGCCCATTTTGCCGTCGATTGCCGTAGCTTCCCAAAAAGGAAGGTCCCGGTGTTGGCCTAAAATCCGATATATGTAGGAATCGAGCCGTTTTTGCAGGAGATTCTGCTCGATTCGCAGCATTTCGATAGAGCGCTCAAGATCGTGAATGTGTGCCGCTATGCCGGCAATGCGCGCACGATCCGCGGTGCGGGTCGACTTTTCGCTGGCCACAAGCACATCTTCCTCCGAGATTGGTGGCATCATCACAAAGCTGCGAATGTATGCTGTTAGTCTGTGGCATATGGAGTCACTGACACTCACCACTCGATTATGTTGGTTTCTTTTCTTCCTCTCCAGTCGAGAACAGAGCAGACACTGAGAGTACTGGTTGCTTGTGAGGGTCTGTCAAGATCCCCTTGGTCAACCCCTCCCCGGACAGATCACGTGATGCTTATACTCGCGAGAGTTCGAGTCGGTGAAAGGGATTTCTTTTTACTTCGTACAAATTCATTACCGTGTCTTCTGGGCGCGAAGAGTACCTACCATTCGCTGCCCCTCCCCTCCCTCGCTGCGCTCGGGGGGTCCCCCGAGCCGGGGCAGCTCAGGTAGGCACGCTAAAGACTCGTTCGCTAGTTTTTCTCTATATACTGACCCTAACTCTAACCAGTCTGAGGCTAGACAACATCGGAAGACTGCGCTTGCCCTAACTTCTCGCGAGTGTGATGCATTCCTCTCGTGTTCGCAGGCCTCTAAAGTACGTAGAAATAATTGTGCCTAGGTAGGGTTCGAACCAACACAAGTCTGATAAAATATCAAAAGATTACATAAAGACCGCTCTGTCTACGATACAGGTACGTCGTATCCAACTGAGGCAAGCCACCATAATTCACTGTTAGAAGCGTACCGCTACCTCCCGCCTTTGCCCGGAAACCGTGCACGTGACGTGTCCGGGGAGGGGTTGGCTGTCAGGAAGAAAGCCGAAAATGCTCACGTAATCTTCAGGCTGATCCACCCGACTTTCTCCGACTTTCTCCGACCTTAAGGTTCATTTCGTTGCAGATCCACAAAGCCGTGAAGAAAGACAATACTGTATTATTTCGACCGAACCTTCAGTCACAGGTCACAGCAGCAGTTGAAGTGAAGGATTGAAATAAAGGTCACAGGTCACCAGAGGGACTGAATGGTGGGTCAGTTTATTTTTTCTAAGAGGCTAAAAATCAAAATTTTCTCCAATCTGGTGCGTTTTTGGCGGCATTTTGGGCAAAATTCGCTTGCTTTGAGGGAAGAGCACGCGTCACGAAAAAAGAAAACCGGGATTATGTACTCACATGCAGGAAAAACAGCTCACACCAAGCTCACACTGGCGGTGACTCAGTGGCCGAAGTCGATGGAAAATCCAAACTGAATGTTCGAAGAAAATGAATGTTGAGAATTCAGGTCACAGGCCCATCTCGATCGAATGCCTAACATGCCCGCCTTCGAAAATTCAATCACTTTGAAAGAAACACGGCACGAACGCCCTCGCTTCATGAGCTGGCTACTGTTCACGCATTACTTGAAGGTAGGGCCTTCGGCGAAATTTGAGCTACGAATTTCAACACAATTTCGATGATTTCAATTCATTGGCCGGTAAGACCGCCTTCCCTTGCCCAGAACCTGTACCCGCCACAATTTTAACAACAAACCGATTCGCTCAAAAAATCAACGTACCGGCAACGTTCGAGCAACGCCTCGTCCGTCTTTATGGGTTTAACCACAGGAAGCCCATCGTCCGTCTTATTGAAAAGGATCTCGGTGTGATCCAAATCCCACCTTCTCCACGGCGGCGTTATCGTCGAGTCATTGACCTTTTTATTCGGGTCCATCGAAATCGCGAAGGATGTAAAGCTTTGGGCGAACGCATCGATGAAAGGTTGGTTATTGAACGGCGGGGTGGTCGTGGATGGGTAGTAGTACGGAAGGTCATTCGCGTGTTGGCCGGGTGGGATCGCAAATTCGGCCTATAGGTGGAGGTGAGTTCTCCGACTTGGCGCGCGAAAGACGGAGATGGAAATCACTTTGAATGCCCGTGCGCCAAACGCAGGAAGTAGCAGGTATGTGGGGCAGATGAAAATTACTGGGGATTTGATGAGCATATAAACGTCAGTATGGGGCGTCTCACCTTCTCCCATAAGCGCAGTCTCTTGGAACAACGGCGTGCCCAGTCCGGCATATAAGACGGCCGCTCTGTCGGCCTGCGCGGGCCCGAAGTTCGGAAATAGAGTCAGCGCATATTGTGCCACATTCGCAGTATCGCCAGTGCTCTGATTCACGAACTTGGTCCCTTCGAAGGTGTTCGTTACGGAGAGAATGGCTTCCTATGCATTTCAAGCGGAAGTGAAATCAGTTTCATCTTGGAGGCTGGAGAGATTGAGCGCACCCCATTGACCTTGCCCTGCAACAGGAATAACGTGGGTCTCTGCGTGATGAAATCACCATCGACTACTGGGACCTGGAACGACCGGTAAGCGTCGAAGTCGCTCATGTAAAAACGCAAATGTTACTTACCAGTGTGTACGTCCCGAAAAAAGCGCCGTTGTTGATCTCGATGTTGATTGCTTGCAGCACATCCGCATCCGTCGACCGCAAACAAGCCATGACGTCTGCTGCAGCGGTACAGCTTGCAGGTGGTTGGTTACTGACACGTTCTGTCCTCCAATCAGACAGACCACTTACTTCGCTCCTGCAACCACTCTGCTGAATGAGAGCTGTTTGAAATGCGTGACCGTTGAAAACCGTAGTTACTCGATCGAGGAATGAAGCCACTCACTTCTGGGATGGGGTCGTTATAATGGTACTGTGCAGGCCGAAACGTCGAGCTGGTCATTGCAGCCCTGAATAGCTGTGGCTTTGTTCTCCCGTTATTCGCCACCACATGTTGAAGCACTGATCCCGCGCCTGGATCCCGAATCAGCTCCGGAGAGTCTGTGGCACTTTGAAGTTTGAACCACGACACATACCCGCAGATTGGCCCCATATGGTGACTCTTGAAGGATCGCCACCGAATAGCCTTATCTGAGCCACGAACATTCAGTGGACTGGCAACAGAGACGAGGAACTACGGCGTACATTTTTATTCGTCCATCGCAGTGCAAAGTCCTGGTCGACTAAATGCGTAGTCAGTGTGATTCTTCAGTTGAAAGGTAAATAGTCCATACGCAGTCCCGCATTCAACGCGCCGTCTTTCTTGACAGCGGCACCAGGAAGAAACCCTGATATCGAACAACCATGTCAGCAATGTGTTCCCGCGGTCGTGAGAGGGACAGGCACCAAAGACGCTAAGTCGATACTGGATGATAACGACGACGATTCCCCTGTTACTTTGCTTGATAAGGTCTTCCCCGTTGTTGGTGCTGGCCTGCCCGGCAAGATATCTGGAAAGTCGCTGTCATTTAAAAGACTAGCAGCGAAGAACACATATATATGCAGACACACCCGCCACCATGAATGAATACAATGACCGGCAGATCTTTAACAGGGGTGCCGATTGCATCACTTGGGTGATACACGCTGGCATCATCGAATTAGCAGCTGCGGCTCAGAGACTAAGAAGTAGTAACTTACTTGAGAAACAGACAGTCTTCGACCGAGCCGACTTCCGCTGCGGCACGGGTTTCGAGTGGGTTGGTGGGCGACAAGCCTTTTGAGGTCTGAAAGCATTGGTTGGGCTGGACGGTCGCATCCTGCACACCGGGGACAATTGCCGGGGGTTGTGGTGCGCGAAATCGCAAGTCCCCTGCAGCATAGATAAATTTGTGTCGATAAGCATTAGAAACAGATCGACAAACCCAACGGTGCGGCTGTATATCGGATCCCCAGGAAATGTGTTATGTTGGTGGCGGATACTGCTCCTTGATATTGTGCGTAGCCCAGGTCAACTATAGGGGCCACCTGTGCTTTGGCATGGAGTATAAGAGCCGCTGTAAGAGATATTGCGATAGGTTGGAGCCAGAGAAACATGTTTGAAGGAAGGCTGGGAACAGATGCAAAGAACTTTATATCCTACAGAATGAGGGTATCGTGTATAGAGCGTTGTCGTCATCGGGAAGCTCGATTCCTGTGCACTTTCAGCTGAGGATGGATCACGGGGGATACTCCGCGAGAAGAAGGCTCGGGAATCGGCATGCCGCAGGTATCAGGTGCCGCTTCAATGGGAACCATGCAAAAGTCGTTATCCCTGGATTGTCAACCCTGTATTGGCTTCTGCAAAGACTTTTGGGATTCGTCAAACAGGAGCACGAGATGGTAGTGGTTTGGTAGTAGTGGTACTTCAAAAATAAGCGTGAAGGAACCACTCAGTCACCAGGCAAGATGTGTAGACACTGAAAGAAAACCCGCTGCGTGGCATATAAGCCAAATCCCAGGATTGAGAATACGGAGAGAAGTTGAGGGAGAGCTGCCAGACCGAGATGATGCGAGCGCGGCGGCAAAAGGCACCGTCAAGGCACCGTGTTGTTTGTTTCGGGGATTACTGCCAACCGCGGTCCGATTGATCCGTCGAACAATCGGCCTCCCGCTAGGCGACGAGCTGCGACGAGCCGACAAAGCCGAAAAGTCTGGTTGTATTTTGGATTTCAACGTTACAACCCTCACTCAAATTTCCAACAAATTTCCCAGCCCGAGCCCGGTCATAGGTTGAGCCAGTACTGACTCAAACTGTTGGTGGCGGTGAGGAGAGTACTATCCTGACTCCTGAGGCCTGTGTTTACACTCACCGATAACGCAGGTAGATCAGACTCAGAATCAGATTGCTCGGTGGAGTCTGGCGCCGGCGTGGTCCTGAAGATTCCCGACAGGTCCCGACTCCCGACTGCCATTTCGACACCCATCAAAAGCGCGGCGATTCCAAGAGGGTTTATCAGGATTTCCCCTTGATTTTCTGACCTCGTGTTGTTGTATTTGCGCCACCAATGTGCCAGATCACGCACATGTTTCAGAAATATAAGTATCAGCCCTCCGGTCCGTCTTTCTCTGCATTTCTCCGCGAGATTTCGGGTTGTGGATGAGCGGCAAAGAGTGCTCTCCGGCTCTGGTCGTGGCTTACGATGAAGCCGACATAGTTACAACGCCAGAACGTGGGTCAACATTCGGTCTCAGCTCGCATTGCTGATTTGATAGCAGCATCAGGCGAGAGCTGCAGCAATCATACCGCATTCCGCTACAAAGCCATCGACGGACTGCATCCCGAAAGATTCGCAATATATGAAATGAATGCCATCGACGATATCGGGAGCCGAGATGTCGTCGGAAGCACATACACGCTCGTGTCGTGCTACTCAAAACCCAACATCCGACCGGCCGACATCCCCGCCACGTTCATCTATGTGGTCACCGCCGATGTACGGCCGGAAGCCGACGCGGTGTTCAGAGCATGGTACGGCACCGAGCACATTCCGCAGTTTATGCAGGTGGCGGGATGGCTGCGTGTACGATGGTACAAATACCACAGGCCTAGGCTGACAGGGCCTACAACTGTTAAGGAAGGGGGATCAGACCCGAAGGACGCCATTCCATCCCATAAATACCTCGCCATACACGAGTTAAACAACGCCGAGTTCGCAGACACGTCAGAGTACGTGGCGCTCAGTCGGAGCACGCGTGTTGCAGAGATGAAGAAGATACTCGAACGCGTGGGAGTTCGTGTTTTCGAGTTGCAGCGATAAGTAGGTCGTAATAATTAATTCACACTGTGTATAATTTTCGTTCATACAAGAAATGCCTCCGCTACGCTCCGGTAAGAGCCGGTAAGTAACTTACGGCGGGGCGACCTCAACCCTTCCAGTTTGGCAAGTGGCCACCTGCGGCGCAGTTTTGCGCAGTTCAAAAAAGTACAGCTGAGTCAAATGTGCTTAACAGCTTCTCGAATCTCAACCTTGTTCATGTGATGTTTTGGGAACTACAACTGCTGTTCAACTTAACAGCTTTTACTGCCCAAAACAGACGCCAAGAAAAATTGCAGCTGTTGACGAGAATAAAATGCCAAAGCAGGATGTTTGGTCTGTCCTTGGCTCGGTCTTGGCTCAATTTTGGGTGAATCAAAAATGATCAACAGTAAACACAAGCCCGACATCTCATTAAGAATACGAAGTATATCGTATGGAAAGCCGGAGCACCACGCTCGTTTGATGCCCGGCAATTGCCTAATGCGGTGGGAGGACCTTTGGCACTCTCGCCTACTCCGGCTTTACATGATGCCAACTTACCATCCCCAAATGCGAAATAAATGGCGAGAGTCGGGGAAAGCATTCTGAGACCGGAAAGACTTCGAAAAGTGGGAAAGTTCAGGGGAGTAGGAATATATTGAGTGTCGGAGGATTTGTATGCTCCACCGGATCATGAGGTGTTCGAGTTGGTCCCAAAAGATTTCGCTGACCTCGCTGCCGGGTTCTACTTTGAACTCGGTCAGCCTCCCGTGATGCGGACAAATGTTTGGGATATATACATGGCCCTCTTATGTCGATTCCAACAGATGGACAACTTGCATCAAGTACCAGAGCAGTTGGATAACCGGTGGGGATATGCACTTACTATCGCAAGGGATGATCATGAGGATGATATTGCGCTCATCCCAAATCTC
Source organism: Mycena crocata (assembly GCA_029281795.1). Classification (NCBI taxonomy): domain Eukaryota; kingdom Fungi; phylum Basidiomycota; class Agaricomycetes; order Agaricales; family Mycenaceae; genus Mycena; species Mycena crocata. The sequence goes on along the minus strand of JARJCP010000049.1, from coordinate 297,243 downwards.
ACACCTTTGAATAATGGCTCCGATGTCATTGGTTCGAATGGCGACATCTACTTGGGCGGTGTAAATAATGGCCTCGGATTGGGTGAGTTGAAGTCCTGTCCAATATTCCTGATTACTGAGCAAAAGACCTAGATACAATGCATTCATCACAGCTTGATGCACTGTTGGACAGGGATGAGCCTCTGCCTGAAGGAGAGCTTGATGTGGAAGAGGATGAGCAGTTGATCGCCTGGTTTTCATCAGATGATGAAGACAATACTTTGGATCATGATGAATTGTAGAGCTTCACCAAACTAGGAGGCAGAAATATTATTTCATTCATAGTATCTCTTTCTGGTCACCGAATGCAATTTTACATGGTTAAATGATGAGCGAAGCCAAGCTTTCGTATGAGTTGAATGCTGTACCAGTTGAACCCATGGGAACACTACAAAAATGGATGGTAGAGTGCTGAAGAACATTCCGGAATCACAAAGACGTTGTTGGTTTTCGCGCTGTGGGAGTTCCTTGAAGGGAAATTTGCCATTGGCTCATCTCATACAAAGTTAAGAATATGTTATAAAAAGAATCCCTGTTATAAGTGGAGTTAAAAGCGGACGATGATGGAGATGCCGCTGCAGTACATATTGGCGCATTGATGGGAACCATCAAAGGAGCGTGGTGCTCCGGCTTTCCATAATATCACATATAATCTTTTCCGATTCGCTTCAACAGAAGGGACTGATAGTGCTTCACCCCGATGATTAGAAAGCAAGGAAAGCAGAATACGTCCGATAATACACTTTGATTAGCTCCTTGTCAGCGCCTGAGTAGCAACTGAGTAGCATTTGTTGAATTCGTCGATGTGGTCCACGTTCAGGCCCTGATTTGCGACTCACTGGACAGACGTGATTTGAAGTGGAAGGAGGTTGAATTTTCAAGCAAACGGCTAAGCGCATAGCTGTTGCAGAGATTGAACTCCACATTGACGTTAACTCAACTGTCTGTTTACACATCAACACCATACAAAGCTGGTCCATATGAATATCGTTCAGGAATAGTATTGTTCAGGAATAATTTGTGTGTATGTAGCTTGTAAAGCTACCCAGCGGCAGTTATCAATGTATTCCTATGCTTCCGTTTTTTTCCTCCTCCGCCCTTTTAATTTCCGGTGCAAAACATTGAGTCGAACTCTGGGAACAATTCTTTTTCGCTTTCTAGATACACTTTATCATTCAGTACCTTCCGTTCTGAACCAACTTGTCTTCATCCGAGTCTAATGAGCACTTCACTCGCACGCACAAACCATCAGCACTGAGCTGTTTCAGTTGCTGATGTATTCCCGGTAAAAACCTTCCCCTGGTCCTTCATCCTCGAGCTTGAGTTCAAAATCTACGAGGCGCGGATTCTGTTCTCTCCGGACAGCCAACATGGCAATGATTGCAAACGTTCGCCACCATGGTCCTCGTTCGGTGATGCTGAGAGCCGTCGGATTTTGGTAGCAGATCAGGGTTACTGAGTGCACTGTACGACCTATCTAGATCGTAGTAGTCGAGGTCGGTGGGAAAATGCAACTCAAGACTGGATAAGGTCTGACTTGGAAGATCGTACAATAGAGCTGCCTGATTTTCCAGACTCCTATTTTGAAGGCCCTGCGTGAGGTTTGTAGAAAGCGCCTGGTTGTACATTCACATGACATGCTGCAAGAATCGGACTCCGCAAAGTCCCAAGTACCAAGATAAGTCAGGACTCTGAATTTCCTATCAACAAGCAAATGCGAGTGAGTGAGGTGGAATGGGACTTCACAATGTAAGACTTTGTGAATGAACATTAAGTCCCATCCAAGCGGACCAGTTCAGAACCGAGGGTGTGTCAGAGTGGGCTTGGCTTCAGCTCATGCACTGTGCCTTTCACTGCACCTAGTGCCCAATTTCAGGATAAGTGTAAGGGCAACCTCAAGGCCCAAGTATAGGTGTCTGGACACTCCAATAAAGGTTCCTCCGCCAAAAGGGACTGATTTACTCTATAAATTTTGAGTTTTGGCCGCTGATTTACTCTATTTCAGAAGAACATTTGGGGTTAAAATCGGATTTTCTTTTTGCTCACACGATCAGTATTGATTTGTAGCACATCAGGGACCACTATGGGCACATTCCAGCCTGATTAGCTTTCAATCTTGGGTTTCACTCCTCTCTGGCAGGTCGGTTTCTGCCCTTGTAGCACGCCCTCAGCCATACTTTTCCCCAAGAAAATTCTCGCGCTCCGGGTGATATCAGGAGGAGCCGGAAACGGGTCGGAACGGGACCGGAAGGGCCGGATGCGGGAGCGGAAGGGCCGGAAACTAGACGGAAATTTGAAGGACAGACAGAATTAGAGAATATAAACAGAGATCGGAAAAGATGGAATTCCGACACCTCTGTGATGAAGATGAGTAATTGTGACTAATGTGAGAAGTATTGTCATGGAGATCTCGGAGGACCGATTTACCTGTGATAGAAATCAATCAGAGCATAGCATATAGCATAGGAATAATTCAAAGGCAGTAGGAACCAAAAGGAGAAAGTGAATATGGAACGGAACGGAGCTGTGGGTAGGGATTGCCACCGTACCCTTACGATACGGTGTACGGGTACGGCTTGTACGGGTCCCGTACCCGTACCGTATAGCCCTTGAGAAGTGTCTGTACGGTACGGGTCTGTACGGTTTGCTGCAAAGCTCAACGGTGAGGGCTCCAGTGGCAAGTCCGCGGCTCCCAACGGTGAGTGAGGTGTAGAAGAACTACAAATACAGCAGAATAGGCACCACCCACCTTGTCTGGATTGAAATCCAGCCCCCGTATATGGTATTGTACGGTATCGGAAACCGTACCGTACCCGTCCCATACGAGGCAAAAATAGGCTCCGTACACCACCGTATTTGTACGGCCGTACCCGTATACGGGACGGTGGCAATCCCTAGCTGTGGGAATTCCGTGTGTGGCTTTGTATCGGCAGAGCCGATCCGCTCCGATGGCACGGTCTGTGACACCACCATCTGTCTACCATAATGAAGTGCATGGGGAAGGAAATTCTGGTATGAAATGCAAAAAACTTTTTCTGCATCAACACCGAAGATCAACTGGACAGGAAATGAAACACATTAAAACTGAAACGTAAAACTCCATCAGTCCATATTGCCAAAAGGTATCATAATTACGCCGCATATGGTGGTGCTGTCCTTCACTGTTGCGCGCTGGACAAGCGACCAGGGTGATTGCATTGGAGGATGGGCCCAGTTTCTTGGATACAGCTGCTGGAGCCATCCATTGGATATGTGCAGAAGCTACAATCCTGTGTTTCTGTTTTCACCCGGGGCCGTTTCACCAAAATGTGTAGGATCTTGCCACGGTTCTTGTATAGAGTCGATTCCGGTTACATTAATGACCTGTTTACACGGAGATATATTTGCCTTAGTTGAAAGGTTTCACAATTGCACAACATAATGTGGGGTGTGCTCATGTCCCTTTTCATAGGAGAAACACTTTTATATCCAAAAGCTTTTGCGCAAACTGAAGGCATGATAGATCTTGCTCTTCCACCTCTATTGTTGTTCTTCCACCCCTCTTGGCAGACAAACAACAATAGACCTGACAATTTTGTAGACAATGTACATGCTACACCCGGATCGGGCCATGTAATCAGAGTTTGTCATCATTTGGCCGCTAGCCGCTATAGCAAGAATGAGGAGTGCTTCCGAACTGATATTAATAGCGAATCTGGAGTGTTCCTATTATCAGCTCGAAGGATGAAGGATATAAAGCCTTCCGTCTTTGCCTAGTACTCAACCACACCATGTCTCGACAACATGCCGCCACCCAGCTTCATATGAATAATGTCATCACATGCCTCACTGATGCATTGGAAACTGTTGAACTCATCTCTAAAAACTTAAACACCCCTTTCCTTGCACCGATTGCAAACACTGTACGGTCACTGATATCCGGAGCACCAGTATGATTAATAATTATTAGGCTTAGACACTGCGGTATATTTGACTTCTTCTTTAACAGACCATCAGAAGAAACAGAGATGAATGCATACAGCTGATGGAACACACCTATAAGTTGCTTTATGCAATTGTTTCGCTCCATTTAACATCGGAAACTGCTGTGGACCTACCACCAAAAAGGTTACATGATTTGGGAAATTTTACAGAGTATTGATCACCTCGCTTACTAGCACCTTTTATAACTCCTTGAATTAGGACACTACACAAAGTGCATGCCTTTGTAGAAGCCCAGCGGGATAGAAGGAAAATCAAGCAGATCCTCCGCCAAGGTGAGATGAGTGTCCTGCTGAAGAATTGCAACCTGGGGTTGCAGGAAGCACTAGAGGCTTTCAAGGTAATATGGTTTTATGTTCATTCATGGTCTTTATTGGCTGAAGGGGAAAATCTAGCTCAATGATCTCAACCTCTTGAAGGATGTAGTAGATATGCAGAGATATGCACAGGAAAAGCAGCAAGAAGTTATTGACTTGATTGAAGGCTTGTCTTATGATGATGCTGAGATAAACCAAGTGTCCCTCAGCTTACACGAAAGGTGTGCAGTCAAATACAAATGAGGTCACATTGACCTTGACAAAATCATCACCAAGTTCAACTTCTGTTGTTATGCTTCCCTCAAAACCGAAACTATTTTATGGGCGTGAATCTGAAGTGTCAAATATTCTCGGTTTTTTCAGGCAAGGAACACCCAGATTGGCCATACTAGGCCCAGCAGGCATGGGGAAGACCAGTCTTGCAAGAACTATTTTGCATCATCCTGAGATCAGTGACAGATATCAAACCTGTCGTTTCTTTGTTGCCTGTGATTCTGCATCTACACAGGAGGGGCTGGTTGCTCTGATTGGTGCTCATCTGGGATTCAACCCAGCTAAGGATCTCACCAAAGCAATTCTCCATTATTTCACCAGCAACCCAAGTTGTATTTTGATTTTGGATAACCTGGAAACAGTTTGGGAGCCAGCAGATACCCGTGGGGAGATTGAGGAGTTTCTTTCTCTCTTAACCGAAGTTCCACATTTGGCAATGATTGTGGGGATACCCTTCTTTTACTTTATCATACAGCTGACCTAGCTCCAGGTCACCATGCGAGGAGCTGAAAAGCCTGCAAAAGTCCGCTGGACTCAACCCTTTCTGCCACCTCTACAGCCCTTGACTCAGAGTGCTGCTAGGCAGACTTTCCTTGACATTGCAGATGACAATCATGATATGGCAGATGTTGACCAAATTCTTCTCCTCACGGACAATATGCCACTAGCAGTGGATTTAATTGCACACTTGGTTCAATTGGAGGGCTGCTCTCATGTTTTATCCCATTGGGAGACAGAGAGGACCTCACTTGTCTCTCAAGGCTCTGACAGAAAGTCAAATCTAGATATATCTATTGCTCTGTCCCTTGCAAGTCCTCGCATCTCATCAGTACCGCAATCAAGGGGGTTATTAAGTCTCATTTCAATACTTCCAGATGGAATGTCAAATGTTGAGATGCTTCAAAGTAAACTCCCCATCAACAATATTCTCAGCTGTAAGGCTGCTCTGATTCGGACATCTTTAGTTCAAATGAATGACAAAGGCCGGGTCAAGGCTTTGGTGCCTATGAGGGAATATATGCAAAAGGTTCACCCCCCAGAGGCCTGTCTGGTTCGGCCCCTGCTCAATTATTTTCAGGAACTTTTAGAGCTTTACACCCGTTACACTGGAACTCTTTCATGTGCCAGGACAGTAGGACAAATAACATTGAATTTTGCAAACATTCAAAACATTCTGCTTGCTGGACTACAGTGCCAGGATCCAACGACTACTATCCACAGCATAATAAAATTCAATCTTTTTTGCAGGTATACTGGCCGTGGCCCGATTTCCTTGATGAGGCAACTTCCTAATATCTTATCTCAACTCTCGAACCCTACACTGGAGGTTTACTACATCACAGAAATAATAAGTGGCTTACTTTCAAGTCCCATTCCAAACCCAGAGGGTCTAATTGACCAAGCTTTGGAAAATCTGGCTCTTGTGGATGATCCTAACCTTACATGTAAGTTACTTATTCATCATTTATGTTTTCATCAAGCTGAGATTCACATAGGCAAATTCCACCACACCTTAGGACGCTATTATCAACGCCAGAAGTGTGATTTCCCTCGTGCTTTGCATTTCTATCAAGGTTCACTCTCATCACCTTTTTCAACCGACTACAGCAAAATACAAGTGTTGATAGACATTGCATGGCTTAAATGGGAAATGGGTGATTACTCTGCAGGCCAATTACATGCCACTGAGGCACAGAGGCTAGCCAACATTTCTGGAAATTTACTGAGCGAAGCAACAGCAATACGTATTGAGGCAATTTGCTGGCAGCCACTTGGAAAATACCAACATGCTCTCTTCTTATGTGACAGAGGTAGAGGCCTCCTCACACTTTGTGGTATGGCCAACGGGGACATGGATCATACTCTTCTCGCTACCCAGGCAGAGATCCACAAGCTGAAATCGGAGTACACAGAAGCACGAATGATTCAGACAGAGCTGATTCAGAGTCTCAATACTGAGCAGAAGCCTTTTACTTATGCCTTTAGGTTACTCAGTATTGCAGACATAGATGTGCTAATGGGTGCACCAAGAGATGAGGTGGAGAGAAATATAGCTCAGGCAAACAAAATATTCCGTACTTTGCGTTATCAGCTGGGGGAACCGATGTGTGATTCTATCCTGGCAAGTCTTGCTTTGAGAGAAGGGGATTTTTTGAGGGCCAAAACAATATTCTACTGCTGTCTCAACTCATCCATTGTAAATGCTGAGATAAAGGACTTCTGTTTGGAGAGACTTAGTAGCAGGAATTGTTGGGATACAGTGGATTCTGGGGTTTCTAAAGCAGCCCTATTCCTTGTCCATTGTCTGAAGTTAAAGCAAAAACAAGGAATCTATCGGGCATTTCAATTTCTAGCAGAGACATTTAAAGAATTCGGAGACCAGGAGACTACATCCAATCTTCTGCTAGTTGCCTTGGAGGGATTTACATGGATGGATATCCACGAAAGAAGAGGAGAATGTTTTCTAGAACTTGCAGAAATCGCAAAAAGATGTGGTGACATGTTGAGCGCTATGGAGCTTTGGAAAACAGCACGACCATTGTTCGAGCGATCGTCCCAGTCAAAGCAGGTTCATCTGGTCGATGAGTGCATTGCAAAAATCTCTCTGAATGTGTTGGAAGATGTTCAAAATAGATCATCTTGCAAAGACGGAAAACAGTATGTCTACCTTTGCTAAATGTCGTTCATCTAATTACTGCGGTACACTTTGTATTTATGAATTTATTTCACCCGAAGCAGGTCTAAGCGTGCTGAGTTAGCTTTTCTGAGTTCCTAACCAGAAATTTAAACTCGAGAGCCGCAAAAGCCCAGATTCCAACAAAGTCAGAAACGAACAAGTTAATTGTTGTGTTCAAATTGACAGGGTAAGTATGTAACCTGCGACTAGACCGGTGACCGCTCTGTCTACAGGACAAGGGTATTACTTGCAGGACTCACCTGTATGAGATTCGGATTCCGGCAGTTTGATCTATGCAGCATCGGGGACTTCGAATATTTGTTGCACCTTGTGGACTGGATGCATCGTTTAGTTGGCAGGAATTGACCAACATGCGAAGCCTCGCATGATGGCAGCATCTCATTCGATTCTGTAAGAAGCACGATTTTGGTGTCGTTACGGTGATACGGTGGTCTTGGGGCAAGCGTGGGAAATGAGATGCGAAGGGATGCTATAGGGTGCCAGGTGCGAAAATGAGATAGAAGCTCTGACTGCAAGCACTGAAAGCGAAAACAACCAAAACCAACTCAAAACCACACTCAACACTAAAGCGAAACCAACTACAACTCAACACAACCAACACTCTCTTAATGCCCTTATCAACCAACGTGCAAGTTCGGGGATTCCAAACACAGTATGTGCTTGTGGCAATCTGAATTTATTACACTTGTTGTGTGAAGCAAAAGCGAAAACAGGTTTGTTCAAACTCGCAAACTCAATCAATTGACTTCTAGGCACTCAATAAAGTGTCAAGAGACAAGTAGAACCGTAGTTTTTATAAAATGCGAATGGGGTTTGTGTGTTTTGTGACCCAGAACTAATGTTACTGGTATAGCCTTATAGCTGTTCCTATCCTAACCTAATCCCAATATCCTTGCAAGCGAAATGGTGTGTTAAGCCAATGCTCCAAAGCGTTCAAATCCAAGCAATCCTTGTAACCGTGCAGCTAATCCAACCTAATCCAAACTAAAGGGTCCTAGACCCAAGCAAGCTAACGAGTCCTAGACTCAAAGCGTATAGCGGTATAGCAGTGCGACGACAATAGATTTCAAGCAAGTGTAGCTTTACAGCTTTATAGCAGTCAATCCAATTCCAACTTGAAGTTGTATAGCGGGACCAGAACAGGTTTGTCCAAACTGCTAAGGTCTTATAACTGGATTGTAGACTTCTTATAGCTCATGAAACCGAAGCCTTATAGCTTATAGCTCAATGCGACACAAGAAAAGTGCGATCCAACAACCAACAAAATCAATTCAGCTCCCTCTTTGAGCCTCACAAACTAGACAAGGAAATTACTGACTCCTTAGCTGACCAGTAGTAAACCGGCTGCCTGGGAGGGTAAAATCCAGTACAGTAAAGCGAAATAAGCTACCCTATTTATACAAACTAGCAAGTCCAAAAGGGGAAGTAAACGAGTCATACAATTAAAACGGAACCCTGGGTTATAATGTAAGCAGTCCAAATTTGGAAGTGTCCATGCAGTTCTGAGGGTTTTGGGCATGCCCAATGTAGTATAGACCAGTCCAGACCGAACCAGACTCCTCTTGAGTCATCCAACCCTTGGCCCAAACATCCGGAACCTTCATAAATTCTCTCGGCAGCTTATATGAGCGTCCGTGACCAGAGAATTCATTATGATGTCAATCAGTGGATGATCCCGGAAAGCTCCGATGATCCCTGAAGCACCCGAAGCATGTGATCGTTGATCACAGTGACAGAAATGTCACAAATGAACAAGATGCCGCCGAATCTGCTACAACAACTCTGTTGACTCCATTCGACCTGCAACCAATGCCTCTTGGTATCGCTCTTTGTCTAGATGGATAGTAATATCACACCCTTGATAGGAACATGCCAGTAAACCCCAATTCAACGATAGAATGGTTTGGATAAACTGTTTAGCTAAACTCTGGTTCAATGCCCTGGGCTCTGACCCGTAAGGATCATTACTGCGGAACATCTTGGAGAGTCGCAGACACTTTAGCTCCTTAGCTAGCTGTCCGGGCATACACTAGCTCTCTAGAGATGTGCAATAGCATTGTGTAAATAGCACAAAAGCGTGAATATGTGTAGTTTTCACACCCTGGCCCAATACCATGCTTATCATCTCCCCCCAACATAAATTTTGACTGTCCCCAGTCAATATCGCCTTTACTAGACTCTGAGTGCCTTCACCGTCACGTAAAGTGCATCGGCAGGTCTCGAACACCAAAGTTGGGACAATGATCACGAAATCCATAAATGGTAACTAGGTTCAACCGATCACGATCAAAATTGATCACCGCTGTCAACAGTTGGCGATCTGCATCCATTCCTAAGTCCACAATTCCGTCTCTGTGCAAAACATATTGGACAGAACAACCAAAGCCTTCAGAGCTCAGTTGCTGAGTTCAATATGTATCACTATGCCTAGACTTCAATTTGTTGGAGAGCCCCCGAGTCCGGAAATCCTAACTCGGTTTCTCATCCAGAAAGCACAAATCAAGTTTAACCTTCTTGTGCTTTCGATCAGGGTTGATATACATGATCCCAAATTCTTCATCAACTGACTTTGTCAAATGAGGAAGCCAAAATTCAAGCTGCCCTCCTAGCTAGCTGTTTTCTGGCTTCAAATTCGCAACATTTTCGGGTCCTCCATTGCAATGACGCAAAATTGCGACTGCATGGTATTCCTCTCCCCCCAACATAAATTTTAACTGCCCCAGTTACACTGGAAGCCATAAATTACAGCTGGCACATTTATATCTTTGCCTGTGGTTCAACACAAGTTTAGAAAGTTCCAGGGGAGTCGGAACGATTAAAAGGCCCTCCAATCAACGAATCTATACTCTGGGGACGTTCCTTCGTCGCTCCATTGACAAGACCTGTCCAATTCCGTCATTTCTACTTTGGTGGTTGAATAATCTTCAAGCCCTTAAAATCCGCATTTTGAACGAATTTTTAAAGGCAAGAAGCGATTGTTTAAAGCTACATGAATGTCCAGGCATCCAAATTCAAGTACAGAGCGTCTCAAATGATCCTTTATTGGACCCCTTCCGATGTATGTATTGACTGGGAACAGGAAAATTAAACTGAACTGGTAGACTTGACTCTCATCACATCAAGCCCATTCCCTGCTCAAGCGAAATTTTTCTGTGCCCCATTGTAGCATTCAGTGAAGATTTATGACGCCGCCCCGAGTTCGAAGCTCTGTAGACCCTCAATATTCCGTGTAAATTCAACCAGAGACACAAGTTGAACAGAATTAAATGGAGCCCCAACTCGATGTTCAATTGTTAAATGAACAGAGAGTTGTTGCCTTATTTCGATGTTCTGCAACCATTCAGGCCTTAAAACTCATAACAAGATGGTCGAGAAATCAACCACTCCAAAGCCAAACTCCGAAATCCAACAAGTGCCCATGCATTCACAAAATATCCAGCTTTCAACCACCAATGTATGCAGAAAAGCGAACCAAGTCTCGCAATTTTGACTCCCTCTGTGGAGACCACCAACAAATTTATGCAAATACCCTGCACAGTGACAAATCCTGCGAGTCCAATTCAAATTTTGAAGGCCACAATCATCATCAGAATTTTTGGAAACCAGGGCATTCTGGTTAGCTCAAGAACCTCCTTGTTCTATTGCCTGGTTATTTTTATTCAATCCCAGAGCCTCAGACCATTGAAATGCGAACTGGCATAATCAAGAGGAGCATCATGGGTGCTTGAACGATGCACCCTCCAATTTATCAGACCGACTTAGGGATTTTCCAAAGGCTTGGAGGAATTCAGGGAAGATGCACCAGAACTTGTGTTCTGAAGTCTTTTCACTTTGTTCCTTAAGGAACCAAAAGCGCGATCATCCTCTGAGTATCCAGTAGTCACTACACCCGACTTTTGAACTGGTTTGGTCTGCTGCTCAACTAGATTTCGTCTCAAGGATCTAGACAAAGAATTTCCAAAGGAAAGAGTCTCTGTCTGGTCCTCAATTCCGAAAACCTGTTTGATTTCGATCAAACCAGGTCTTGTTGACAAAATAGCCCTCCTGGTCTCTGTGGACCGAAGTCCATCGGACTTATAACTCGGTTTGGACACCCTCTTCAGTTGAACAACCTCTTGTTTCAACCTTTCCTTGCCCCAACTGCTTTCACTTGTTTTGAGACGATTTGAAGCGACTTCATTGCCAGAAACAACTGGTTGACTTAGCAGAGATGATTCCATGTTCTGCTCAGCCATAGTTTCTGCAATTTGAACCAATTCATCGAGCTCAATTGGGTCTTCCTTCCTTCTGGTGCTTGCTGGCTGTCCAGGCAATACACTAGCCAACGAGGCTAAACCAGGAAATCGGACTTCAATAAGATGAATGGTTCCAATCATGGCACATATTGCTCTCGCAAAATTCGGTTCAAGTGTTTGCAGATACTCCTCAACAGAGTCAACATTGGCTATTAGGGCTGGAGGCCTTTGTAGCTTTGTAACCTCTGCCTTGAATTCCGCCCCAAAACGTCGCAAAAGACCCTCCTTGTCTGCTCCAACTCCTTTATAATCCTCACAGATCTTCTTCAACCGAAATAATGACCCAGAGCGACCTGATTTAATCTCAGGGTAGCCCTTGTAAATTTCGCACAAGAAGTCTTCAAATGAGCCAGAAATGTAGCTAGGCAAAGTCCTCCACAGGTTCTTCTTGCGAACAGGCAATAGACCGGTGAAATACTCCTTCTTGACTGCATCCTCTGTCATATTTGCGAGGCTAAGGATCTCAACAACTTGATCCACAAATAACAGCAATTCCTCATGATTGTCTGTTGTAAACTTTGGCACATTCTTGTCCCATTTATAAGGGACTCGAAAGCTAGCAGCTTGAGGCGCTGATGAGCCTGTTAGTGACCCGATGGGCGCCACTGTATTGGGTCCTTGAGTGCCCATGATAGAATAAAATGTAGCAAATGTGAGAGGGTGGTGTTGAGTTTAGACAAACTCAAAGGTGATTTTTGTCGGAGCTAGGCTCAACGGAATGGCTTCGAAACGAAGTCCTTCCCAGGTTTTTCCGAAGAAGAAACTCTGAGGCAAAGTCCCAATGCTCTGTTGACTTTAGAAAGTCTAGAATAGGGCCAAGACGAAATTTGACAAGTCCAAACTGTTTTATTGATGTTTTTTTGCTTCAAGTGTAATGCCTTCAAATGAATCCCCTCGCGGTGGGCTCCAGATGATACGGTGGTCTTGGGGCAAGCGTGGGAAATGAGATGCGAAGGGATGCTATAGGGTGCCAGGTGCGAAAATGAGATAGAAGCTCTGACTGCAAGCACTGAAAGCGAAAACAACCAAAACCAACTCAAAACCACACTCAACACTAAAGCGAAACCAACTACAACTCAACACAACCAACACTCTCTTAATGCCCTTATCAACCAACGTGCAAGTTCGGGGATTCCAAACACAGTATGTGCTTGTGGCAATCTGAATTTATTACACTTGTTGTGTGAAGCAAAAGCGAAAACAGGTTTGTTCAAACTCGCAAACTCAATCAATTGACTTCTAGGCACTCAATAAAGTGTCAAGAGACAAGTAGAACCGTAGTTTTTATAAAATGCGAATGGGGTTTGTGTGTTTTGTGACCCAGAACTAATGTTACTGGTATAGCCTTATAGCTGTTCCTATCCTAACCTAATCCCAATATCCTTGCAAGCGAAATGGTGTGTTAAGCCAATGCTCCAAAGCGTTCAAATCCAAGCAATCCTTGTAACCGTGCAGCTAATCCAACCTAATCCAAACTAAAGGGTCCTAGACCCAAGCAAGCTAACGAGTCCTAGACTCAAAGCGTATAGCGGTATAGCAGTGCGACGACAATAGATTTCAAGCAAGTGTAGCTTTACAGCTTTATAGCAGTCAATCCAATTCCAACTTGAAGTTGTATAGCGGGACCAGAACAGGTTTGTCCAAACTGCTAAGGTCTTATAACTGGATTGTAGACTTCTTATAGCTCATGAAACCGAAGCCTTATAGCTTATAGCTCAATGCGACACAAGAAAAGTGCGATCCAACAACCAACAAAATCAATTCAGCTCCCTCTTTGAGCCTCACAAACTAGACAAGGAAATTACTGACTCCTTAGCTGACCAGTAGTAAACCGGCTGCCTGGGAGGGTAAAATCCAGTACAGTAAAGCGAAATAAGCTACCCTATTTATACAAACTAGCAAGTCCAAAAGGGGAAGTAAACGAGTCATACAATTAAAACGGAACCCTGGGTTATAATGTAAGCAGTCCAAATTTGGAAGTGTCCATGCAGTTCTGAGGGTTTTGGGCATGCCCAATGTAGTATAGACCAGTCCAGACCGAACCAGACTCCTCTTGAGTCATCCAACCCTTGGCCCAAACATCCGGAACCTTCATAAATTCTCTCGGCAGCTTATATGAGCGTCCGTGACCAGAGAATTCATTATGATGTCAATCAGTGGATGATCCCGGAAAGCTCCGATGATCCCTGAAGCACCCGAAGCATGTGATCGTTGATCACAGTGACAGAAATGTCACAAATGAACAAGATGCCGCCGAATCTGCTACAACAACTCTGTTGACTCCATTCGACCTGCAACCAATGCCTCTTGGTATCGCTCTTTGTCTAGATGGATAGTAATATCACACCCTTGATAGGAACATGCCAGTAAACCCCAATTCAACGATAGAATGGTTTGGATAAACTGTTTAGCTAAACTCTGGTTCAATGCCCTGGGCTCTGACCCGTAAGGATCATTACTGCGGAACATCTTGGAGAGTCGCAGACACTTTAGCTCCTTAGCTAGCTGTCCGGGCATACACTAGCTCTCTAGAGATGTGCAATAGCATTGTGTAAATAGCACAAAAGCGTGAATATGTGTAGTTTTCACACCCTGGCCCAATACCATGCTTATCAACGGTATGACCAAATTGCATGTGGGTGAGGCGGTAGTTGTGTCTGGGAGACTGGACATCAGCAAAACCGGATTTTGCTCGTAGGATTTGGTAGCAGCCAAAGTGTTTTCTGTAGCGCTAGTAGCGCTGGTAGCGCTGTGTAGCGCTACGTAGTAGAGGCAGTCCTCTTGTAGCGTTACGTAGTACAAGCAAAATTTCGTAGTGTTCCGTAGTGCTACGTAGTGCTAAAGATAAATTCTGCAGTACTACATATTGGATGGCCTCGTAGGAGACATGTACATGTCGAAATTGCAGAGTCCTCGCGCACAAGGAATTTCAAGATATATTCAGATTTTTCAATATGGAGACAGAGTACTCTATTGGTCTAGAATCTAAACAAGTTTACCAGGAACCGATGGCGCGTGGCGCCGCAGACGCGATGTGTTGCCGCGGGCGCAGGATAATTTTTGTGGCGCAAGGCGGGAAGGCATTGCGGCGGGCGCGCTGGATTGCCTGCGACGCGACCAAGAGGCATTGCCTGCAGCACTCGAGGGCATCCTGCTCTCCTACCGGCTCACCGAAGCGCTCGCCAAGGCTCGCGAAAGCCGAACAACTCCTCCACCTGCCATCCCACGGCCACTACGAGAACGAGCGGCCAAAGAAAGGAAAAATAGAGATATAAAATAGAAAACAAGAGAGAGATCCTCGCTTGTACGCGAGAGGAAAGTAGAAGACCCACTCGCGCGAGGCGAGTTGTGGAGAATTTCCCGCACGCGAGACAGAAACATGTACAGTGTGACGAGAGGAGCCGCAGGGTCTCGTCGCATGAATTGTCGGGCGTCTGTGCGACGTTATGGATGTCAAATTGAAGAAGAGGAAAGGAGGAATCAACAAACCTCGGCAATGTGCAAAGTAACACCCAGACCGCCCCGCTTGGCATTTGAAAAATGGTCCCCGAACGTATACATATCTCCTGCCTTGAGGTAGTCGGTTGAGTGAGGGCGAGAGAGGTGCGATGTAAGTACCTTTGGGTCGCCGCTAAAAAACCACACCGGATAGAGCAGTGGAAACAGCAGCAGTACGAACGGAAAACACGCACCCAACATCCGTGCCCGATCCAATTCTGAGCGGCCCATTTGGCGTCCAGCGTCTGCGGGCGGGTGCGCGAGGGCGATTGTGATTTTGTGATTTTTTGTCTTAAGGATGGGCTAGATGCGCTGATGACTCATGAGACTGTGCCTGAGCGAGGGCGAGGATCCCGAGCCACTCTCATAGGACGTACTCTATCTGAGTCCGAGTAATAGGTGCATTGGTCTAGCTGTGATGGCATCAAGGAAGAGCGCTGGACAGCGGCGCCATGGCGCCGGACATAGTAAGCTGTCGGGCCTTGAAGTTCGGCATCGCGTTGGGGAGACCTAAACCTTGACTTTTCCATGCCGGGACAATCTCGTTGGACCCCTCTGTTCTGTGACAAGCAAGTAACAAGGCCCTCTGTCGGGAGACTCCTTACTTTGCGCTACGGTGTGTGTACTACACACATTTCAAATCTTTGAAAGTTTCTAGCCTTCGGATATCAAACTTGAACGCTCGTTCAAGTTCCCTGGCTCAAGGGTAGACAGTAGACTTCTCCCCGTTCAATCCTTGACTTATGCTCACTCTGTCACCTTAGATTTCAACTATTGCTTTCAATTTCCGCCCGCTCGGGACTCAATAATATGATTTCAAATCTCCAAGAATACGAATTTAACTTGTTTCGTTGACTGCATGTCGTAGTTTTAATCTCATAGGTAGATTTGGCTGACTCGCTTCAATCAAATGCCATTGGCTTCTTATTTGCTCTCAAGATATCATTCTTCCTTGTCCCTTGTGTCTCCCATCTACCAGTAGTGCTGGTAGTGTTTTGCGGATGGAGAGCAGCAGAGTTATGTAGGACTGTATAGAAGAATCAAGATTGGCAAAAGTTCCGTTGCGGTAGAACATAGTAGATTGTGGCCCAACCAACAAACTATTTACGCGCCGAAAACGGGGCAAAGGTGCCCTAAAAATGCCACGACATGTCACAGATCACATGAAATGCGTTATAAACCACCCGTTCCGTCACAGCGTTATCAGCCCAAGGTCTGATAGCCAGGCGCCTTATTGGGCGCTTGTTCCGGACTCACTGCCGGTACGGAAAAAATTGACAGACAAATTATATCGGACCTAAGTACACTATGTGGACAAAATTTCAGTTTCCAATCAGATCTCAGCATTGAGATGGCATTTCCCGGGGTATGCGAGAAGACATGTACTAGGCAACCGAAAAAATAACTTTGAAGTTTCAATCTGAATTTGCAATGAAATACTATCCTACAATCACCTCTAGTACCTTACCGGAACCTTTCTTGAGCGAGTCCCTTTCTGCCCGTTGCTTTTCAAACACTTTCCTGGCGCGCTCCTCTGCCCTCTGTTTTTTCTCGAGCTGACCCTCAAGCTTCTGTCTTTTGTCGGGTCGGCTCTCTTCTGCTAACTCACTCTCTTTGGTGCGTAAATCTTGTTCGGCCTTGACAAGATTATCTAGGCTTTTAAGAAGCTTGCCGTTGTACTTTTCAATCTTTTCATCTTCTCCGGCCAGAACACGGTGCTGCGAATTGGCTACAACAGTCATGAGTATTGAGCGAGCACATTGAAATACCATAGATATTGAACATACATTTTCGTTTCAGATTGTGGTATGCGTTCTCGGATATGTGGCCGCTTTTGTATGAAGGTGTGATTCCGAAAGATTCGTAGGTCTGTGCCAAATAGTGCATAAGTACTGGGACTGAATAAACCGAAAGATACAGGACTCACAAGAACAGTTTTCATTTTCAGAGCGTCAAAGAGCTGGCCCTTCTTGAGGCCACCAAGTAAAGTACAATGCACACCTTCCCGGTTAACATCTCGATGGACCGACTCGATGAGATTTGAGTTTGCATCGCCGGCATTCCATATATCGAGCGGAATAAAGCTGCGCTCCCAGCAAATTCCTGCGAAGAAAAACTTGCAGGACTCCTTGTTATTCACCCAGTCTACAGCGTTAACTTTCAGTAACTGGGCGGACCTGAACAGCGATGAAATCACACCATTCCCCGCCTTTCCGCCTTCGTCTCGGATTCTCAAAAGTGTCCCCTCCCAATCATCGTGCTCGATACACGCGAGACTACGCATGAGCCATCGGACAGTCTCCGAAACAGCACACTTGTTAATGTTGCGGAAATCATGCACGAGACAGATGCGAAAAATACGGCGAAGATGGTCATACGGGAGAAGGTCTTGAATATTACGCTCTGGTTCATGGAGGTCTGGCTTGGCTTGCATGTCTGAGGCCAACTTCTGTAGGTGAAGCCCAAGCCCTATAAAAACGAAATGTTAGTAGTGTACAAAGTTTTACATGGCAGAATTTGCCTTGAGCCTGTCCCCGGTGCTGATCAGCGGTCCAAGAAATGATCATTTCGCTATAGCCATCGGAATCATCTATGCTTGTTGCATGAAGATGGCGCCATTTGAGAGACTTTCCGGTATCTTCTTTAACGATGGCTTCGATCTCTTCGAAAACACGTTGATGAGCGGCGGCTGATTGGCGGTTTATATAGACACGACAGAAAATTAAACCTGGTAGAGACGATGAGATGGAAATCTCAGTAGTTGATGAGACCTACTTGTATTCGCATCACGATCCATGCAGGCGAGTTCGAACTCGAGGAAATTAACTATCCTTCTGAAAGCAATATCACTTTGAAGATACCGTCCAATTGAAAGCAGACGTCGACTAGCTTCTGGAGACATACAAAGGATGATGCGAACCATGTGATCCTTTGCTTGTTCTTCCTCGTCTTCGTCATGGCGAGGTAAAGTGTTAACAGGAATAGCAATGATGCGCCGAATGTATCGATCTTTGGGAGGGACTCTCTCGTCTTGCTGAGCCTTCAGGTTAACAATGCCTGTTGAGTAGAAATCGAGAGTTCAACCAACTCGGATTGTATGCGGACCAAAAAAAATACTAACCAGCCCACCCAGTCCCAAACGGACAATGCGCTTCTATGGCCTGTTTGATATAGGCTTTGAGGTGTGAACGGTTCGACAGGAATACATGCCAGTCGGCCAGAGTCGGACAAATGAGGAGAGGGAGTTTGCAGGTCAGAAATGACTGAACAATTGGATGGCGAATAAATCTCCGTGGGGTCATGTCTGGAAGATCTCCGGCAAGCGTTCCAAGGATCTCCATCAATTTAGATCGGATTTTTGGTGGTGTTTTGGTTGGTAGAGGCACGGGGTGAGGGTGACTGCCGCTGGTGACAATGAGTACAAAGGGGCATTTCTCCCGATACTCTTCTTTGGGCTCAAATACGCGAAATTTGCTCTCGCACGGAAGTCGTTTCATCAAAGGTTGGACCAGGTGTGCCGAATCATCGCGATGTGGGAAGGCTAGAGGAAAGGATGGTCATTAAAAATGGATTGCTCAACTTGCGCGGAGAGCTTACGACAATATGCCTTTTGCTGTGAACAATTTGAAACAGTGGAACAGTCAGCGAGCGGACCGTAACCAAAACCCAACACGGCCTCCTCGATCTGATTGATCTCCCGTTCATCGCCGGAAAAGACGGCGTCAATATACTCAAGGTGATATGAACCTGTTCCTACACTGTAATCGTGCAAGTGATCTTTGCTCGTTTGCGCGTTGTAATGTTCACAGCTGAGAAAGAGTAATCTCAATCAATTGTCGGAATGGTACGATGTGAAATTCACCTGATATATGGACGGCCGTCATCACCATAGTCGAACACAATTCTTCCCTCGCACAAGCCTTCCTTCATTCGGTACCCTCTTTGCGTCTGAAACAAATATAATTCTTGTGCCTCTCTCTCTTCTTCTTCCGTGGCAGAAAAGTTTGTTGACTCTGCGAGAGGTCGAGCACAGCCGAGCTTCTGAACTGCGGCTATATATGCTGATGTTTTGAGAAAAATATCGCGGGACGGCGAGACATATTGCAGCCGATCTTCGCGATCTTTTTGTAAGCGCTCAGAGACATCCTCTCTGGATGCTTTGACATGCGGAGTGCTGAGATTGTCCTCGTTGCTATTCGGGCATATTTTAGAACCCTCACCTTTTATCGTGGTCAGTATACAGTTTGGTCTGCAGATATGTACTCACAAGTTGTATGACGCTCTGAGCAAGGTACCAAACTGCCGTCTTCCGAGTTGACGAGAAGCCGACACTGAACTGATGCTCCCGAGACGGTTTGGCCCATGCGCCCACCCCTCGAATATGCAATATTCAAAGCAGGATCCTGCCAATCTTTTGGATCCATGCGGAATAAGTGGCCAATACACCCTGTGGCCGATGTTTCCGGATATTCGAGAACATAGTCCAGGGGATATTCATAAAGTATCTCCAGAGTAGTTATACGGTTAATAGGGACGTTATGCCGCTTTACCGGAGCCTCCGAGACGGTTGTGGTTATGGCTTGATTCTGGAGCCCAAGGCTATGAGAGTGCTGCTCACTGCCCAGGTATTCAAGAACTTCATTCAGTCGATCCTGAATGTCTTTAGGAGCATTTGACGTGCCGGGGGCTTTTTAAAAGGCCGCCAATTCTGCAAGCTAGTGCAAGCTGCGGCCGAATGTCGACCTGGGTGCCAGTAGTGGCTGGCTGAGGGCGTGGAGGACACACAGGATTTAGGAGCTCATCGACACGCAAAGCGCGCGACATTGGTATGAGCAAGGGGTGAAAATTTCCATTGCAAACCTATTACAATGAATACAGTAATATCCGCTGTCATTTCGGTCGCGACAAAGCACGGTGTCCACAGACCGAGGATTGTTGAAGTCGGGCTCAGCTGGAATAGAGGCATAGACGATCCACCGAGGTGCCGCAAAGCACACTTGAGACTGAGTAGAAAGGCGAGGGGTACCAAGCCCGGCAGTGATTGTAGCGTGTAGAAAGTAGCTGACATGACACTGACAGGGCCGAAGAGACCCGAAGAGCTTCGGCTTCTGAGAAGCCATCAGAGCTAGACGAAAGGACCCTCTCCTCAAGTCGCAGTGACTCTGAGTCTCAGAGTCATACTTAGTGAGTCAGAACTGAGCCGACAGTGCCGCAGCGCACGTGATGAAAACCAACCAGTGCAAATATTTGTCCGATCATCCTCCCACTTATCTTCTTCCTTCTTCTTCTTCCACCACTTACTCGACTCTTCTTCGTTGGTGACTATACGATGTGTAAATCCGAGATTGTATCGCTCACTGCACCAGATCGCCGCGAGTGGCTGCAGTACCTGACTTCGGTCTTTCAGAGTCGACAAATGTTGACGGCCTGAGCTCGGAGCGTATCTGGTCCACCATCTAATCACAAGTGGTGCGTTGTCGACGCCCTTCTCCCTGTTTATTTTGACTGCAACCCTGACCACCACTTCCAGAACTACGTACGACTCAGTCTTTCTTTACCCGTGCCAACTCGAGTACTGACTACGAGGAGAATCAGAACGAAGAGAACCAAGGCGCGAAGTGAAGAATCGCAGGAAAGGTAGGGGAGCGCGTGGGCAATGGTGCATTGCGGTGGAGGGCCCGGTGCGTGCACTCATTCATAGTGTCCTTTGCATGCATACTTATAGCATTATAGCGCGTGCGTAGATACCTACGGCTTGCGGGAATCATCGTTAGTGCATCACTCCTTCTTGCTTGTTACTCCTGCCCTTCTCAATGTATTAACCTGTTTACTAGCAAACGACGTTTCACGATCTCGGTCGCAATCTCGGTCGCCCCACTGACTAAAAGACTGCCAACACATTTCAAACTATCGATGTCTCGGCTCGCAACTTGCTCAACCTCTGCTAGTTCTTCTACTTACCTGCATCTGGTGTGTCAATGCAACGGCTCACTTCTCAAGACGGTGTGAAGACTCACTTCCACAAGCAAGTGCTGAAGGCACGCTGAGTCCGAGTCAAGTCAAGGCACTTCCCATCAACCCGTCCCCGCTGCACCTCTGTCCGTTTGACTGTCCTCTCTATCCGACGCAGTCTTGAACTTCGTTTGCGCTCTCACTCCGTGTCTGCTCTCCTTCGCTGAATCACTCCTTGGCAACTGGGACTGGCAAGCCACCACGCAGTTGCACTGGCCCGGCGACATGAGACCAACTGGGTGGAAACCCTGCAAGTACACCCTCACGCTTCAAGTCTGGGACGAGCTTTCGTTTTGTGTCTCGCCTACCGCTCAACACTATCTTTACCCTCCGGCGATGGGCCGCAAACTCAATCGCACTCCCTCACTCTGTGAAACTTCCTCAGTGGTCGCATTCATTTTGGCGTTGAACACCGATTTCTGAAGCAACATTTCTAAATCCCACCCGCTGGTCCCGCTCGCATCAACAAGCCTCGTTCGTACACTTCCGTTCATCAACGGTATAAACGCCCAGTTCAAGGTCTCTTCAACCTCGTTTCTTCGCTCAATCCTTCAAGTTCCGACACTGCTTCTCAACTAACCTCAAGTACCGATACTCGCTCGGTACTCGGCTTTTTCTCCTCTTTGGCTTTTGTGATTTTCTCAACGGCGGACCAATAGCACGAAAGTGATTTCGGTTTCACTGTGTAGGTACTTGTCCTCCGACATGTTTTCTGTAGATTATATAGATAATATAGCTTTGTTTCGTTTAATTCTGCCCGACATCCATCCCGTGGAAACCAGTAGTACCCAATTTCCCATATCTTTGCGGCCCTTCTACGTAGCCCTACGTAGCGCTACAAAATGTGCTCTTTGTGCTACGGTTTGCTACGGTAGCGCTACGTAGCTAGAACCCTTGCTACGGGTGCTACTATCACTACGAGCGCTACGAGCACTTTTGTAGCGCTACGTAGCACCGCGTAGGAGGGTCAGGTTTTGCTGATGGAGTTGAGACTCAGTGATTTTGTGAAGGTTGTCGTCGTGGACAACTCACCGAAAAAATAAAAGGGAGTAAAAACGGACTGTTGTGAATGACCCTATTCGCACTTCTTCGGTGTCAACTAGACTCGTAACCAGTCTAGGTGTCAACGGCTAGAAATACCAACGACGAACGCGGAACCAGACGGGTCCTATCGTATCAATCCGCATCAGATTATGTAATTACAGCTGACAACTTTTTCTTCACGACGACGACCTTCACAAAATCGCAACAACTCCCATACCACCTCACCCACACCCAATTTATATTCCTACCTGCTGCCCCACCTTCTCGTATTCTAATCACTGTCTTGAGATACTAATCTGCCTTGTCCAATGACGCAATGCCGTGGTGACGAGAAATTGGCATGCTTCCTACAAAATCGAATGAGGTGCTAGGCTTCGCATGTTGGTAACTCGTGCTCGAGTCCACGCAATAGCTTCTACAATACATTCGGACTCCCCAAGGGCCGACACTACACAAATCAACTGCCGGAATTCGGATCCCGTCAATGTGAGTCCTTTCTAGTACCCTCCACCCGGGGTGTTGAAGCTTTGATCTCCGCATTGCTGAACACTGACTGCTTGAATGGTTGCCTATATGCTATTCCACGACGGCCTCTGTTCCGTGTTTCACCCACTAGCGCTCGGACAATCAATTACGCCGCAGGCACCCTGGTCCGCGGCCTTGCCTTTCAATACTTATACCGGTGGCTGGCTCACAACCGGATATCCAACTTTTATCCTGGGATGAGACTCGTGCATCTATTGCCTCTCGCAACTCTTGCCGGGATCACTGCGGCCTTGCCCTCTCTTAGTTCCGCGCATGTAATACACGAGAAACGCGCGTCTGAGCCGTCTATCTCCGGATGGCTTCAAACGCACCGACTTGAGGCCACGAAAACCATTCCCTTACGCGTCGGCCTACAGCAACAGAATCTTCAACAGCTCGAAGACTTGCTACTCTCCGTTTCACACCCTGAATCCCGAACTTATGGGCAACATTGGTCACCCAGGCAAATCCTCGACATGTTCGCGCCGTCAGACGAGGCCATCGCGGCGGTAAAGAACTGGTTGGTCGATGCCGGCCTCGCCGACCATCGCCTCCGAATGTCCCTCAGCCGGGGGTGGATCGCGGTGAACGTTACGGTGGAGGAAGCCGAAAATCTGCTTCACACGGAATATCACGTTTATACTCATTCGTCTGGTGCCCAGCAGTTTGGTCGGTTCAACAATTTCCGAATTGGTTGGCGAATCTGATAAATGCGTGTCAGGATGCCACAATTATTCCGTACCAGCTCACCTTCGGGAGCACCTCGATTTCATTACACCCACAGTTCAATTCACACCCCATATCGCACCCCCGACGTTGACGAAACGAGCGTCAGCGAAGCCGGTTTCGAAGATCAAGCCTACACCTACACTGGACACTTGCGATGAGATTATCACGCCCGACTGTCTCCGGGCGCTGTACAACTTCCGCTACACGCCTCGCGAGACGACGAAAAATACGTTCGGGATCGGTGGGTGTTTTATTTTCAAGGTACCGCGGTATGGTTGATCTTTTAATGCAGTGGAACTTACCCCCGGAGCGTTTCTGGGTCCCGATCTCGATATGTTCTTTGCGTAAGCTTCGCTTCTGTCTAGTTCCGAACCTCACCGAACCAGCATTTTACTCTACAGCAACTTCTCCCCCAGCCAGGTCGGCGCAAGACCTGTACCTGTCCTCATCGATGGCGGTTCGCTAGCGCCAACTGGTTTCGCATGAGGTTCCTTGCTCTAATTTAATTCATGGCAGCCATTTTTCAGACAATCGTCGAGGGTCTGATATTCAATGGAGAATCTGATCTCGATCTAGAGGCAAGTTCATCTTGGCCAGCCACATTATTATAAGCAACAGCCGACCGAATTCTCCAGTACGCAATGGCTCTTACCAACCCCCAACCGGTTCAAGTCCTTCAGACTGGTGATATTATACAAGGTAAGCAATTTCTGGTGCACATAGTTGCCTTCGATCTTGAAACTCATTCTCAGGCGGTTCGTTCAATAACTGGCTCGATGCTGTGGACGGCTCGTACTGCACATTTGACGGTGGTGACGATCCAGACATCGTAATAACAAAAATCTCAGTGTTCCACCAGTTAACTAACAAACCACAACCAGGACGGAATCTACCCTGATCTATCGCCGGGTGGGTTCCCAGGTAAGCAAGCCTTCTGGAGTTGAAGCCGTTCATCTTTGCTCAATTGACCAGGTCCGGAGTCGTGTGGCGTCATCGACCCTCCGCATACGATTTCCGTTTCTTACGCTCTAAACGAACAGGACGTTTCGGCACGTTATGCACAGCGACAATGTGAGTCGGCGAAACGAACGCTCCCCAGTTCTGTGATTAAAATCATCAATTGTTGACTGCAGGCACAGAGTATGGTAAACTCGGCCTGATGGGGAGCTCTGTATTTTATTCCAGTGGGGATCATGGCGTGGCCGGGAACAGCAATGTGTGCCTCGACGCAGAACGTAAGTAAGGACTTTTCATCAACTGCATGTCACCGACCATTTGGCGACAGACAAACCTGTTGAGAATGGAACTGTTTTCAACCCCAGCTTCCCTGTCCGTCCGCGCCACTTTCAATTTGGATTGCTAGGTACTCACATCTTCATCCCCATAGGGGTCATGCCCCTTCGTCACTTCCGTCGGCGCCACACAAATTCTGAAAGGAAACACTGTACATGATCCTGAAAGTGCTTGTGACGCAGACGGCGTTTTATCCTCGGATCGTATCTTCTCTGGAGGCGGATTCTCGAACGTATTCCCGTAAGTTCTGTCTAGACAACATTTGCGCCTAGAATCATCCGTGAGGTAGTCTCCCATCCTATCAAGCCCATGCAGTCAAAGGATTCCTGGCCAACCACCCTCCGCCGTTCACGAAGGGAGAATTCAACAATAGTGGCAACGCCCGGGCATTCCCCGACCTGTCCGCGAACGGAGCAAATTACATCATCGGTACGCATTACCTTCATTCAACCGACTACGACCTGGCACTGATGAGTGCGCTATGCACGCAGCTGTCAATGGAGAATTCATGCCGGTATCCGGAACATCGGCTTCAGCCCCGACAGTCGCCTCCATCTTCACGATGATAAACGATGCCCGCATTGCGGTAGGGAAAGGACCAGTCGGGTTCATCAACCCTGCGGTGAGTATATCGGAGCTCGCCATTGTGCTGTTTTGACTTGTGCGCACTCTGGCATATATCCAGATTTATTCTGAAGCATTCAAACACGCATTCAACGACATCACGCTGGGTGGAAATCCGGTGAGTCCTCAGGCTATCCTGCAGTTCCCGCTGTGTTTAACTCTGGCCGTTCTTCTAGGGATGTGGTATGTTTAAGTGTCCTCATTTTGATTCGAAATCATTAACCCGTCCTTTTTCATAGGTACTCCGGGTTTTACCTCGTACGTTGCCATTCACTGAGAAGGAATTTTGCTTGCTAACGTGGCTTCAGCACGACTGGTTGGGATCCTGTTACGGCATGTATTCTATGCTCTTTCTGCTTCAGCCAGCTCACTTGTCGGCACCAGGGTTTGGGAACGCCGGACTTCAAAAAGCTGCTCTCACTTTTCTTGGCGTTGCCATGAGCGTACGATGAACATGTGTGCGTCGGACTTAAGCTTCTTCATGGAGAATAGCGAGGACATACGGGTACATAAAGTGCTGTGCAATTCATTGCCACCGGGCTTTGTGACTTCTTCAACCAGAGCCGCAGGACAAATGCATCAGAAAACTCCGAGGGTCGAAAACATCAGACACAGTTAGCGAAGATGGTGCACTAGGATACAAAGCATGCATGTCTACAAATCATGCAAATATTCTACACAAAGCAAAGGTAGATTGGACAAGTACAAAATCTATTTTTCATCCCCCATCTCCTCACTGTGTTTCTCTGCGTTATCTGTCACGGGGGATCGTTTCTCATCCACAGACGCCGCCGATTCCTTCGTCGCAGAGACGATACCTTTCTCAGGATCCCCCACCTGCTGTATCGGCGTGG
Source organism: Mycena crocata (assembly GCA_029281795.1). NCBI lineage: Eukaryota > Fungi > Basidiomycota > Agaricomycetes > Agaricales > Mycenaceae > Mycena > Mycena crocata. The sequence goes on along the minus strand of JARJCP010000049.1, from coordinate 271,061 downwards.
CCGTTCCCTGAGTCCCGGTCCCATCCATTCCATCCGCGGCATTCTTGCGCGCATCAACAACGTTTTTGCGCGCCTCCCACCCGCCCTCATACCCGAACCACGTGAAGCGCTCGCAGTGTGGGCCGCGCAGTAAAATAACGCCCAGAATCCACACGTAGAAACCCATGTTGAGCGCTGCAGCCGGGCGCCAGCCGTACGTCGTGAAGACCTGCGTCCCCGCGGCTGTACCCATCAGCTGTCCGATGAACAGCTGTACGTTGCGGGGTGTCAGTTCACGAGTCCGAGGAGAGGAAGAAAAGGAGGGAGAATCTCACAGAGAGCACAAAGACAGCGTTGAGCCGCGCGCGGGCTGAGGAGGAGATACTGGATGCGAGACTGTCAGTGGTTATTTCTTTTTAAAAATAGACGGATAGCTGAGCACCTAAACACGGAAGTGGCAAGCGACATCTGGAGCATCTGTCGGAAAACATCGAGACCCATGATGACCACGACTATTGCCGCGACGCTGACATCGCCCGCGCCGACTTGGATTGCCTGGAAGGCGAGAAGCGCAAACACTGAGGCGAACGACGCATACCACGGGATCAGTTTGTCAATTGCGCGCCCAACCACGGGACCGCATGCGACGCCGAATATGCCGATGAGGCCAAAGAGGCCGATGACCAGTCTGTGGGCCCATGCATTCGTTAGTCGCCCAAATAAAATTGTGAATTGGGGAGGCGAACGTTGAATAGAAGTACGGCGGGCCGCCAAGGAGGAATGTTAACGTGACCCAGAAATTCGTGAAGCAAGCGCAGGACGCGAGGTTGACGAGACAGGCTTGGATGAGAATCGGCTCCGTGTAGGCGAACTTGGCCATGGTGCGCAAAATGCCCCAGTATGACATTTCCTGGTTCTTGGCTGGGTAGTCTGGGATGACGAAGTAGCTGGCGAAGAGCACGACATATTGGACGCCGATCGCGAAATAATATCTGGCGGGGAATCATTAGTCGCAGTTACCTAGTTTTCGCATCGAGAAGGCATATGCAAGATGGGTGGGAAGAGACTCACACGACGCGCCAGGAGGTAAATTCCGCGATGATCCCTGCTAACACACGGGCTACAAGGATCCCGAAGAGGAGGCCAGAAAAAACGACAGATAGGGCGGCGGCGCGGCGTTCTGGGGGCGCAAGGTCTGCGGCGAGCGGCTGTAGGAGCAATTAGATGTATGTTGGAGATAAGCAAAAAATCACTGGTCGTACGATCAAAATTTGCGGTGTTACAGAGACGACGCCGATGATAAACGATAGCACTTCAAAGACGATGAGATGCGGAGTCAAGGCCAGTCCAATGGTCAGTGAGGCTGAAATGACAGCTAGGAGGATGATGAGCTGTCTCCGCCGCACCAGGTCACCCAGCGGCGAGATAAATAAAATTCCTGTCGCGTATCTTTCAAGGGTGTTAAAAGAGTGGATCGGAGAGACCTTCAAATTTACCCAGCCTGAAGCAATGTTGGTATTCTGAAGTAAGGTTAGCGAGCTTCTGAAAGTATGTGCGTGGCTTACCGAGAGACACGATTGTATGATACGCCGAAAGATTCTGAGAACTGGACTAGAGTACATCAGGCAATGGAACGAGACAAGATTTCGAACCTACTTACTTAACAAGGGCTAGAATGGTTGAATTTTGAATAAGTGACCGGAACCATTAAGCAATTGCCTACTCACCTGGCAATAGTATAAATTGGCGACGATGAAGGTGCTCGCAAAGCCGAAGAGTACATTCAAAACGATTCCAAAATGGAAAGGTTTCTCGGAGTCGTATCTGAGTCGTTTAGGTATTGGAATGAACCCAAAATCGTGAGTCGTGAATGATTTCTGGCGTTCGACTGGGCTGGGAGACGACTTCTCGCCCGACGACATGGTGGTTTGGGACTGACCAAGCACCACAAACGCGGACCGCCGCAGATCCGTTCGGCATTGATGCCGAGCGTCCGAGTGGAGAAACCTTTTTCCACGGAGGTTACTTCTAAGTTTTAACATTCCAATGTACGCTACTCTACTTTTTGCTTGGGCTAGTGCCTCGGAATTATGACTCTCCATCTGCTCCGGAGACCGGAGGACTGTCGTTCTGTCTCGTTAATTTCTTTCCCGTTTGGCAAATGTTCAACTTTTTTTTTTCTCTCGCTCTTGTCTCGCTTTTTTCTGCCCCCATTTCGAAGTTGCGCGTCCATGTGTTTGTCACAATGCATTCATCTTGCCCCGATTCATGAAAACGTCGCATCTTTGTCAAAGGTATCGATGCACCGCGCGGCATCACGGGCCGCCGGCGGCAATCCATCATGCCCAATTCATCACATGGTCACTCTTCTTTTAAATTACGGCCACCCTCATAAATAGCTCATTCCGACCAGCGATTCAGCCGATGTTGCTCAACACCCTCCTGTCCCTAGCCGGATCGCTGCCAGCATGCTTCGCATTTTTGCCTCTGGATCCACGCGCGTCTGTGTCGGCGGAATCTCTCCTCGATAGAGCGCGCGGCGCGAATGCCTCGTATCTGGAAACGATGAGCAGCAAACAACGCGACCTCTTCGAGTATGTTATGGATGGGCTGGGCCAGAACTTCAGTCCGCCGTTCCTGGCAAGTTGAACATCTGATTCTTGGTTCAAACACTGAAAGTGAGCAGTTCAACTCTCCGAGATACTCCGCCTGGTATTCCGTGGGACTGCTCGCGAGAAATGACAGGGGGGATGTGGCGGTTGCGTCTTCAATGCTTAAGGATGTGTGAGTCTAAGCCCCGTTTGAAAAGACATAAAATTTGTTATTCCCGCCTAGCATTTCTTACCAGGTCAGATTTATTATACTGTGAGAATCATTGCATCCTGACCCGCACTATTAGTTCACCGACCCCACCAAAAGCTGGTTCGGAACCTTCAAGTGTGAGTCCGTGCGCATCTTTCCAGTCATAAACTCTGAGATATCTACAGCTTCGCCAACTGCACCTGATCCCGGTCCACTCTATCCGCCGATGGCAAGTACATCCTCGGGATTCTAGTTCCCAAAACGTCTGACCTTCCAACCCAGCTATACGGCTCCTACGACACGAACATCGGCCTCTTCGTCTGCACATCCTTTATCATCATCATGGAGGAGTTTCAACACCTCCTGGAGCCGAGTCTCGTTACGCTCATCAAGCAGAGCATGTACAACGCCACTGTTGGGGACGGATATCGCGTCGGGGGATTTAATGGCGATGGGTATTCGGCCGGGGGGTTCGTTGGCGATAACTGTGAATATCAATTTATCTCTTTCTCGGTATCTTTCCTTATTGACGCGGCACAGTGTATCCGATATACAGCAATCCATGGTCTGTTTCCCCGGCCTATGTGTATTTTGATCTCAGAAAGCATTGAATACTGACCTGAGCGGTGAAAGGTACATGCGTATCATGTCCGCGACGTACGTCGGCAAGATGATGGGCGACACGAACATGTCGTTCTGGGGAGATCGGTGGGCGAGCGAAGCCGTAGAAAACTTCGACTTGTACGACACGCTGGCTGAGGTGGGGGCCATTTTCTTCTTTCCTACCCAAACACCTCCACCTACTCAGGTCCAAACTGCAGTTCAACTCCGGGACCTACACCGGCGTCACGCTCTACGCCCTCTCCCTCTGGGGCTACATGCCGAAAAACTCAACAATTGCGACCCATGCGAAAAATATAATATCGAAGACCTGGACGGCCATTGGGATGTATTACAACCCGACGCTACAATCTCTGGGTGGACCGTACGATCGGGCGTATGGGTATGACATGGTATGTCTGTTCACTTCCTTTTTCAGTCCAGTCCGCTTTCTCTTCTGGTGTTCAACGCCACAATAATTCAACAGCGCGCCTACTTTGGGATTCTTGGCGGACAGATGTTCGTGCATTCCGCTTTATATATCCAACATGCCACGAATTACTGATTTCATAGCGCGGGATTAATCGGAGGCATCGAAGACGGGACTGCTCCTCTTCCCAAACCTATCATCGGGTCAGCTCACTTTGGTGACGCCGCCGCTAACGTTCTGTGAGTTTGGATCCCTCCGCATGATATGCAACCCACCAGCGCGCTGCGACTGACTTCTTTCCCCAAACCCCAACCCGAATCTAAACCAAATCAAACAGAACTCCCATCATCGCGAAATTCAACGATCCGTACGTTCCAGCGAAGGCGCTTGCACAGTTAAAAGGGCTCACTGGCAGTGGCCACTCCTACTTCGCGCAAGCGGTGTCTCCGCCTTGGGACGATCCTGTCGTGCCGCGCAATTATACCTCGTGGACCGCCCCGGGACTGAGCATCGGCGGGATTCAGTCCGATGAGAAGGTCATCGGCGGCCCGGCGACAAACCAGGCAGCGTACGTCCCAGCGTCAATTCTTTGGGCCTCCGGACCCGTCACTAAGATATCGTGGTTTAACGTGAGTTGTTCCTTCTCATCGTCTAACTTTCTATTAACATGGACTGCACACAGTTATATCCCACCGCCGGCAGCATATCTGCCATCGCCTCACCTTCCGGCCTCGTCATCTCCTACCCACCCTCCAGGGTGTTCCCAAACAGTACCCTCACCTCGACGGTGATGACGTTCCTGTTCAACGGCGAAGCGCACTTGACCATTTCCCCCGACTTCCTTTCGAACGGAACAGGAGAGCTACCTGGCTTGCGCTTGAATCTCTCAGGAAATGTCGTCGCAAAGGGCACACGCTCATTGGTGTACGGAGCGGGGTCGATTAACGACCTGCCGTATTACAACCTCACGTACTCGTTCCCCGACCTTGGTGGGGCGGTGCCTGAGATTGTGATTCGTGTTGAGAAGATATAATTGTCTGCTAGTAGCGGGACGGTCTGATATCTCAGTATTTCCTGTAAAATGCCGACAGGACGTTCTTTTTGGGCAAACTGACTGAGCTTGGCTTGGAGGATGGAGAACGAGAACAAGGGCCCTAGGCCTGCCATGGTAAAATCGGCGTCCTCGTGTGTAACACTCTACCTGGTACATAGCTACATATTGCCTTAGACTCCATCTCGTGGAACTCCTAGAAAAATGAAGCTTGTTAAATTTCTTGAAATCGAACATAGATCTCATGACTTCCGATGTTGAAGCCGTTTTCGGCTTGAGGATTTGTCACACAGAACTCTCTAGAACACCACCATCCGACATCGTGCCAGCTCAGATGCCTCTCGTCTGCAAAAACTGCGGGCATTCCAACGATTTCGAACATGACGTCCCATCCCAACTTTCAGCCTCTTCGCTCCCTCCGCATACTACCGCCGCCGCATACCGACAAGCCCAGCGTTCACGGCTCGCAGTGGTTGAAGCCCAGATCTATCGTTTGCAGGCCCAGATTCGGACATTCGAAGACGAACGGGCTGAGATAAAGGAGGGTTTGGAGAAAATCGTCTATCCTATTCTCACCATCCCGAACGAAATCACATCCGAAATCTTCCTTCAGTGTTTGGCCGCCAACGGGCGCGTCAGAGCGTCGACAGAAGTTGCGCCACTGTTGTTGACCCTAGTGTGTCGGCAGCTCGGATTTTAGGCCAACACCGGGACCTTCCTTTTTGGGAAGCTACGGCAATCGACGGCAAAATGGGCCGTTGATGCGTTGACGCTTGGAGGTTATCCCAATTCAGCAATTAAACTTGAGTGGCCCTCGCATTGTCTGAGCAGCGGGTGGCAAAATGGCGCTCCTACTGTACTGCGACCTGTACTTCCACTACATTCTGCAATATCCACCTCTGCTGCTATGTCTAACTACACTTTTGTATCGGAGAACAAGAATTTCGACGTACCTGCCAACTCTTCGCCTCTAGGGCTTCGACCCGGCCGTTAAACGGGACGGCCGTCAGAAAAACGGCCGTCACTAGCGACGAAACGGGACCACCCGGCCGTCACCACAAAAACTCAGACCCTCTGACGGCCGGGTGCCGTCCGTCGACGGGTTGACGGCCGTCGTGACGGGTTCCACAGGTCAACAGTGGTGGATTTTTATTTCTTGTCAAGCTGTGAGTGAGTTCAAGCCGTTAAATACTACGACAGGTGTGCGAGCGTACCGGATGGTTTAAATTAACTTAGGGCGCAATCTGGGTCCTTGAAATTGCCCGCAACGACCAATAATATTATACGCCATCAATTGGTGAACAATGCCGAGATGCCCGATGTGGCAATGAATGCAAGAATCATGGCGGGAAAAGATGGTTTTGGCTGATTAGGATGTAGAGGAGTTATATATCTATGATATATTGTCAATTGGCAGGATATTGGATGAGCTTCACGGCTATAATACCCAGGACTTTCGGTTGACCCGTTCAACCCGTCGACGGCCGGGTACGGGTACCGGTTGACGGGTCTGACCCGTCCCGTACCCGGCCGTCATTATCAATTTTCTGCGAGACGGACGGGACCCGTCCCGTCGCGACGGCCCGTCAACCCGTCACAAAGCCGGACGGGACGAAGCCCTATTCGCCACCCCCGACTGCGATTCCACCGTCCACGCACTATAAAAGTATCAGATTCGGCGCATATGCACCTGGCAGCGGCAAGAACGCGTTGAGCGCGCGCAGCCTCGCTTCTCATGTCCACCTAAAGCAGCTCAAAGTTTCCGATGCTCAACGTGTACTAATCGAGTCGATGTACGCGTCTGACGCGTCGGATGGCATCAGAGAGTCCCCCATCGTCGATCACATCTTCTCGACGGATGCTTCTGGCCAACTGAAGGCTTCTGCCATCCTGGCGCAGCATTCTTTGGATGTGGGAGCCCGCGAGGACCTCGGCAATCGTTGGTCGGCCCAATGGAGCGAAAAGGGCCAGGAAGACACTAATATCAAGCGTGCGCTGTATCTTTGCAGCTGTGGATACGACCATACGAAAAGGAACACAAAATACGCGTAGCCACAGACGCATCGTCAGATTCCGACTGCGATTCCGACTCCGACTGCCCGGTTGTACGTGTACAACTCAAAAACTGCTAAACATGGACTAATCATCATGTAGATACCGCCACCTCGTGCGACGCAGAGCACTGTTGCCCTCAGGGAGCAAATACTTGCTCGCACCCTGTTTGAATTGCGGGAGGTGGGATTCAAACTATCTGATCTAGGGGACCACCTGCAGCAATCTTCAATCACTCATCTGAGCAACGATCAGCGCAAGGAGGTTGGAATCGGCAGAGGGCAGCTCCGGCATTTTGTGATGCAACTTGACAAGCTGCTTGATCTGCCGGATGTAACGCCGCCGTCTCAGAAGATAAACTCACCGCTCGTAGTGACAGGATCTCCGCTAAAACGCAAGGCTTCTCGTCAGCTCCTACCTCCGTCGCCGGAAGGATTCCAACGGAGACATCAGTCCTTTGCACCTCATTGACTTGGTTATTGCTTAACACTCTGTATAATATCTATTTTTTTTTTGACTCTGAATAATTACAGTATATTGTAGGTGGCAGGAATTAAGTCATCTGTAATGAGAGGCGCGAACAATGAGGGGACAATGGTGAACAACACATCCTAAACGGGAGACGGAATTCTCGGCCCGTTGATGCACAACATTTGATGGTGATTGCCGATGATTCCCAAAAAGGAAGGTCCCGGTGTCGGCTGTACTTCCCGGCAGCTCCGGCAGATTGCACTCGCTACCCCTGGTCTGTGGTCCTCCATCTCTCTGGACGCTCGGGACTGTCGGCCAGGTGAAGGTCATGGCAGGTTCAGTCGCGGCTGGTCGGTAGTCAGCGATCAGTTGGCTTTGGATGGAGGTGTGCCAGCTGAGCTGGTTAAAAAATGGCTAAGCCGCGCGGGCTGCTGTCCACTGTCCATCACATTCCGAAGCACCCATTTCAGAGTGAATACCCGCGTCATTTCCGCTCTAGTGAAATTTGCTTCCCACTGGCGTCGTCTAGAATTGGAACTTCCTCCCAAGGACATGACATACTTGGAACAAACCCGTGGTGCCACTCCCATGTTGCGTGAAGTGGCATTTATCTCACCGTTGGAGTCCGGACTCGACTTTCGAAATTCGCCAGCCCTCTCACAAGTCCGTATTTTATCCATCACCCCAGTATCGCGGGTACAAATTGGCATGGATGCTTTAACAAGTTTGCAAATCGATGGGTGTATCGAATTTACAGAGTTCAAAAGAATTCTGAGCGTTTGTCCGGCCCTTATCCACTTCAAGCTATCCGATGTTGGGGCGATTGACGACGAGCAGCAAATACTGGCTCCTCACCCACTGCGATCTCTGGCCATAAAGTCAGATTCGTATCTACTTAATTTGTTAATTCTTCCCACTCTTCAGCGCCTCGAAATTCCTTTCGAAGACACAAAAACTCTTTTGGACTTTATGGAGCGATCTGCATGTTGCCTCCGCCATCTCCACTTTACCAGAATCGATATCTACCACCGCGATGATTTGCTCCAGTGCCTGGAAGTTTGTTCCTCGCTATCTACCTTGGAGTTAAAAGTGGACTTCGACTGGTGTAATTACGGCGACGAGGTGTGTCACGATCTGAGTAGACCCGACCTACTCCCGGAACTCACCGCACTTAAAATCATCGAACCCAGCGCGTTTCAAATGAATTTTCATACCCTCACCAGTACATTGACCGCACGAAGAAAACAAAATCCGCGGCTCGTGAATTTGGAAATTCACGTTAGGGACGATTCGCAGTGGAACAAATATCAGATCCGTGGGATGTATCGCGAATTCGAAGAGCTGGTGGCAATGGGACTCCGCGTACGCGTCAAGAATATCTCAGGGGGTAATTTCGGTAGCCTCGTTTCTACCACCTTAAAGTGAATTGTTTACAAACGGTCCTCATTGTAGGGGCTGGAATCGACCCTGACATCGACACTGAAAACTTCGAGGTATACAACTGAAGCGGAACAACAAATGAATAAACGCTGTTTTGCAACTGGGACTGGTACGAATATACACGCGTCCACACACTCGACGTAGTTACTTGTAATTATCCCGACCTGATTTTTTCCCTACACCGGCGTCCGTTCAGGAATATCGATCACAAACCGCTTTCTGATAGTGTCCTGGAGGAGCGTCAGTAAGTACAAGTGCCGGATGGAATGGCTTCACTACCTTCCGTCCGCGCATGGCGTTCTTATTCATCCGGATTGGAGAAGACCATTTCTTTCCCCTCCGCAACCACTCGATGTACAGCCAAATTTACCGGCACCTTGTCTCATGGACGCCTTTCTCCTTGAAAGTCGCAACTGCACCGACAACGCCGGCGCGCATGAGCCACTGGGACCACTGTTTATCACTCCGATCTGTTTCGTCGTTGTCTTTCGTTTTCTTTTCGGTATTTTTCTTGTTGCGCTTGTAGTCCATTCCAACGCTGTGACGAACGGCGCAAACGTTGTTGCAGAGGTCCCGGTGGGGGAGCATATCTGCGTCCCAGGCCGCCCTTTGGCACTGGGGAATATGTTTGAGCAGATGGATTTAAGATAAATACGGCACACGATGAGACTTACCTCTGGTCCACAATAGCGCACAACCATACATCGGCGACAAAGCGTGAGGTTTGTGATGGCGCGCGCAGTCGTTGGATCCATGGGACAGAGGAGATGCATGCACCGCTGCGTGCGCTGCAGCCAGAGCATCTGGTATCGTGCGTGGTAGTAGTCGTCGTTGTACAGCTGCGGGTCCAACTCCGCTGTATTCACCTCGGTTGAAACGGGAAGCTGGACGTGGCGTGCCTTGAACATCCTAACGAACCAGTCGAGCTCGGCGGTCATGGAAGATCCGCGTTGTACGAGGAGAGGGATCAGCGGCATACCTGAAGAACGAAATTAGGTGTGGCCGGCTAATCAGGGAAGACAGTGTAACGTACCCACATCGAACAGCTCCTCCTCGAAGTGCGGACCGTGGGATGCCATTGCGAGCTCCACCTGCTTTAAATTCCCGGCTAGGAGACGACACGAGGTAATTGCGCGGTTGAACAGGTCCCAAACAGGTGGTGCGGGATGGATATACTGATCAACTGAACAGACAAGTTGTCCGCGCGCGACGTCCGCGACCTGGTGGTTCTGCATGATTTCGAGACCATAAGGTTCCCAAAATTGCGCGAGCGTGCCAAGGAGGCCGAAGATGCTGTGGCCAAGGGGTGGACACTCCGCCCAACGCAGCAGATTTGTCACAGCTTCGTGCGGAGTGCGACCATCCAACCCGATATCCCCGAGACAGCATGGCCACGGCCGATGAGTCGATGCTGTCGGGTACGTTTTGGTGCAGCGATTGCGGAAGTTGACGCGGCTGATTTTTTCCAGTCGTTTCATAAGGAAGCCGCACATGTATGAGATGACCGTGTCGAGAGATTGCAGTGGGTCGCGGACCACATTCCCGGACTCGATGATCACGCCATCGCACCAGAGAAGGCGATTCACAAGAGCCAAAAATTCTTCTTTCGTGTGAGGGGTGACAAAAAAGTGCATGATTGGAAGGAGAAGTTCATGAGGCGCTATAGCAGGCTTTATGTTATGTACGGCGATGAAGAGATGAGGGAGAAAACGTGATTCGGGGTTCATGGGGTCCTGAAGGGCCGAAATCAAGACGCTGGACATGGTGGCCACGGTGGCGGAGTGCTGGGTGAAGCAAAGGTGAAGGTAAAAACTTGAAGAAGGAAAAGAGCTACCATCAGATCATCCACATGGCACCCATCATATGCATCATACCCAATCGGAACGTTTCATCTCGTGTTTACCAAGCCCCAAACTCTCTTACTTCCTTCCTTCCTTCCTTCCTCTAGGGTTCAAGTGAGTTATGCCGGCGCTCCTTAAAGTGGCCCTTCAAGTATCTGCAAGAAAGGATGGCGGCCAATACTGAGTTTCCCGAAAAAGTCGGCAAACATTGTACAAGCATTGTTAGGGACAATTCTATTTAACAACCCCCCTTGTTAAAACAACCCGGGTTGCCACAGAGAACAACTCTATTGTACAACCCTCCCTTTCTATTTAACAACCCCTACGTAAGCAGACAAACGGAACCTCCCAACACGGCTAAGTTGAACAACTCAACCATGCCATAGTAGGCCATACACTGCGGGCAAAAGCCGGGGCACCTGGAATCCAGGTGCCTCCGACGCATGTGGTTCGCAGGTGCCATCAGCCCAACAATCATTGCTTTGAGATATCTCGACAAAGCGCAATATAATATTTGGGTAGATAACTAATACACATATGGTCAAATGTAAGTACCTATTCTGTCCTTTTAACATCCAATCTGGGTTGCAGCAGCGTCAAAGACCCAAAGGAAGCTCTGATCTGCTGATGCCGTCGCCGATATGCTGCTCAACGGCATGATGCTTGTTGTGATCTTCTGATGGGGAGAACAAGGGGAGGATGCACAAAGCCTTGAAAGACAAGGCGAGCTGGCTCATGCTGGACGTCAAACTGGCTCAACGGGTTTGCCCAAGACATGCATCATTTGATGATGTTTGTTGAAAATCTATTCCGCTGTATGCACGCACTCTTTGTTGACATGCAGTCACACCTTTTTATTGGCTTTGTCAATGTTCTACCCCAGCCGCTCGCAGTCTTTGTCAACACACTACCCCATCGTTTTGGTAGCTTTGTTGACACCTGACCCCACCTGCTCATCACCTTGCCACTCGGCTAGGCCGGAACTCCTGTCTGGGTCCGTGCACACATAGCAATTCAATGAGGTTCACACAGTCAATATGTATTGTTGCACCAGAATTACAAAACACTTTGCTCCTTTGGCCACCCTCAGTCCAATCAATTTACTCTTGTTTTATTCCCGCTTCAAACTCAGAGTCACACTTAAGCACCCAATCCACACCTTGAATCAAATTTCCTGCAGCCTACATACAAGGGTGTACAGCACAGGGGGCAAGGCAAAGTGTGTGTGCCCAATGCCTATGACGCACACCCTCGGAGTCAATTCAGGGTGGGTGAGGCAAGCGATGGAATGGAACAGACTCACAGTGGATGCACACAGTCTTTCTCGAAGACGGCGAACGCGAACAAGGGAGGCGACAAGTGTGGGGATGTAACCGTGAGGAATATGTTGAACAAGCTTTTGAGTGCGGCAAGTACATAGATGAAGAAACCTGTAGATATGGTCATGTTTGGATGATCTGCCAAAGTTTCCCAATTGGGCTGTGATCCGGGGGAGCTGCAGGCGGGATCCCGACAATTGTGATGAGCAGGTGGTGCTGGGGGTCGACAAAGACAGCGAGTGGGTGGGGTTGAGTACTGACAAAGGCTGCGAGCGGATGGGGTAGAGCATCAATAATGACAGTGAGCTAGTGGGGCTACCCGACAACAAAGATGGTCTGCATAAAGCACCACCATGTATGATTGAACATGGTCAAACGGGGTGTGTAATAGGTATGACTGTTGAACCAGCTTGCCTTGAACTTTGGTCCTTTGTTTGTTTTCCCCATCAAGAGGTCACGATGGAGGTACGGCAGATATGATGCCATCGGGCGGCATATCTGCTACGGCATAGTTTCCGACTTTCCGCCTCAGATCCGAAATCCGATTTGGGAATTTGATGGAGGCTGTGTTCCCGGCACTTTTCGGCAGTTGAACGTCGGCACAACGGCACGACGGTATGACTATGTAAAGTCGGAGGAAGTTGGAGAAAACACTGAGATGGTGAGCAGGCTTCGGAAGTAGTATATGAAATAGCCTATGTATTAACACCGACATAGATTACAATTTAGGAGGGACTGTAAGTACACGGCGTCCACAAGGCGTCCATAGTGTTAACACGTCCACCGTGAATATATTACGCACCGTCATTTCTCGTCGTTGGAGATCTTTTCCAGAGCGACGCAAGGTGCCGCCCCTCTACAGTTGGTGGTGCTTTCGTACGCGCACCGAGACACAATGCGCGCAGATGCGGAATCGTGTGCGTGAGCTTGAAAATGCCGATTCGTAAGCGGCATATATTCTGACGGTGTCCTGCTCAGAAAGAAGCAGTGTGCAACGCATGATGTCTATCCCCGTGGACAAAAGCGGCCGTCTATCGTCGCATTTGCGCGTCTTGAGAACGACACTTGGTGGTCAAACCAACACGCCGTACGGGGGACGAGAATGTGTAGGACAAATGTCGCGGCAGGCGGTATTTGGCGGAATACAAGACGCAGCGGCACACAGAGTAAGCGACATGGAGTCGCGATGGCGGGTCCGCGTGCGGCTACGAGAACAACGTCAGGCTGTTATCTGTGCCGTGTCCTCGCCTTGAAAAAGAGAGCACCATTACGTGAAGCGAGCGAGGATTGATCATGGCGTCGGGTGCGTTGATGTGCATGCAAGTGTCGATGAGGCAAGCGTCAGTGTTGAGTGGATGCGATGTCGGTTCTGGAGACAAAGAAAGAAAATGTCAGCAGTCATCGGTCACGGAGACACGCACAAGCGCCTTCGTCTCCGCTCGCGACAGCAATCACCAGAAATTGTTGTCGCCGGGAACGGGTCCGTAGGATTCACACGGCATGTTACGGAGCGGGACGCCATGGTGGCAAGGAGGCGGCGGGCGAGTACCAAGCGACATGGTGGCAAAAGGAATGGCGGCTGACAGCGACGAGTGCCGTGCGGAGCTTGAAACTGTGCCGACACAGCCACCCATCAAACTACTATATCGAGTTTCAGATCTGAGGCGGAATGTCAAGACTGCTACGGCATGAGCGGGTCACTTTGTTTAGCTGAACCGAAACACTGGTTATGCAGTGAAAGGGCAGAATTAGTACTTAGATTCAACCCAATATGTATGCACTATGTACTCAAATAATCTATCATCCTTTGCGAGTGTAGGTTAAAGAGATCTTTGTATTTTTGATGGCACCTACAGACCACATGCGTCGGAGGCACCTGGATTCCAGGTGCCCCGGCTTTTGCCCGCAGTGATAGTACGGCAAAGTGTTGGGATACCCTCGGCAGAATCGGCGGGACATGATCTGGCCAGCTCAACTTTTGGACTTACAACTGCTGGTACTTTCAGACTTACACCTGCTCGTACATTTACCGCGATTTGCAGCATCCTTGATCTGAGAAGGAAATAATTATCAATGCTGACAATGAAGCAATGAATTTGCAGCAAGATTCCCTGGCTCCGGTCTAAGGATAGATGGGCACAGATACTTTCCGGCCGCGCGTTTTCAACTGAACGTTGCTTATTTACTTTCTAAGAGCGCGCAAAGAAGTCTTGCATCAGGAAAATCTGAAATGCTATGAAGTGCAAGTCTTGATTATCATGGTCTATGATGGTTTATTGTGGGCTTTGAAATTACTGGTCGCTCTCTGGATGTCTATCGTGGTCTATGGCGGCCTCCATAGTTGCTCATGGACACTTCTATTGTCTATGGTGGTCTATGTAAGCTCTTATGGGTACTTTGATTGTCTACGGTGGTCTGTGTAACATCTTGCGGGAATTATGCTTGTCTACGGCAGGTTGTAACTTCAACTTGTAACTTGTCCGGTCATCAACCGGTCATGATATTTTTTATTTTCACGGAGATCGAGAATTAAATGGACAACCTTAACAAGAGCATCTTAAGTGACTTAATATTAGGTTCAAGAATCAAAGCTCAACCAGGCAGCGCTGCTCGCCACAATTAGTGGTAAATTGGTAATTACCTCACTGTTCAATATCAAAATTCAATCTTCATGTAATACTTAGTCAGCATTGAGTCAGGGTGGAAAGGCTGGATGCCGAGTGAAGTACCTAGATGGACTTGTAGCAATTGAATCTCAGTTAAATGAGACCTACAGGGTGCTGGAATGGCGCCTGCTAACATTGTCTCTCAGGGCGGTCTTGCAACGCCGCCGGCTTGTAGCCGGTGTCAGGATTTTCAATCTCCGCCATCACGACGCGCGTCGTTTCGTAATCATTGACGAGTTGGTGACGAGTCCTTCCTTCCTTTCCCCCACATCGCATTTCCTCTTTTCTCTCCTTTCCTCACCATGCACCCTCATTCCTAAAAGGCTTCAAACTTCTCTGGCTCGGCCTCAAGGATCAAGACCAGGAGAAGTCGAATACACTCTATCCAAGCTGCCCCGTCGTTTTGGGTCGCAAGTTTCTACTCCCTCGTCATCAACCTTTCTGTCACTTCAAAATTGCAGACCGCAAATTAGTTCCTTTTATCAACATTCAACCAGCCCTCACTCAATCCTATCAAATAACTCAAAGTTCTCGACCCCTTCAGATTACCATTCGTCAACTGCTCCATCCGCGAATGTCAAGTGACTCAGTCCCCCAGGTGTCAATACTTGTACCTTGCCATGCAAGACTGCAAGATGCTGTGACTTCGGACATGACTCAGAGTACTAGTGTGAACTACTTGTCCTTATCCAGATTGTACCCGTTATGAATTAGAATTTATGCCTTTGCACATTTACTTCTTTGAGTCCTCCGAGATCTATCAAAACTATTGGTGCTATCCTCGCTACTCTGCTCTCATAGAATCTGCAGCATCTATGTGGGTCTATGTGGTTGAAACCGCCCCTCCACCTGTCTATATAGACAGGGGGTTTGCTATCATGTCTTTCATGTCTTCTTTGGTCTATGCAGGTCTATCAGGCAATTTCAGATTTTCCTGATGTGACCTCGAAGGAGTAGTTCCTAGGGGGTGGCGGTGTGATGGGAACATTCTGCCGATTTGCCCCGAGACGTGCCGAGGCGTCTCCAACGAGCCAGTTCGTTCAGTTTCTTGAATCCGGTGGGGTTGTTAGATAGAACAAAGTATTTCAATCAAAAAAAAACATGGGGTTGTAGAAAAGAATATTGATCAAACAACCCGGGTTGTTTTTAACAACGGGGGTTGTTAAATAGAATTGTCCCATTGTTAGGCTGGGTTGAGTTCGGGTTGATTGACTATGTATGGAAATGGACATGCACATGCACGCTTCGTATCAAAATTCGTTCAATATGCACATCACTAGATTTTGAATTCTTTTTCGGGGAATAGAGTGGACTTTTATGAGCCCGGGACATCTTCCCCTTTTGGTTCCCGTGTTGTATCCATCGCTTTCCCGCTAATTTCAGGTCGAGCCCCAGTAATGGAACCCCTTGACACTTAGCTGCCATCCGCTTTTCAGGGAGCTCGCCACATAACTTCCTTGCCACTGAAATCTTTCGTCATTCCCACTCGGGCAAATATCAGCATCGGAGTAATATTCTGGGGATGACTGGTGAGTGGATCTGAGCGACGCGAATGCACGATAATTTGTGCGAGAGCTCCCCAGGTGAGGTTTGGTAAGGTCTGTGAAATGAGTCGTGCGTTTTCGGACCGTGTAGATTCGTGCTTACTCACTGCCAACGCCTGTTGAGTAGCGCCAAATACATATCAGGTGGATCAAAATTGCCACCACGTAAAGAAGGGCGGAATCGCAGCTGGTTAAAGCTCCATCGTTTACCCAATCCTCAGTATCCTGAACGAAATCACATCCGAAATCTTCGTCCACTGCTTACCAGCTAGCGGTCGTGTCAGGCCGTTTGAAATCGCTTCAACTTTGTCATCCTAGATCAGCATACCTAGGCTTTGAATCGCAAGTTGCTCTGATCATGTTGAATCCACTTTGCACTTGCGATAATTTGACCTGCCCTTTGCCTTCCCTTGTGCCGTGTGTTGGGTTGGAGTGCAAAAAATGTGCTCAACCGTCTACCTACACTGTATCCAGAGTTGATCAAGACGTCGTGAAGAACAGTGAAGAGCCCAAACCAAGACGCGCTTTACCCACGCTATTGATCCGATCCACCGATCAGCCCACGCTCGGTCACGTTGCCGCGTTCCCGGCGCCTATTTCTGCTTCGAAACTACACCATCGATTCTCCGTTCCTCCTTCCTCCGCAATTCACATTGTATCTCAATCCACGCATGATACGAACACTCTGGGACTCTCTCTGCTGGCTTGCTTGCTGGGACGTCAGCGAGTCTTGCGGAGTTGCAGGAGAGATTCACTGCGGTCTAAATTCCGGCGCGCACACACTTGTCTTCTTCTGTGTATCAATAGAGGCTTGAGATGCGGGTACAAGGCTTTTATCTACAGTGAGTCCAGCTACCTCCTTCCTGCTATAAATTGACGCGTCACATATTCCTTGGCGTCAGCTGATACCGCGATACAGTACAACATCCCGAAATCCAGGGTATACTACCTCGCGTAGCTGAGCCCGTTGCTTTCTTCGTCGCCGCAACAGCTTGTCTTCGCAAACAAGAGAATTATCTGAATTTCAATCGACGGTTGATCACGACGCGGGCGTCATTCTGGCGTCATAGGGCGCCGCTGCATTGATTTTGTAACATGTTTTCGAGACAAAGTCTAGACGTCCAGGTCCGAGCTCGGGGTCGTTACGCGTTTCTTGTTGCTCTTGTTTTTCTGCTCCATTTTCCTTTTCCTTTTCCTTCTTTGCTGGTTTTTCCGTTGGCGCTGCTCTTGATTTTCCCCACATCGGATTCGCTACTTCGCATCGCGGCGGATGTCGGACGCGCCGGCTCGAACCACTGGCTGGCGGCGAAAATTCAAGTGTCCAACGTGCGTATTTTTGCGACCGTATCATGCGAATGGCTTCATAACTAAATCCGCACTCGCAGCGGTTCCGAGTCCGCCGCACACTGCGGAATTATTTCAAGCTTGTCCGCGTTCATCGAGGGTCTTCAACTTGACTCTTGGCGCACTGCACAGTAATCAAGCGAGTTGACTGTTGAGCGAGAGAGGCTCTGAGGCGGGGAGAATGCAAGTACGTACTTATTTTCTTCGCATAGAGAGCGGTACTGACTCGAATTATTCATTTTGTAGCACTGGACTCGGACGTTATGGCGTGAGGATTCGATATTGGGGCATACGATGGCTTGGAGACTGCGAATCGAGTGGCCCTTAGGGACAGTGGAAGCGCCTACCGAAGCTGGCAAGGCTGCTCTTGGCAAGCACCAGTGCCAAGGCCCACGCTAGGCCCACGCCTGCGATGCGTATCACCTGAAAGGGTGCACGGACCACAGTGCATAATTCATGCCAGTGCGGCGTAGGACTGTAAGCGTCGTAACATCTTCGTGTGTATGTGTGCTGATGAATCTACCCCTGGGCTAGCTTAGCTGTTGCAGGTGGAGCAGTAGCAGCACGGTGCTCCTTCGCCTCTGAACGAATCAATCGATTTGGACAAGATTTGTAGGGCTCGAGAGAAACAGGTATATTCTGGGAAGCAGTGAGTACACCGTACCTCCTTCTCCTTCGTCGCTCAGCGCTGACATTAAGAGACTAGCTTGACACCTTTCCTGAAATGGAAATGTGGCGCGAAAATAATGCGGAACCGAGCGGAACCGCAACCGATTTTTCCTGACCCCAAAAGTGTGCTCGCAAAAAATACCAGAGTGCGTTCTAACCTCACAGCAACCTTTCCGCCTCACCCAGCTCAGCATCTCGCCAGGCCTGGATTAAAGTGCATTTGGTTCTCGCCGAGTCCGACTGCACCCGATATTTGGCGCTGTTAGGACTTCGCGCTTTTGGGTTTGTTCCGGCCGCTGACTCTGCGCTTTTGCTTTCACCTCCTTTCACACTTGTGCATGTACCAAACCCCACGGAACCCCAGCTCGTTCAACAGATACTTTTCCACCGACCACCATGCGCCTCCGCTGGTGACAGACAGCCTCGACCCGGGCCTCCCCTCGTCGTACTCCGCAGGCGACTCGGTAACGCTCGCCTCGTCCCCCGCAGCTCTATTTCTCTCCGCATTTTCGCCTGCCGCAGCAGCGCCCGCGCTCGAGCCCGATGGCGAGGGCCAGGTCGTCGGCGGGTTCACGCTGGGCCCCATCATCGCGCATGGGGGGTTCTCCACCATCAGGCGCGCGACGTCTGCTTCGACCGGTGCCGTCGTCGCAGTCAAGATCGTGCCACGGCCGCGCGAGCGGGCGGCGCAGCGCAGCCTCGTGCACGAGGAGACCGTGTGGACCGCGCTGTCGCACGAGCACATCCTGCCGCTGTTCGCCTGCATCCACACCCCCTCCGCGGACTTTTTCGTCACGCAGCTCTGCCCCGCGGGGTCGCTCTTCGACATCATGCGCGGGGGCGTACCCACCAGAGAAGATGCGGGGCGTATGTTCCGACAGATCGTGCGCGGGCTGAGGTACTTGCATAAGGAGAAGCGTTTGGTGCATAGGGACGTGAAGCTCGAGAATGTGTTGGTGGACGAGGCGGGGGTGTGTCGGATTGCAGATTTCGGGATGGCGAGGGGGATGGATGAGGGGGGTGAGTTTGACGAGGCGCCTGTGGAGCCTGAAGGATTGCCCATCTCCTCTTCCGGTGGCGCACACGTCCAGCGCGCAGTCTCGCTCGCGGTACCGAGGCACGGGGCTAGGCGAGAGCGCAGCATGAACAATAACAACAATGTCAATACCACGACGACGGAGTTCCAGCCGGGCTCGCTCCCGTACGCTGCGCCAGAGCTGCTCGGCCCGCCGCCGCTGACGAGCTCGCTGTCCATGTCTGGGAAGATAAATGCTGGCGCTTTCAATGGCAAGTCGAGCTCTGCGTTCGTGGCGTCGAGCTCTGCGTTCGTCGGATCGAGCTCTGCGTTCGTCGGCTCGAGCGCTGCCTTCCCGTGCGTCACTTCGTATTTCTCGAGGTTGGTGTGTAAAAATCAATTAATTCAATTCTGCTACAGTGGAGACCAAAACGAAGACCATCCGGCGCCGAGTCGTGTGCGGGGCAAGACTGTCGCGTCTGTCATATCCGCCACGTCTTCCGCCAACAGCTCGACGTCCTCTTTTGCGTCAATCCCCACAAGCGTCAATGGAAGTGCGACGTCCTCCCTCGTGGCGCTTCCGATCCCCACGCAACACGCAAATGGGACGGGGACCCCGATAGCAAGCGGGACGAGCAAGAACCCCGCTCCGGCACAGGACATCTGGGCGCTTGGCGTGCTGCTGTACGCGCTGCTCACGGGGCGGCTGCCGTTTGTGGATGCGTTTGAGCCGAGGCTGGTGTTAAAGATCTTGGCGGGTGAGTGGATTTGCTGGTTTTTTTTCGGTTTTGCGGGTGTTTTTTTTGGTTGTGCGGTTTTGTGCTTCTTTATGTTTTTTTTTTTTGAAAAAATCGTTCGGCGCCGTTTATTCCTCTCTCTTTTTTTCCGTTTTTGCTTGCATTTGTTTTTTCCTCCTCGTTCCCCCCATTCACCCATCCTTTGTCCGTCCATCCATCCCCTCGTTGGCCCCAAATTCCATACTCGTCTCGTCACCCTCCCCGCCGCTGTACCTGTACCGAACCCCTTTCTAATTTTTTCTATCTTTTTATGGTTACGGTTTATCATCTATACTTCCGTCTCCGATCCTTCCGTCTCCACCAAATCGCTTCGCCCGCATCCTTCCTTCCCTAGTTTGCCTCCGCCGGCGACTTCGTTCCCTTAACGCTACCTACATACATGCTTACGCACTCAGGGTACCTTTCCGGAGCATCTTTTCCCTCCCCTCCTCCTCTCCTCCTTCCAATCCCCGCCTTCTCTCCGTTGCGTTATGCCTCCCCCTGCCTGCGGCATTAGCACTATACCCTCCCCCACACGTCATCCCTTGTCCCCTCCCCGCATACCGCACGTCACCACCCTGTGTCATCCGTTCACGACTTCCCTCTCGGTGCCTTTCCCTACTGATACCACCTTTCCCCCGCCCTGACGTCGCTTGACGCGCTCCCCGTCGCCCCTCATCACCTTCCTTTCCCGGCAATGCCTTCTCCTCTTCCTTCCTCCCATTCTCCGTCTCTCGCTTCCTTGCCTCGTCATGACTTCTTTCCTTCTTCCCCTTCTCGCCCGTCTTCGCATCGTCGCTTCCTTCCCATACTCGTGTCTCCTCACTACATTTCCACTTCGCCGTAGGAGGACGAGGAACGGTCTCTTCACATACATTCGTTCCTTTCATTCTCCCCACATATTCTATTGCTCTTCTTACACATTTCATCTCTCTCTCTTTCTCTCCTTTCTCCTCTCCCCTCTCGTCAAAGCACTACAACTAACTCATCTCCCTTCCAGGCACCTACCCCCCGGTGCCAAACGTCAGCGCCCGCACGCTCGCCGTCCTGCGCGGCTGTCTCGCGCCGCGCGTGCAGGACCGCTGGGTGGTCGAGCGTGTCGATGAGGCCGCGTGGAGCGTCGGCGGCGAGGACGTCAGCCGCGTCAACTCGGACAATGAGGACTCGCCCACTAGCACCGCCAAATCAGACTCATACCCAGACTCATGCTTGGACGACGGCCTCATCGAAAGCCCGGGCGACGCGCGCGGACACAGCCACAGCCATAGACGCCCGCCACCCGCACCCCTCCCGCTCACGCTGGACCGCGGCCGTCCCGGCGCGGCGCAGCGCCGTGCGTCGGAGAGGGCGGAGCGCTCGGGATCGCGCGCGCCGTATAGCGCTGCGCGGTCGGCGTCTAACTCTAACTCGGCCACGGGGAGTGGGAGCGTCTCGCGCACGAGGACGAGGACGCGTTCGCGCGAGAGGTCCGCTCGTATCGCGCGTGTGGAGGGGTACGAGCATGACGAGGCGCAGTCGCAGAGCCGGAGCCGCAGTCAGAGAAGCGGGAGTCAGAGCGGGAGTCGAAGCAGGAGCAGGAGCGCGGGCCCAAGGACGCCTGTGGATGCGATGCCACCGGCCATGTCGATGATGGGATTGTCGATTGGGATGGGCAAGGGTATGGGTGAGACGGCGACGGAGACGGTGGAAGAGGAGATGGAGGAGGAGATGCATATGGAGGAGGAGGAGCTCGGGAGGCGGAAGCGGGTACGGGTACGGGCGGGTGAGGATGCCGAAGACGCGGATGTGGATGCGGGGATGAAGGGTGAGCTCCTGCTGTCGCCCGAGGATATCAGCATGGAGGGTGCGGGACGGAGGGCGGGGAGCACGCCGCCTGTGGCGTGGCGCGGAGCGGGTGCTGGGGCTGGAAGGAGTCGGAGTTTGAGTGGGACGGGGACGGTGTGAGGTGGGGAGGGAGGGAGACGTGTTTGTTATGCTAGTTGTGCGTTCTCTTCTTGCTTCGTTCTCTTTCGTTTGGGCGCTGACTCTCACTGCTTGCTCAGGTCCAAAAGTTAAAACGCGCATTCGGCCAAAAACCTTGAAGCGAGGTGGCGATGCCGACTAATCGATGAATCTACTTTACGCAGTGTATGTGTGTGCTACTCTTTTGGGTCCGTCACCCAGCCTCTCCCTCCTTCACGACACGACGTCGGCCTTGTGTACCGTCCTCTCCTTTCTTGCGCTATCCCCCCCCCCTTATCCTTGGTACATATCTTACTCCCCCCTCGTGTGCATCCCTTACCTTACCCCGTCTCCTCTTCATCTCGCATGCTCTGTGCGTTATGTCTGTCCTGTCCTGTCCTGTCCTGCATCCCATCCCTCATCCCATCCTGATACCTACCTACCTATCTTATTGGCTCTTGGCTCTTGGCTCCGACCTCTTGGCTCCGACCTGTATCATATGTACATTTGTACCTTCCTTACCACCACCGTCTCGTCTCCCCCATGCGATACCCTGTAGTCTTTAGTGTTACTTACTTAGTGCTACAACCACCCGACGGGAATGAATGAATTGTATTCCGTGGCTTGCTCGCATCTTTGGATGGTCGTCTGGTCGACTTCAAACGCAAAACAGGATTCAGTATCCTCAAAGCTTTAATTGCTTGAAACAAGAGGGGAATCGTTGACGGACCGGAGAAATGAAAAACGCTCGAAGAACACTAAAGAGAGTGACAGAATGCGAAGTCTAATGAGGCGGGCGGGATAATCGGTCTGATGGCGCATCAGTGGCGGTGCTCAAAGATCAAAGGCGCCACCAACCAGCCAGTGATGCGATCATTTCCGTTCCTTCTTTCCGCTTTCATTCAGTTCCACCCTCTTCGGCACCCGCATATCTGAAGCCCGGAGCCCAGGCGCTTAGGATTACGACAGGGATAATCGATGGCCGATTACACAGGATCCGCTTCTCGGAAATAGTAGTTCCTGCGGCCTGCCAAGAGGGCGAGAATCTGTGGTTGGTTTGAACTTTGCAGTAAGCCTGTTGGTGCATCGATCAGAAGAACATGATTCAACTTTCTCGGATTGGAGAGGAGCTACATTAATTTTCCATCTCAACCAGGATTTATGCATATGGAGCCTGCAGCCAGGCGTGCGTGCGTGGTTGAATTGAGCTGTAGGCGAGGAGTGACCGCGTTTCGAACTTATTCCAAGTGCTCTGCTCCCGTGCGTGTTGAACCTATTACGAGGTAGTTGCGTACCGAATTCGCTACCTAGCATTACGTCTCCCCGCCATGTGTGTCCTGACAGCGCGTTACAGCTCTTTGCGGTACTTAGGGCGCGGCCGATTTTTTCTTCCGTTTTGGGCCAGTTTTCATCATTTTCAACTAGAACAGCCGCCCTGCCCCCAGATCTCCACCGTTTGCCTCGAAAATATGCGCATTCGACGCGGGCGGTCGAAACGCAGAGGAATGCCTCTTCTGAATTCTAACGTAGTCTCTACATGTACATTTCTAGCCTTCCCTTCACAGATTTTGTCAGTTTTCATAATATTTCACAGTAGAACACTTGCCCTGGGATCAAATCGGGCCCATTCTCCCTGAAAAGTGGCTCAGTCGAACGCTGTGGCCTGCCCGCAGAGGAATGCCACTCAGGATTAGGGGTGTTCACCACATCCTGACATCACACGGTGTGATCCGTCAATCTTTGATCCATGGTATTGATGGTCGGCACTAGAACATGTGCCCTGGCCGCAAATGGCCACCGTTCGCCTCGAAAGTTGGTGCGTTCGATGCGGGCGAGGGATTGGCAAACCGCTGGCCCTTAGTGCTGGCAGTATACAACATATTGGAGTTTTTCCGTTTGTCATTTCAACAGAAAACATGTTTGAGATAAACCCACTTGTTCTGACAATACCCGGCTACTTGAAGGCCTGTCGCTCGACGAGCGCTCCTTCCTGCATCTGAATAGTGCACTCATGCAATAAAATTGGTAACAAATGACGAGTATCGCCTCCCAGAACATGCCCCGAAATGCACATTGTTTGACACATGACATTTCCAGACATATCACCTTTCGGGGGTGTTTTTGACTGCGATTAGGAGCATTATCAAGGGTTCTTTTGGCGCATACATACACTATGGACCCCAGGGGGAGTATGTATGGCGGTACAAGCACCTCGGCCGTTGCTATCTGGCAGGAGATAGCTATATTTCAGGAGCTGATATTTTGCGGAAAAGGCTGTCTACAAATATACAATGGAGGTTTGATACAACGGTCCTGGTGGCATTTCTCTGCCTAGAATCCTTTGAAATGGTCCACACCAACTTTCGAGGCAAACGGTGGCCATTTGCGGCCAGGGCACATGTTCTAGTGCCGACCATCAATACCATGGATCAAAGATTGACGGATCACACCGTGTGATGTCAGGATGTGGTGAACACCCCTAATCCTGAGTGGCATTCCTCTGCGGGCAGGCCACAGCGTTCGACTGAGCCACTTTTCAGGGAGAATGGGCCCGATTTGATCCCAGGGCAAGTGTTCTACTGTGAAATATTATGAAAACTGACAAAATCTGTGAAGGGAAGGCTAGAAATGTACATGTAGAGACTACGTTAGAATTCAGAAGAGGCATTCCTCTGCGTTTCGACCGCCCGCGTCGAATGCGCATATTTTCGAGGCAAACGGTGGAGATCTGGGGGCAGGGCGGCTGTTCTAGTTGAAAATGATGAAAACTGGCCCAAAACGGAAAAAAAATCGGCCGCGCCCTAAGTACCGCAAAGAGCTGTAATGTTGAACGCTTCGTCGGGGAGCATCGGCTGCGTCGGGTGCGAATTTGTGCAGATCCCCGGGAAACCGACATCCGGGCCAGGAAAATATGTAATATTTATACCGGCGCTGAGAGGGTGTACATACGTCGTGTAGTCACAGGGCCATTGTGTATTCTGCTGCGTCCGTCAATGTTTTTACTACGTATTTCTTTTCAGATGACGCACCTTTGTTTCATTCCTTCATTGCAAAATGTACGCTGGGTAGATTCTTACAGCGCGCCACCACACGCTCCATGTGGCTTCGACGCCGGGTAGACTAAGGTAGACCCGTTTAGAGCAAGGTCGGATCGTAGTCCAATCCTTGAACTACGATGACTCGGATTCGGAGTGCAGTTTATCGTATTGTGCAGGAAGTACAATTGAACGTACCAAGGCCTGTGTGGTAAGCCCGGGAGTCGGGACTCAGATGTAACTAAGCCTCTCAGCGCAGGGTAGCTAGGTGCGTACCAAGCATTATGCGGGTGGTTGAAATCAATTCAATACAGTAGGTTCAAATTTGATGCGCTGTTCGCGGATAGACCGGCTCGAAAGCATCAGTCTCACGTACACTCTGCAGTCCCACACGCACACGCCTAGGATTTTCTCTGATTTACTCGGACTGCAGCGCTAAGTTCTAACCAGTGCTGTCAGGAACAGACGCGAGTTTGGTCGAGGCCGCTGCCGTTGTTTCCCCAGGCGTCGCTAAAGTCAACGCCGTGGTTCAACTTTGTTGCATCGGTATTTCGGGGGACAGCGTCACTTATGAGAAATTTATGAGGTAGTTTCGGAGCGACACAGCGATACGGATCTCGCTATTCGACTCTGGTGCACTTAAACACGGTAGGACTAAGTAACTCCAGCTCAAACGTTCCTGATCAAGTTGACGTGCGAAATGAATTCGAATACATACTTACCTCATCCCGAAGGCGAACGGGGCTAGGCAGCTTTGAATAGACCCCAAATTCACGCCGGCCATGCTCTGCCCACGTCTCGGCTGTCCTGGGACGTTTCAGGGAGCAGGCTCCACATGATTCGGTCGTGAACTCAGTTTAACTTACCTCATTACCTCCTTGGGCACTGCTTGGGCACTGGGTAGATAAATAATTCTGTACGCGAACCACTATATAAGGCTCCAGCGACGATAGCCTTACTTCAGTTTCCCAGCTCTCCTCCCTCCATCCACATTTAACATGCTCTTCCGCTCCCTCGTCATTTCTGCCCTCGCTCTCTCCGCTGCGGCGGTTGACTGCCCCCGCTGCGAGAAAACCGACGTCGTCGGCGAATTCCTCGTTGCGCAGAGCGGCGGTACTCGGGGCACGCCCCTCTTTTGCGGGTGCGTTTTCTTCTTTATTTCCAAAAATGGCTTCCCGCCGCTCATCGCATCTGTAGATATTCCACGGACGCCACTGGTGCAGCTGGCCCGCAGACCACCTGCTTCTTTGGCGTATGTCAATTATTGCTTGCTTTCAACTGAGGCTAAATACATAAACCTTTTTCGGCGCATGCAGACCGACGGCTCGCCCTTCAGCAATAACGACGCCAAGTGCCCGACGACTGCGCCCATCCAGGATGCGTGCTAGGCTCGAACGGAGACGTAATAAAATTGAGCCCAACCTTCCTAGGAATCAATAATCGGTGCGTTGCATGTCTGCTGTGTAATCGCATGGACGAGAGCTCATGCTAATAATTTGGTTCAGATAGTAGCCTGAGGAGGAAGACGTAGCAATGGCGCTGTGATTTTTCGCTGATACTGTATGAATATATGGTTGAACTGCAATGAAACTTGAATCTGAACATAATACGAAGCATGGGGCGAACTGAAACAATCTGGAGTCTTTTCATATTCATCAGTGCTCAAAAGGGAGTCTATTTAAGTTGACCTACTGAATTGTAAAAAATGAAATGTTGATTGCGAAAAAATACACGCCTTTTCCTGCGTTTATAAACGATTTTACGGTCCCATACAACTGGTCCTCTTTCTTAGATATGTACACATACGCTTCGATTGTACAAGACAAGTCCAGTACATACACAGGCATCGTACGCTCACGGCAACTTCAAGAACAGGCGAACTAATTTTTCAAAGTTGGGCGTCCCCACACCCTGTAACAGTAAAATGATGGTTTGAAAGGTACAACAGTGCAAGGCACATACCGTAACGGGGTCCCAGCCAGGCGCACTGAAGGCACGGTCAGGAGGATATCAGCTGCCTCCAAAATGAATAAATAACATACGAGGTGAATCCTGGAGTGCCTGCCCAGCCGAAGTTCGGTACTGAGCAGGTTCAAATCTAGATGGAGACACAACGTACCACATCCCTGGTTGAATCCACAATGTTGGAGACAGGAAGAAGCTGTTGAACAAGTAAACGCACCTGATTCCCGCCCACGGTGATGTCGTTGAATGCGTGTTTGAACGCTTCGGAATAGATCTGGATTGGACATAGAGTACAAGTCAAAACCGCTCAACGTTCATGTCCCACATCCTTACCGCAGGATTTATGAAACCAACTGGTTTCTTACCCTCCGCGATTCGGGCGTCATTTATCATCGTGAAGATAGAGGCAGTTGTGGGTGCAGATGCGGATGTTCCAAATATCAGCGCGAATTCGCCGTCGACGCCTTACATATAAATTAACATACTGTTGCACACATGCCGAAGGACGAATTTACCAATAACATAATTCGCTCCGTTCGCGGAAAGGTCAGGGAATGCGCGAGCATTGCCGCTGTTGTTGAATTCCCCGTTCGTGAAGGGTGGCGGATGGTTGGCAAGGAAGCCTTTGACAGCGTGCGCCTGGTATGACGGGAGACTGACCGGAGTATTAGTTGACTCGAAACTGATGGAACAGAGACACGTACGGGAAGATATTTGAGAATCCGCCGCCAGAGAATATGACCTCTTCACAGGCACTCTCCGGATCATCCACGGTATTTCCTTCCAGGATCTGGGTAGCGCCTACTGAGGTGACGAAGGGGCACGTTGACTATGAAAGCGTGCGAGCGTAAAGTAAGCCAATCTCAGCGATCAGCAATGCACACGCACGGGGAAGCTTGGGTTGAACACAGTTCCGTTTTCAGCAGGTTGGTCTGACACAAAATGGTCGGTTGCGGAATGTGTTTCCCGAAGATATTGCACCTACGTTCTGCGTTGAGGCATACACCGCTGTTTCCCGCCACGCCGTCATCTCCACTAGAATAAAACACTGAGGTGCCCATTAGGCCGAGTTTACCGTACTCAGCACCTATTCTCAGCAATCACTACACCGTCAGGAAATAATTTCTAACACAGACCCACATTGTCGCTGAGCATAACGGGGAGTAAGAAGTTGTTCATCCAGGGCGTACGACACGGAAATGGTATAAGGAGGTGGAATGATCCCACACGACTCCGGCCCTGGGGGATTCAGTAACGTCAAATGCTCACAAAAGAGCAACTCACCTGTAAACCCTCCAGGGAATGGATCGGGGTAGATTCCGTCCTGTTTACATTTCATTTAGCTCAGTTCACAATATCAGCGCATCATTCACGAAGTCCGGGTCGTCCCCTCCCTCGAATGTGCAGAATGAACCATCCACAGCATCGAGCCAGTTATTGAATGAAGCGCCTGTGATAATTTCAACATTGAGTGGAAGTGATTCGCACGGATTTGAACCACCTTCAACAATATCCCCAGTCTGAAGGACTTGAACTGATTGAGGATTGGTTAGCGCCATTCCATACTGAAAAGAAAGTCGGTCTCCATGAATAATTACGACAGGAAATGGTCAATCCCTTACCTCCAGATCCAAGTCAGATTCCCCATTGAATTCAAAGCTCTCGACAATCGTTTGAAAAATAGCTGCATCACGAAAGTAGCAACGAACACGATCCCAAGTTAAAATGAGAGGCCGACGAACCACCATCGATAATGACAGGGATCGGTCTTGCACCGACTTGGGTTGGGGAGAAGTTGCTGAGATGTTCCGTGAGATTGGAACTTCAAGTTCCTGATATGCAAAGTAAATCAATCTCACCCAAAAAACTTATCGAGATCAGGCCCCAAGAATGCCTGCGGTGTAAACTCCACTGCGTTCGAGATCTATTAATCGTATACCCTGGAGAAGGAGGAAGGAAAATGCTCACCAATCCCGAACGTGTTTTTCTCCGTCTCACTGGGCGTGTAGCGGAAATTGTACAGGGCACGAAGGCAATCTGGTGTGATGATCTCATCGCAGGTGTCCAGCGTAGCGGCCGATTCCTTGTTCACTTTGATGCCATTTGTCTTCAAGGTCGAGATGGGTTGTTTCGGTAACGCTCTTTTGTTCAACCTCGGCGCGGTTACGTGGGGATTGAACTGGATTGTGGGCTTGATAAGATCGATGTGTTCCTGAAGGTGTGCTGGGACGGAGTAATTGTGGCATCCTGCGCGCCGATTATTAGAATTGAACCATGAAACATACAGTGCTTGAGCCCACCAAATTGCTCAGCACCAGACGGATGGGTGTAGACATGATATTGCGCGTGGAGCAGACTTTCGGCCTCCTCCACCGTAACATTCACCGCGATCCATCCCCGGCTTGGGGAAAGTCGCAGTCGATCCTCGGCGAGGCCTGAATGTACCAGCCAGTCCTTCACCGCAGCGATCGTCTCGTGCAACGGCGCGAACATGTCGACGATCTGCATGGGAGACCAGTGCTGCCCGTACTTTAAGGACTCCGGGTGGGAAACGGAGAGTAAGAAGTCCTCGAGCTGCTCGAGATTCCGCTGCCTCAGCCCGATGCGCAGGGGAATGGTCTTTGTGGGCTCGAACCGGCGGGCTTGGATCCACCCGTCGGTAAACGGCTCGGCTGTGCGCTTCTCGTGCAGTACATGCCTGGAACGGAGGGAAGGCAAGGCGGATGAGATGCTGGCAAGGGCCACGACCATCCAAAGAGGCGGAAGTCGCATCCTGCTACGTAGAACGGGCGGACAAATGGCCGTGGGCGTCCGAGCGGTACGTATATGTATGCGGAGACAGCCGCGTTCCTGTATTTTCCCACACAAAATACAACTTCATAAATAGAGCGTGTCGCGGGATATGAGCATTCGGGAAGCGTGCTCTCAACACCGCCGAGAAGCGCATTTTCGACATAGCCGACGCGAAGAGAGGGCCAATTTCGCGCCGGTAACTTCGATTTCCGTACCTGAGGCACGAGTCGAGGCAAAATCACTCACACCTACGAGAATCGGTTGTTAAATTTAGCTTGGAGGGGCGAGATCACTCAGCGGCGATGAGAGCGTCCTTGGGTCACAAGGCGCCGATTTCTAATACAACGTTGGGCCTTTCTCTCAAACCCTACAATTGTCGAGGTTCAAAATCATGATATCCTGGGCGCCGATGGCCATAAGCTGGTCCATGATCGGCGCGATCTTCTTCTTCTCCACCATGCTGCTGACGGCCACCCATTCCTCGTCCTCCAGACGGCTGATAGTGGGCGCACGCCGGCCGGGGGTAATCACGGTCGCAGCGGGGAGCTGCGCGCGTGCGATGTTGTACTGGCACACGACGTACTTGGACGCGGCGAGCACGCCCGCCATGCGGCTTGTGATGAGCTCGATGAGCGGGACGAGCGTGGGGTGCTTCGGCACGCTGGACTTGATAAGAACGGCTTCGGAGTCGAGGACAGTAGCAATGGCGTGCAAGCCGGCGGCGCGCATCGTGTCCCCGGATTCTGGTGGATGGCTTCGTCGCTGGTTAAAAATATTCAATGGGCCGCATACCGACGAGATCAACTGATTCAGGGCCTAATGAGATGTACTTGTTCAACTTGAGGGACTTACTTACCAATTCCATCTGCCAGACCCAGAGCGCAGGCGGCTTCCACGCTGCCCCCCACATACTCGATGCGGGTTTTTTGGTCTTCAGAACGCTCGAGCCGGGCATCTATTTTCTCGAAATACTCGCCTGCGAGCACTTCGAAGCTCGTCACCACGCGCTTGCCTGCCAGATCGTCGACAGTCTTGATTGGTCCTGATTCTGGTACTTGTACTTGGAGCGCGCATTTACCGAAGCCGAGACGAAGAACCTCCGTGACGTGCTCTTGCATTTTCGCCTCGAGGATCACGTCGTGGCCGGTAATTCCCAGGTCAACGTTGCCCTTTCCCACAAATGAGGGTATGTCGGACGCTGGGAGAAACACACTGGGTATGCGGGTCAGATGTGATACAGTCGCGTGGATTTTATATCTGTTACAGGGCGATGGGGTGGTTCAAGACAAGACACACGTCGAGTCGATGGTGTCTTCGAAACTGAATATCGATGCCTAGAAAGAGAGTCAAGTCAACAACTGGGTACCATGTTTATTGTTGACTCACCACCAAGTATAGACAAGCATTTTTCGTGAAGGCGTCCTGATTGAACTCCAATCCAAATGCATCCGACAAACTTGGGATCCTGACAGACCTTTTTTGGGGATCGCAAATAGCAAGCGCCCGTCAAGAGATTCGAGATCTGTGGATTGAGCTGAGCCAAAATTCACGATGGGAGATGAAACATACTCATAGGACCGAAAGGAATGTGGTGGTCAAGTGTAAAGCTGTGAAGGGTAATCGATGAATTCCTGTAAAAACGTGCTTGACTCACGGCGAATCCCCATTTGGAATGGATCAACGTTGCTTTGCGCACACCCGTTCCTCCCGGGGTCGTTCGACCTGAAAAGGCGCGCACATCAGTTGTTTTTCTCATGAACCTACCCCTTGCATTAACGTAGCCAACCCTTGGACCAAAAAAAACGAACGAACCAGAGACAAATTTACAGATACAATATCTAGCTGCGTCTGAATGACTTAAGGGTACGACACCTGCTAGAATGAAAATAAGAGCAGGAAAAAGAACCACGTGCAGCTGGACTCAATTAATAGACACAATCTGCAGCTATACAAACGCGCCGGAGAGCCTCAAAGCTCTTCCAAATCTCTTGTGTCCTCCAAAGTCTTATGTAGCATCGATTCTCGAATCCGACATCATTGAGGTCTAGCAAGTCGCCATGAAATGCTGCTTGAGGGAAGCCGATAGCGAGCAAAGGAGCGGAACATTGTTTGAGATGGTGGTGGTTTGGAAACAGAGGACGAAGAAGCGCCTGATGACATGATGCAGCAGACGCTCGGGTATATCCGGATCATCGGAACGGTCGGAACATTCGGAGAATGAAAAAGAACTCAACCCGAACTTCAAATCCCCTCCTTGCACATTCTCGGAAGGTATTTAAATGGACTTCTAAAGCAGATGCATCGTCTCAAGATACGAGGAATTCCTTCAACATTGTATCCAGTTCATCTTGCGTCGTCAACCATTCAACGTCAGTGGCAGAAGTTACTGCTACTGTACGTTACGATCCCCGATTCCCGAAGGACAGCCATAATTAAAGGATAGGTACCAGAGGTGGATCAGACTAAAATGGGACTGGGTAAATCTCTTCTCAGGCAATGGACATAGGAATATGCAGTTTGATTCAGGACTTTGATTTGCATACAAAGACACGTGTATGCCAATTCGTATACTGTGCAAGATTCACGGAGGGCAAAGGCCCTGAGATGATAAGTAAGAGGAAATAAGCAAGTCAGCTCCTGCGAGGATCACGTCAGTGTAAACAATTCACTATAAGACGGTGGAAACAGGGTTACCAACGGTTTTCTTCTTTTCTGGAGTGGATTCCTGTTTCAGATCTTCAATTGCACAAGTATACCTCGAAGCTTTTAGGGTCGAGTACAACCTCTGTGAGAATGATGGTTCGTAAAAAATGCACTTCAAGGTGTAGAAACGAAGTTACCATCCACTGCAGGGCAAATGGCCTTGAATCGAGGGCGAAGACCATCTGAAGCTAGTTTTTCGAAATGCTGGTGAAACCCGCGGATTTTGCAATCCCCCCAATACATATCGTCTGTCACCTCCATCTCAAAATCTACAAGGCGGGGATTCTGCTTCCTCCGCTCCGTTAATAACTCCACGATGTCATGAAAACAGTATCGACTTTGTCGTTCCTTGATTTTGAGTTTGGTGAGATTGGGGAGCAGGTCGGGTCGACTCAGAGGCATATACAGATTCCTACAGGCAGTGTAACTCTCCGACACTTGTAATTCGAGGCTGGATACATCGTGGCACGCTTGCAGACATTCGAACAAATCATCACCATCGTCTAAATGTATATGCGGCTGAAATGGAGATGGGAGAGAC
The DNA here is from genome assembly GCA_029281795.1 of Mycena crocata. Classification (NCBI taxonomy): domain Eukaryota; kingdom Fungi; phylum Basidiomycota; class Agaricomycetes; order Agaricales; family Mycenaceae; genus Mycena; species Mycena crocata. The sequence continues at coordinate 238,084 of JARJCP010000049.1, read as the reverse complement.
GAAATGTCGATTGATCTAGAAAATCCAAAAGAGTCTCCATATCCTCAAGGGGAACCTGGAGGTGCTGAAGGTCTGGGAGAACTAGGAAATTGAGAGGATATACATCCCTCCCCAGGGATAGAAATTGCAGGGAGTGAGCGGGGAACATGGTCTGATCGTCGTCACCTTTAGCCTCGTCAACATCGCACACATCAAGGCGAATAAGGCGAAGGCAAGTTGTCAAGATGTTTCTGAAATCTAAAAACGCGAGACTCTTGTCGATTTGAAGACTCGTTAGGGCCTCCATGTCAAGTTTCGCCCGCTGCACCGGCGTTGCACCTAAAATACGGACCTCGGAGAGCGCTGGTGCGTTCCGAAAATCGAGCGTGGAAGTCAAAGGTGAGATGATGGCGAGTTCACGGAGATTGGGACAGCTGTCTCGGACTTTTTCCAGGGATGCCATGTCGCTGGGAAGAAGTTCCACTTCCAAGCGGTGCCACTTGAATGTAAATTTTGTTAGAGCGGAAATGATGTGAGAATTCCCTATAGAATCGTGGCTTCGTAATGTGATCGACAACGGACAACAGCCCAACAACAGCCCGCACGGGAGAGCCATTTCTTAACCAGTTTCGCTACACCTTTGCCCAAAGCGAATCTGTCGCTGTCTGCCGGCCAGCCAGAACCCTCGCGAGTATCTAGAAAGATGGAGGACCACAGGCCCAGGGTACTGAGAGAAATCTGCCGGAAGCGCCGACACACGCGGGTCAACAACAACGGCGCAATCTGTTTTGACGGTCGAACGCGCCCGGAATCTGGTAAGTATTGAATGAAGATTTCTGATGCAATTTTGTTCGGGATGGTGAGGATGGGATAAGTTATTGCGTCCAAATGCTCCTTCAGAGCAGATCTTTCCCCTTGCAGGGTATAAATCTGAGCCTGCAGACGATGGATTTGATCTTCGACCTCCTCGAGCCGTGAACGCTGGGCCTGTCGATGTGCAGGGGTACTACCCGCATTGGGAAAAGATTTGGGCAGTTGGGGTGTGAAGTATTCGGTGTGATATGTGCAATCCGTGCAGGCGAGAGGCATCTGAGCTGGCACGATGGTGGTGTTCTAGAGAGTTCTTTCTGACAAATACTCAAGCCGAAAACGGCTTCAACATGAAGTCATGATTTCTAGGTTCAATTTCAACAATTTTTTAACAATTTTGAAGAAATTGCGCAAGTCTCCACGAGGGAATGAAACTTGGCTGTTGTAACGTTGAGGGCTCCAGTTAACAATTCATGGCATCAGATAAAGTCAGCAGTGCTCTCAGGTGAACTCCTGGTTTGTTCCGTGTTCTGCTCGTTGCACACCCGCCAAACCAATGTCAAACGTACTATTGCACGCACACTTGACTCGCACAGGCAGCTGCAGACTTGCGCCATACACCTTACCACGAGTAAAGTAGAGGTCACTGTGTTCCCAGAAAAAGTGTGTAATTGTTCGATCTCGGCACTAAACATCAAGACCATGACACTGGTTGAACATTTCAAGTTTTTCAGTGAAAAATTTGGTGAAAAGTAGTTTGAGTTTTACACAGATTTTTCATTGAAAAAGTTGGTGAAAAACTTAAAAGTTTTTCAGAGATTTTCACTTTTAAGGTGAAATATTCAAAAAAAGTCAGAAGGTTGTTAGTAAACTTTTAAATTTTTCACCAACTTTTTCAGTGAAAAATTTGTGTAAAACTCAAACTACTTTTCACCAAATTTTTCACTGAAAAACTTGAAATGTTCAACCAGTGTGATATGGGTTGGCCTCTTTCAATTTATAACGCGAAAACGCGCAATTGTTCCGAGTCTTAGCGGGGTGCCTTCGGGACCTGCGGGTTCACAACAGTATCAATTACACAGCGACATTTGTTTCTGCTTTCAATATCGAACGCACTTCTTACTTTTCCTACAGTCTCAGCCAATTCCTTGCTAGCGGCGCGCCGACTTAGCCCTGGCTTTCATCCGAGGCCGCCATTCGATTCCTTTCGCATCAGTCAGTTTAATACACTGTCCTGAAAGCGTCTCGGCCTGCTTAAGCCACATATTCTTCACGGCGGCTTTCCTGTCGGAATAAGTCATTATTATTCATGTTGCAGGAGAGCACATAAAGAAAGAAAGACAGGAAGAAAAAAAGATAAACAACAACGCACTCAGTCGTCGGCCACTGCAGGGGAAGGCATTGTATCTCACGCAGCACAGGGAGCTGTGCGTAACTCAGTCTCTGGAAGAAGGCCTCCCATTCCTTCTCGTCTTTTGCTTTACTGCCCCTGCAAAGTCCGTTGAAAACGATACGATCAGAGGATGAGAGACGGGCCCGACGCACGCGTAGTACTTGTTTACCACCAGCTTATTGAGCGATGAGTGTCTAAATCCGTCATCAAGGTTACTGCAACCGACATCCTGAGTTGTACATAGCGTGAGTGGAGAAAGAAAAGGCGGGACGCGGGCGGGTGGGACGCACGTATCCCTCGTAAGCCTTCAACTCGCAGGTCAGCAGCGTCAGATTCGGACACATCACGAGCACCGAGCGGTTCCCGACCGTGCCCCGGGGGATCTCCAGCTGTTGGATTTTGGCGCCGTGCTTCCGGAGGAGCAGACCGTCCCACTCCTCCCTGGCGAGATTGAACTCAAGGTGGCGGAGGCTTGGGAGTCTAGGATCGCGCCAGCAGTGGCCATTCAATCCCTAGTCAGAATCCGTCCGAGGAAGGAAAAAAAGACAAGAGCAACACACATCATGTCAGTAAATACAGAAAGCGTTCCGGGGCTTTGCAAGCTGAGGAACTCCAAAGCAGGGAGCGCCTGCGCCGACGCGCCGTCCACTGAATGAAAGTACGGCGTCTTCGGTGCGGAGCCAGGCCCGATGCGTCTGACTGGATACGCAAAGACAGGAATAGGTCGGTGACATTGGGTGTTTGCTTGAGTAGTTCATGCATGCGCTTCTTCCCGAAAACGCCCTCGATGCGCAGCTTCTTGACGAATGGGCCGAGTTCTGGGGCACTTTGCAGAGCCGTCTGGAGAGCACTCGCCTGCGGGGAAGTGCGTATGATCACGACGGCATAGAGGAGGGGAGTAGCGACGCGCAGCCATGATTTACAAACGAGAAGATGAGATGAGATGGAAGAGGAACGATTCGGGACTGCGAAAGGCGAAATTGGGGAGGTGTCGGAGAACATGTACTGGGGATTTTCAGCTCAGGACACAGGATCTCGGATATAATCTCATCGGGAAGGTTGTGGGCCATTGTGGCGCGATTCACAGGAAAAACGGCGGTAAGATGATGGTGGTAGGAAGAAAGAAGGAAAACGCGTCCGATGACTTTATTAGGGCTTGGCCTTGTTTGGCGCTGCTTGACAACAGCTTCGACTGTTACATCCTCCTCCATTCTCTTGCCATTCTCTCCATGTTTTCAAGTTCTTCTTCAAGTGTAACATATCAGGCGCCTCGTTTGGCGGGATGACATATCTAGGATTCGACTGCGCCGCCACCAGGAGGTCAGTGCCGATGGTCCACGTGGCCAAGCCGCGCAGTGTCCCGTCCGCCGATATTCCTCCCGCTCCTATGCACGTTGTCTGTACCTTTCCAGTATCTTCTCAAGCCCAAGACCTCAATTGTGCAAAACTATTCACGAGAAAAACACAAACCAGAAGAGAAGAAAAGAAAAGAAAAGAAAAACTCTAACTTGTTCGTTGTCAAAGCCTATATAATTCAAGTGACCTGGAAACATACTCGAGCGCTGTATCTGGCTCTAGCTCCCACTGTTGCGCAGCAATTATGGGCGCAGCTGTGATCCGTGCCGTCGAAATGCCGGTGGTGCGTCATCAAGCCTGCGGCGCAGCGCTCTAGAGATATAAGGGTTCACTGGAGGGATTTCTATCATTTGCCCTCCCAGAATGGACACTAAATCACCTCTCCTCCAGCAAGACCTTCCCGTTCACGTTTCAGCTCCTCCGCAATGTGTCCGGGGCCAAAAGTGTAGGAAGTGTAAGCGGTGCAAGAAGCACGGATTCGTCAAAGCTGTTGGCCTCACTGCGCTGCTGGTCTGGCTCGGTGGCAAATATGTCCACCTCAGCGCGCCGACAGCCCTCCAGCTGCTCGATGCTGTACGTCTTCTTCACAATCACATACAATATTTACCGACAGGCATCGTCCTTGAGCCCTGGCCGATCCCCTCGGACGTATCCGTAGGGCATTGCATAGATTGGAAAAATGCGGGCGAGACCGATTTCACCGACGAGTTCCCCTACTCCGCCAAAGCCAGCCTGGAGCTCCCACTCTCCTCCGACACCCTGTTCTTGATTTCACGGAGCCTTCGCAGCCACGAAATCTTCGCCACCGGCCGCGCCCACTACCTGCAGTCAGAAGAAGTCTCCGACTCTGTCAAGGTCGACATCACCGCACACTTCTGGCGCGATGGGCATCTCGACGCCTCCAAGGCCTGTCTCTTGAAACGAGACGGCGACCAAAACGGTGTCGGTATCTTTGTGAGTATCGCATTTAGTGGAGTGTCGCTGCAGTTATTTATTTCCTCACAGACCAACTGGGAGCACGAAGGACACCGCGACAGGCATGATAAGATTCACTTCGAAGTCACAGTCACCTTCCCCCAAACGTCGGACGACTCGCCGCTGGCAATCAATAATCTCTCCACCGACCTGGAAGTCTTTACTCAGATCTTCGGCGACATGAACAACATCGACTTCAAGTCTCTGAACGTCAAGGGTTCCCTGGGCGGTGTTTCTGCCGAGGTTTGATCTTTCAATTTTGTTTTACTGGCCGTATTCATTTTGATGTTACCAGTCCCTCTCCACTGGCAACGCCACTATCAAGACATCCCTTGGCTCTATTCGAATCCAGGTGCGCATCTTCTACGCCTTTGGTTTGCGTTTGGGATGTTGACCAGGTTTCAGACGCTTACTGCCGAGCACGCCGATGTTGGTACCTCTATGGGTCCTATCGAGGGAACGTACAACGCCTCCAACACGCTCGTTATAACGACATCCAACGGCCACATTGACGTCGACGTCAATCTAAGCAATGACGACGACGAGAAGCCCGCGAAGCTGCGGATCCACACCAGCAACGGGTGTGTTTCCCCTTCTTCCCTCCCCTCCATCCTCCTGACGCTTATGTGAATTCTGTGCAGATTTATTCAAGGCAACCTCAGCCTCTCGTCCACCAAGAATTCCGATGCCGCATTCGATATCGGCGCGCGCAGCTCCAACGCACGCGTCGAGCTAGCCGTCCTCGCCATCCCACTCGCCGTCAACCTCACCCTGCGCGCGCGCACCTCGATCGGTGCGTTGGCTGTCGCGCTGCCAAGCACATATGAGGGCACGTTCAGCGCCGCGACGTCGCTTGCTGGGATGCACGTCAACGTCGACGATGAGGTGGAGGACCCGTCTGGCGAGGGGCGCAAGCGGCGAGTGAACTACGGGCAGGTCCGGCGCGGACTCGCACGCGGCGCTATTGGGTGGTCGGAGGAGGGGATGGAGCGCGGGGCGGTCGATGTGCGGACGTCGATGGGGGCAGTGACGCTTGATCTTTGAAGAGCATCTGTCTGGCGAGACAGTGAAGCCTCGACGTTTTTCCGCTGTGTACAGTACCTATAAGTTCAATCCATACTTTTACCCTAGTCACGAACCTTGGAAGCGATTCCATTTCTCGCTCTCGTCACGAGTCGTTCTCATTACATACTCTGTCGGTTGAACGTTTCAATCTCTGTGAAAGCCGGGTTCTGCTTTCCACGCTCCCAAAGTTTGTGCTGCGAAATCTTTACAAAAGCTAGGCCCCGGCGGAACGAGTTCAAGGTATTCTGGAGCCTGTGAATGGAACACGCAAGTCAAAGTTCTATTTGGAACTTTACTCGAAACATTCCCCTGCGCTTTCGCGTCGCGGTTTCAACGTTTGCATGTATGTATTGGACTCCTCGTGAATGTGCGAAAATAGATCAATAAGATTATAGCAGTGAAAGTTGAGATCGCGGAAGAACGGCGAAGGGCCTGTTTTTGTTTTTGTTTGTTGTTCGGTAAGGCTTCATCAAGAAGTAAAATGACTCCGAGAGCTACGAGAGTCTAACGATTGAAAATTTGACTTCAGCCGAAGACAAGTTAACTCAAAAGCAGCAGCACGAAGTTCTGATCGCCAAATTTCCCACGGTTCAGAATGAGATTGTGATACGGAGGACCTCTTCTGAGAATACGTGTAGGACCGCGAACGCGACTTAAGTGGTAAGTGAGCTGCACCGGTCCCGTCGATAGAAGGATTGAAGACTTTTCTACAGTGCAAGCGCAAAGCTTGGACAAGTACACAAACTATTGATCATCTGGCATTCCCTCAGCGTGTTTCTCTGGGCTCTCCAGTGCGGCGCGTTTCTCACCCACAGACGCCGTTGATCTGTTTGCGAGGGTGGCAGGACCTTTCTCAGGATCCCCTATGTGCTGTGTCGGCGTCGCTGCTCCCTGAGACCCAATCCCATCAGCTCCTTCCGCGGCATTCTTCCGCGCATCCACAACGCTCTTGTGTGCTTCCCATCCGCCCTCATAGCCAAACCATGTGAAACGCGCACAGTGCGGACCACGGAGCAGAAGAACGCCCAGGATCCACACATAGAATCCCATGTTGAGCGCCGCTGCCGGGCGCCAGCCGTAGGTCGTGAAGACCTGTGTCCCTGCCGCTGTGCCCATCAGCTGCCCAATAAACACCTACGTTGTGCGATATCAGCACAGGTGCTGAGAGGAGGCAAGGACGATCTAACCGATAGCATGAAAACAGCGTTCAGCCGTGCCCGCGCCGATGGCAAAATGCTAGATGCAGCGGCCGTCAGTGATTATATGAATAAGTAACCAGGTACCTGAACACTGAGGTGGCGAGTGACATTTGCAGCATCTGACGGAAGACGTCGAGGCCCATGATGACAACGACAATTGCAGCGACACTGACGTCGCCTGCGCCGACTTGTATGGCTTGGAACACGAGGAGCGCAAACGCAGCCGCGAGCGACGCGTACCATGGGATCAGCTTATCGATACCGCGTCCAACCACGGGACCGAATGCGACGCCGAGGATGCCGATGAGCCCAAAGAGACCGATGGTTAGTCTGCGGCGATGCAGTACGTCAGCACGGTCAAATAAATGAATCTCGGGCCGCACGTCGAGTAGAAATACGGCGGGCCACCAAGGAGGAAGGTGAGTGTGACCCAGAAATTTGTGAAGCAAGCGCAGGACGCGAGGTTGGCGAGACAGGCCTGGACGAGGATTGGCTCTGTGTAGGCGAACTTGGCCATGGTGCGCAGGATGCCCCAGTATGACATATCTTGGTTCTTCGCCGGGTAGTCCGGGATGACGAAGTAGCTGGCGAAGAGCACGAGATACTGGACACCAATCGCGAAATAATATCTGTCACAAGGAGTGAGCCGTAGTCCGCTACTTTTTGCAAAGGGATGACATGGGACATAGGGCAGTGTAAGACTTACACCACGCGCCAAGAGGTAAACTCTGCAATGATCCCTGCTATCACACGGCCTACGAGGATCCCGAAGAGGAGGCCGGAAAATACGACAGATATTGCGGTGGCGCGGTGTTCCGGTGGGGCAAGGTCGGCGGCGAGCGGCTGGGCGAGAATTGAGATTTTAACCGCACATAAGTAAATATCTTTAAGCGTACGATCAGAATTTGTGGAGTTACAGACACCACGCCGACGAGAAACGAGAGTGCTTCGAAGACGAGGAGATGCGGAGTCACGGCCAATCCAATGGTTAGCGAGGCCGAAATGACCGCTAGAAAAATGATTAGCTGCCTCCGCCGCACAAGGTCGCCCAATGGAGAGATGAATAGGAGTCCTGTCGCATATCTGGCCAGTCAACAGGACGGATGGGAGAGTTGATTAATAATATGTACCCAGCCTGCAGCAGTGTTGGTACTCTGAAGTCATGTTAGTGTGGTCCTGGGAGCATACGCGTGGATTACCGAGACACCCGATTATATGGGACGCCGAATGATTCAGAGAATTGAACTAGAAAAATGTTATCCAATAAACACGCAATTTCGAACCTGAGTACTCAATAACGGCTAGTGGTTGAACTTCGAGTAAGCGAACGAAACAAAGATTAATCAAACAACCGCCGGCTCACCTGGCAATAGTACAAATTGGCGACGGTGAAAGTGCTCGCAAAGCCGAAGAGCACATTCAAAACGATTCCAAAATGGAAAGGTTTCTCGGAGTCGTATCGAAGCCGTTGGGGAATTGGGATGAACCCAAAGTCGTGAGTCGTAGAGGATTTTTGGCGTTCAAGAGGGCTGTCCGACGAATTTTCGCGCGACGACATGGTGGTTTGGGGTTGGTCAAGCGCAAACCACGGACCTTGTACTTATGGCACAGCCGGGTCGGCATTGGTGCACAGCCGGGTACCCCAGTGGAGAAACTTTTTTCCCCGAAGGGCTACTTTTAATCTTCCAACTATTATATTTATATCCTAGGCTATTTTTGCTCAGGTGTGCTTTGACCTTTAGGACTACACAGACGAAAGGCTGTCGATTTGCTGTCGATTCAGCTGCGATTCACAACGTCTTGTTTATTTCTGTTTGGTAGATGTTCAATTTTGTTCTATTCTTTTCACTCTCCGACAGCTTCGAGTTGTTCCTGCATGTGTTTACCCGGTCCATTCAGTGTAAAATTGGATTTGTCTCCGTAGTATCCCGGTCAAGATATCTGGATGTCCGCTGTGCAGCATGACGCTCAATCTATCAATGCGAACGGGATAATTTATCGACTGTCATAAATATTGTACTGAGTCTAGCTATGGGAGGCTGAGGTTACTAGTAGCAGTGCAGCAGTGTTTGAATTGACAATGGGCTGAGTCTTAGCCAGGTTTTGACGCCAGACGGCCATCAAATCTGATGTGATGGCATCAAATCGGCTACGAGCAGACGGATCATAAAGCCGATGAGAATTCAATCTGTTTTCTACCACCAGTGACCACGTTGTCCGCAGGCTCCAGTACCGCTTGCTACCTTCACACTTTTCCTGTTCTTGGCAGACTCAAGAACTCACAAGACTTCTTGGGTCGTCGTAAATGACGGTAAATCCCTCCTGAACCGTCCCAATACCATGTTTGTTTACTTTGCGGGCTACTTGTTGGCTCCTTGACAAAGTAATTTTTTGACGTCACGACTCAGGTACGCCGGAGATCTAAACCATTGTACTCGACCCCTTGGTTGGTACAAGCGTTGTCAAGACTGATACGGTAATATGACCTGATTCAAAACGAATTCAAGGCTGGGATCAAGGTGAGACATATAAGTGAAGTTATTAATTTGCGGGACGGCTGCTATGAATTCGAAAGCTAAACTCCGAGGAAGAAAACGTCACCTGCAAGACACAAGAAGAAGCGAAGTGATCGATCACAGTCATGCTTCTTGATCATCGATATCTATCCGCCATATGCATCCTTGAACAAGAGGTCTCGATGGCTCAGATCCAAAGATCTACCCTCTTGTGCTTCATTGACACTAAGACCTATTGCCCCTTCCGGAGCAGATGGCTAAGGTGAGTTGTTTAGATAATCATATTCTCCAGGCTTCAGCTTTCGAAAGGGTGTTTAAAATCACGGTTTTGGTTTGCTGGTCCAGTTCTCCGTATATATAATTTAATCATGACCTAATGCCTACTTTGACAGCGGAAGTATCGCATTTTACCTTGTGAAAACGGCGAACTCGACCCGTGCTCACGGCATCAACTTAAATAATACTCTCCATCCTACAATAATCTAACAATCTTCTGGCCCGTCTTAGGGCTCGTTGTACTCACGTTCGCTTTCTTTCCAGATCTCAGTTGTTGGGTTTTCTCAGGCTGTCTTTCCAGATCGACGGCTTCTCTTTTCTCTTTTGTTTTCGCAACGATCGGAAATACAAGAGAGTCGCATCCGAGTCTCTGATAAATGTCTCATCAAAATTAGCCGGATTCGTTTAAAGGTGGGATACTTGATGGTGTGTAGCGCTCCGTGGACGAACTTTGCTGCACCATGACGACGTCAATCCCCCCCGAATCTGCTCCCTGTTCAGCGGCATCCAACAAGACCACTCCTTCCTCCTTCATGCTTCCCGACTTGGTGTCTCACTGTCCGTTCCCGCTGATCTACCATCCGGATGGGGACGCCGTGGCGCAACAGTCGGTCGATTGGCTCGACACAGGATGCCCCGAGCTCTCTCCGAAGCAACGGAAGGCCTTGCATGGACTCAAGGCTGGAGAGCTCACTGCATACTGTTACCACACCGCGCCAGCCGAGAGGCTGCGCGTTATTTCGGATTTCATGAACTATTTGTTCCACTTGTACGTTTTTTCTTCTCTTCGGTACCAACGGCCACTGAAATATTTTTTCGCAGAGATAATATCAGCGATGGCATGATGACGCGCGACACGGAAGTCCTATCTGATTCGGTGATGAACGCACTCTGGTTTTGCCATTCGTATCGGCCTACCAGCGCGCAAGGTAAGAAACAACCCTCGGTCGAATTAAACGCGGGAAAACTGGCCAGAGAGTGCGTAACCTATCTAGCTCTTCCCGTGCGTTACTTATCGTTTTATTTTCAGTTTTTGGGCACGGTGCATCCCCGATGCGGCGACGGGAACACAGGAGCGGTTCAAGGAGACGCTCGAGTTGTTCTTCGAGGCTGTTAACATCCAGACCGCAATGCGCGACACAGGAGTCATTCCCGATCTCGAGTCGTACATTTCACTTCGTAGAGATACCTCTGGTGCGTTTCAGTCCTTCAATATGTGGCCGGCTAATTAACGGCTCATATCAGGCTGTAAACCTTGCTGGGCCCTCATCGAGTCCGTCGTTCTTCGTCTTCGGGCCATTACTTTTTTATCTGACAGCCACTCAGGTATGGCCTCGACATCGACCTCCCAGACTTCGTAGCCGAAGACCCCATCATCATGGCGCTCAACCAGTCCACGAACGATCTCGTTACCTGGTCCAATGTACGCAACTGCTACTTAATCATCTCCGCATCTAACCTAACCCTCATCGGCGCAGGATATATTTTCCTACAACGTCGAGCAGTCACGCGGCGACACGCACAACATGATCACCATCCTCACGAAATACCACGGCCACACGCTCCAAACCGCGATCGACTACGTCGGCGACCTGTGCCGCCAGACAATCGAAGCCTTCACGCGCGACCGTGCCTCCCTCCCCTCCTGGAACCCGGAGATCGACGCTATGGTGCAGCGTTATGTCGGTGGTTTGGAGGCCTGGATAGTTGGGTGCGCCTCTTCTATCTTCTTAATTATGAACCTACGGCTGAATGGTGGTTGTGCGAGGAACAGCTCTCTCCATTGGAGCTTTATGACGGAACGGTATTTCGGTAAAGCTGGCGCAGACGTGAAACAGCATAGATTCGTTTCACTTCTGCCGTTACGGTCGTGATGTCTTCTTTTTCCGTTTACTTTATTCTTTATTCGATTTCGAACCGGGGGTGGTTGGTTGATTATTTTTAATATACACTGCTAGCAGTCTAGTGATTCAACACGAATAAATTCGGTCTAGAACTTGAGGTGCGGGCCGTTCTGCATCTTTGACGGTATCGGTGTTTCGTGAGGGTTAGAAATACTTCACCGACCTCCTGTCGAATTTTGAATTAAATCTTACAAGTTGAACGTCAATCAATCACGGACCGGGATTTTTTTCTTTCGCTCGAAACACAGACTCGGTCAACTTGAATACCGGTTTGCGGTGAGCATTGAACACTTGACTCACATTATACTGCCAGTACCCACGCTGAGATACGTGTCCGCTGAAAGTCAACTTCGTGTTTCACTGTTTTTCGACACTGTTCACTGTTGCGACGGCGGAGGAGTGTCTGGAATTGGTTCAGCCTGAATATGGCCCATATAATTAAAGTCGTCAATCCGTTTGAAAAGTTGCTGTTGGTTGGACGCCGTACATAGTTGAACTTGAGGTGGAAGGAAGTGTTATGACTTATTAGGATGGGAACCCGTCGGAGTTTTTGCATACCTCTGCTTTCCTCCTCGACACCATGGCGCGCGGGTTCGCCGTTGGGCTTCTGGACTCTCTCATCGCAACAGTATTTGGAGGCTTGCCTGGTCAATCCCATTACCGTCGTGAAAGATCGCATCCGCCATGTATCAATAATCGATCGATCATCGAGCATTGGACTCACAAGAATCTGAAGGAATCCCGCAATTGCCTGGTCCAAGATAACGTGCTTGCCGCTACTAATGTCTGTTTCCCGTTACTAGAGTGTCTATCAAGAGACTAGGTCCAAGAAGTCATCTCTCAGTCGCTATGTTTCCAAGCTTTTCGTTTGCAGCAGAAAGGACTACACGGCCGACGATATACGACAACGGACGAGGCTCGCTCGCGGTGAGTGGCTGGGAATACATGTACATGTGAAGCACAATCAACTGTGTAATTAGAAGTGCTAGATGTCTGGCAGTAAGTGCATAACTCATTAATCTATTAGAGTAGTATGTGGGGGTCATGGAGCACGCCGGTCCTAGCGACGGCGTACCCACTTGTGCATCAAGCGCGAGTTAGTACTTACTCACTTGTGCTTCAGCTCGCGTAGGGCCTTCAAGACGTCCTTCTCCTCCTGGTTCCACTCCCCCGTCCACCCCGTCTCCTGGCGCTTCATCACCGACGCCGACATGCTTTTCCCGCGGGTACGGCGGGTGGCCTTGCAATCGATGACGCTCGCGGAGCGACGCATGTTGTTCGGGAACCATGCGACTGGCGCCGCCACGCGGTCCGATGCGACTGACGGCCGTCGCGACTCCGCCGACGTACGCGGCGAGTCAACCGGAAACGCAGACGGTGGCGGCACCACAGCAACCTTCGTGCCCAGGCCAGCCCACTCCTCGAGTGGCGTGAGCTTCTCGAGGTCTTCGTCGTCGTCGTCGGAGCCGTCGGACGAGGAAGCGTCGCTGCGGCTCGGCGGGGCGATGGGACGGAAGACGAGCTCCGGCGGGACGTTCTCGCCCAACGTCCGTGTGAGTCGTGCCATCTTCCTGCGCCGCGCAGCGAGCGCCTCGTCTAGCGTGTCGCCGCTCATTGTAGCGTCCTCCTCGGGCGGCGGCGAGGTCGGCGACTCGGGGAGTGCGAATGACATGGGGCGGCCCCAGGCCTGGGAGTTGGCGCGGCCGCGGGTACGTGCTGGAATGGTGTTGATACGCAGCAGCAGCGTCGGGCGGTGGGCGGACGTGGGGCTCGTTGCCGCCGGGAGGAGCGCCGCCGGGTCGCGCTCCGCAAAATCGGAGTCGAAAGAGAGCACGGACCCGGCCGTGGAGGCGCGTTTGTCGGCGCTGGCGAAGGTCTGTGAGCGCAGCGGGGAAGTCACGGTCTCCCGCTCGTCGAGAAGGAGCGGCGTGGTGCCCAGGAGTGCCGAGAGCTTGCGTGTGGAGCGCATGAGGCGCAAACGCTGGGGTTTGGGGAGGCAGTGGGTGGTGGGAGGGACTGTAGCAAGCATCGTGAATGGTTCGTGGCGGCGTGAAGCGACTGTGGGTGGTGGTCGGGGTCGTTGCGGGGAATGGGCTAATAACAAGAAGAAAAGCCTGCGGCGGAGTCATCATCACGATCGGTGAGGCGATCCCTTATATCGCTTTGACCGTGTTTCAAATTTTCTGAAACACGAAAAAAAAGTGTCAAATAAGCGTCGCAACTGTTTCCGTCCTCTCCGTCGTCACGCCGTGCTCTTTGCTCGCCGCAAACGTTACTGCGACGAGACGACGGCTGGTTTTTCTCGCCTCAAAACAGCTTGCTCGCCGCCTGTTGGTACCTCTCGCCGAAACAGGGCCCTTCAAATGGTTGAAACGTCTCAGGTTGACGTTCCGTTGACATACTGAACGTGGCGCCGAAATTGGATTTACGGAGACAAGCCACCGGCTTCGGTTTCGGTGGACCTATCGTCAGCCGCATTTATTATATGGATCCACACCACATACCTTGAACTGCTGTGGTAACATTCTTTGGAGGTGGCTTATCTTCCAAACTTCCCATTGCTTTCAAACGCTCACGGAATTGCAGGATTTCTCAAGAAAGGTACCGCAGGACGACAAACCAAGAAGACCGAACTGCCTTTCCCCCCTCGCAATGCAGCGCGGTTCTGATTCGGACCACGGCTAGCGGCGAACGAATTCCGAGTGGAAAAAAAACGCACGGTATGATTGAGATCGCCGACGCACCAGTCAGAGTTTGTGGACCAGAGGTTGAGCTTAGTCTCTCCTAGACAGACTACAAAGGTTCGTTCCGTAGGTTGAGCTCTAAGATTTCGAATCCACGAAGGGAAGCCGTCCTTGAGCTTGAGCCATGGAAATACCGTCGGAATTTCTTAGAGCATTGAAATACCGTCGGAATTTCTTGGAGCATTGACCTAGCTTCCTTTCCTGCTTCCTTCTTCCTTCTTCCAGCTCCTAAATCCTTCCTTCAGCTCCTAAATCCTTCTTTCAGCTCCTAAATCCTTCCTCCAGCTCCTAAATCTTGTCAGTCAGCCCTCGGATATCGACGCTCGGCATCGGACAACTGCATGAACTGACCACGGCCTTCAGCTCGTCGCAGCGACCCGCGGCACCCCCTGCGCGTCTGACTCTGAGACATGGCCATGTCTCAGAATTTCAAGTCAAGCACTAGTCTCTCATAGACAGACGCTTCAACATTTCGAGCTCGTGCCTCGCTTGTTTCAGTCTTCCGGACGGATGGTTCAGAATCACTTGCTGCTCAAAAGACTTCTGGGGCGTTGAAAAAAGTATAAAACCTGGCGTTATTTTCCGCACTTCCCTCGTCAACTCGACTTCCCCGCCTAAAACGTTCCACGACCACCTTTACGATCACTCGCCTCAACACAATGCTCGCCTACTTCATTCCCCTTGCTATCGTCAGCTGCGCACCCCTTCTCTCGTCCGCCTCACCCATCTTCAGAGTTGGCGGCGCAGCCACGGTGACGCTCACCATCTCCCAATCCCCGAGCGCAACTAGTACTCCCACCTCGGGTGCTCGGGTCCCGAAGCGTCATTCCAGGCGGCGCCATTCCTCTACATAGTCGCTAGCCATGTCCTTCCCAGTGCTGTCAGCGTTGCGACGGGAATCGTCGACCTCACCATCGTCTCAGGTGCTCTCTAACCTGCGGACACCCGTGAGCAGCCTTACCAGTGCAGCCTCTGGGATAAGGGGATCCCTGAACCAAGTAATTTTGCACAGCTTCCGTCCCATTGCTCCTGTACTGATCCCCGCATAGGTTACGAATACGAATGAAATAGCGAATCTTTAAAATATAACGCCAAGTTTCCACCAGTTTTTATTAATAAATCCTGGCGGATTACAGTTTTGTAATATCGGCTCAAGGCAGCTTGATGCCTTCGTCGACTCTGCGCAGGGCAAGCGCAGGCAATGAACGGATCTTGTCAGCACCGCTGCTCACTCCGTTTATGCTCCAACCACTGACGCGAGGTTGATACAGAGTGATCCTTCGAGCAGCACGTCTTCGGGCGACGGCGCCGGCCAGGTCTTCGATGAAAGTATCAATCTCGTGAATCAGATAGGATGGATGATCTTTCAGTTTCAGGTATGTACACTATTCTTTTTACACCGTCCACCGTTTTCTCACCATGTGCATGCTTCTTTTCCCTCGTATGTAGATCAACGCCCTCACTTCCGCTTCATCCTCGAGAAGCCCCGACTTCTCCGCGCTGCGCACCGCCCTGCAACGCCTCCATGGCCAGTCCGTTCTGCAGGTACGCTGATCCCGTTCATTCCTCATCGCCCCAATTGCTAACTCGTTATCCAGAGAACTTTCGCTGATCTTGCTCCGCACTGTGACTCAGTCGTCAGCCCTCGCCAGTGAGCCCTCGCCAGTTCATGGCAGGCCAAGAACGCTGCGCTCGAGTCTTGCACCGCGAAGCTTTGATGGGCTACATGGTGTAATTGACTTCGAGCTGAATTGATTCAGTTTCCGGATAAATGGACATGCATCGCATGCGCACAGACGAAATTCAATACCTTTTGGAAATTGAACCACTTGTATATGTACGTACCATAGGTTAACAGGGTGTCCTACCATCATCGACACTTGTTGTTGAGAAGTTGCGAGTAGGGGTTGTTGATAAAGAACCGGCAGAGGCTCTTCGAAGGTTCGCACAAAACTTGTAGGGAACAGTTTGGGAACAGTAGATAATAATTCTTAGATAAATTACAGATGGATGCATAGCTACTTATATATGTAAACTAGGAGTCAGCAATATTCATTGTGACTCACGGGAAAGAACATTGTAGAATAAGTGAGATACGGGATGTCCGAGTTGCCCGATGCCCGAGGCGCATAGCTTCCGGGTCGTGATTCAACAATTGTGAGAAAACTCGTCTTTTGGATGATTGAACTGGAGGGGTGCCTTCAACGCTCGACGTTGAAGGGGGAGAATATTCGTTCGGTGGTATCAATGCTGAAGTGCTGAAGCTGCTGTTTACTGCTACGTAGACTCTCCAAACCCCTCTGAATCTCTTGAATCACCCTCCACTTTTTTTTCAACTTCCGGCAGAGTTTCGGCGTCTTCGACATGCCGGGGTCGGCTGCGGATTTGTCACACAGAACTTTCTGGAACAACCTTTTGCCACCTCAGCATGCCCGTCGTCTGCAGGAATTGCGGATACCACCCCCAGTCAGAGCAGGAGCTCACATCCCAACTCTCCACACACTTTGTCCACGTGGACGGAGATACTCATGAGGCACGGCGCGCACGCCTCGAAGAGGTAGAAGCACAGATTCGTCGCCTACAGGGACAAATTCATGCGCTCAGGAAGGAGAAGTCCGGGCTGAAGGAACACTTGGACTCCATTATCTATCCGATCCTCACCATCCCCAATGAAATAACATCCGAAATCTTTCTACACTGCTTGCCCGGCAATGGACGCGTCAGGCCGTCCAAAAGGGTTCCGCCTCTATCGTTGATTAGAGTCTGCCGCCACTTTCGGCATATTGCTCTCACCACTCCCGCTTTGTGGTCCTCGATATGCATAGATCTACGCTGTTCTCGGCCATACGAAAGGAGGTTCACCCAAGGCTGGTCGCACATGGTGAACAAATTCACTTTGGACAGCGGTGTAGGGAACCTGGTTGACCGATGGCTCTCCCGCGCAGGCGGCTGCCCACTTTCCATCACATTCCGAAGCGACATTTTCAGGACCACTTCCCACATCCTTTCCGTTCTAGCAAAATTCTCATCGCAGTGGGAGCGGCTGGAACTAGAGGTTTCACCGAAAGACTTGGCGTCCTTACAGCAGAGCTGCGGTGTCTTTCCCATGCTGCGCCAAAGCCAGCGCTGGTCAACCCCTCCCCGGACACGTCACGTGCACGGTTTCCGGGCGACGGCGGGAGGTAGCAGTACGCTTCTAACCGCGAATTGTGGTGGCTTGCCTCAGTTGGATACGACGTTCCTGTGTCGTAACCGGAGCGTTCTTTATGTAATCTTTTGATATTTTATCAGACTTGTGTTGGTTCGAACCCTACCTAGGCACAATTATTTTTACGTACTTTAGAGGCCTGCGAACACGAGAGGAATGCATCACGCTCGCGAGGAGTTAGGGCAAGCGCAGCGCGCCCTAACTCCGGGTCTTCCAATGTTGTCTAGCCTCAGACTGGTTAGAGTTAGGGTCAGTATATAGAGAAAAACTAGCGAACGAGTCTTTAGCGTGCCTACCTGAGCTGCCCCGGCTCGGGGGACCCCCCGAGCGCAGCGAGGGAGGGGAGGGGCAGCGAATGGTAGGTACTCTTCGCGCCCAGAAGACACGGTAATGAATTTGTACGAAATAAAAAGAAATCCCTTTCACCGACTCGAACTCTCGCGAGTATAAGCATCACGTGATCTGTCCGGGGAGGGGAGGACCAAGGGGATCTTGCGCCAACTGGCTCTGAAATCACCGCTGACGTCGGAAGTCGATTTTCGGAACGCGGCGGCCCTTTGTGAAGCCCGTATGCTGTATGACACGCCAGTATCATGGGTGAAACTTAGGATGGGCGGTCTGACCCGTCTCGAAATCGCCACTGCTATCTCATTTTCCAGGTTCAAAGACATTTTGACGGCTTCCCCGCAGCTGGTCCACTTTGTTGGGTTTGTTTACAAGGCTGATGATGACCAACCTGTATTATCTCCCCACTCACTGCAGTCTTTGGACATCAGTAGAACGACCAACCTTGATTTTTTGCTTCTCCCTCATCTTCAAAATTCGCGATCAGAGATGTTTTCGCGGCGAAAGCGGAAACCATTTTGCAATTTTGCGCCCGATCCACATGCTCTCTGCGTCATCTGCACATTTCACATATCAACCCAGACGATGTGGACCGGTTGTTCTCTTTTCTGAAGGCTCTTCCCTTCCTGAACAGCCTACAGTTAATCATGGAGGAAGACGAATGCAAGGCCGAGTACCCAGACATGGAATACGACGTTTTCAACCAGCCTGACTTCCTCACGACACTCGGGATTGTCGAGCCTGGACCAAGGTGGTCATTCGAGCCTATAATTGATATGTTGTCCGCACGGCGGAAACGGAATTGCCTTCTCACGGATGTCGAGATCGTCATTGAAGACGCGGAAGAGAAGTGGGATACATACTATCGCTTCGGCCTTGACCAACACATCGAACCACTTATCGCAGACGGTGTTCGTGTACGCGTCAGGCATGTTCCCTTAGAGAAGCCCGTGCGTATTCCAGACGATCCGACGATCTCTCTTTCAGACGACGAGGAGGAGGTATCGTTCCCGTAGATGGAGACCGGGGTGAAGGGAAATTAAAAGGGCAGGGGTGACGGCCGCGCGAAGCCCAATTATGCACATATTTTCTCGACTCAACTCTTTTGTTTCCGATCCTATCCTTAGCTTCAAGCCAAAAAATCTGCCGTTTGAATCTCGTCGAACTTCCACACAATTTTTTGCTTGAGCAGGGAAATATATATTGCAGCCTCAAGACAGTCAAGTGAAATGTTCACCACATAAACCCTGGACCTAGTTTGGATAATTATACCGGATGCCACTTAGCGCTCAGCCTCGAAGGGGAATAAAATTCGGCCGGGGTGAGCGCTGGTATCAATGCTGAAGTGCTGGAGGTATTGTTATCTGATACGTAGACTCTCCAAACCCTGTGTTGTGTCACCTCTCCGCCTCTGTTCAACTTTCGACTTGGTTTCAGGATCTCGTTCCGCGCGGACTCAGCTGCATGGATATCGATACTGTCCTCCTTGATTCAGGCAAGTCGGATTGCGTTTCAGATATTTTGCATCGGATGTTGTGGAAGCAGAGCACAGGAAGGATGATCTTGAGGAACTGCTGCAGAGCAGTGACCGAAGTTCACAAGAAATTTATCGATTAAATTTGCGACTTGAATGATCCTATATGAGAAATCATTGGGCGAGAAGACATGGTGGAAGTACAGGAAACAAAGAGATCCCAAGACGATCCACACTTACACCTCTTGCCGGGGTGCGGCACGCTCATCGATAATCCACGTCATGATGAAATTGAGGCGGAGCTTGAAATCCACGTGTGGGCGAAATCCTGCTTCTCACCACCATGTTGTGCGAATCCTGCAATGCTCTGATTCCTCTTGTCCCTCTTGCTGCACTCCCTACTTCGGAACAGACTCATTTTTTACTGGACTTCCTCAGATCCTCACAATCTCCACTCGACTCATCCCACTACTTTCGCTCCCAAATCGCTTCGTCGACCATGATTCTCGCGCAGTACGACGACGAAATCGAGAGACACCAAAAGACCCTTCAGGATCTGATTGCCGATCGCTCGAAGGTTCAGGACTACGTCGATGGATGCCGGACTGTCTTTGCGCCCGTTCGGCGATTGCCACCAGAGATTTTGGGCCAGATATTCATGCCGTTCTCTTCGCCCTTTGCAGTGCCGGGAGATGCGGCGGAAGAGCTCAATAGCCTGGCTCACCTCGACTTATTGCGCCTTTCCCAAGTCTGCTCTCATTGGCACAGACTAATCATGGGTACCCCTAGCCTTTGGTCGCACATTGCCGTGAATGTGAGATGCTGGCCTAGAAAAGCGCCTGGATACGCTCCATTTCTACGCCTTCTGGACGCATCTCTCCAACGCGGAGCAGACTACCCGTTGTCGATCCGGTTCTCCACCGGCTCGTCTATTCGGGATGCAGATGGCGCGATCCTTCTCCTTCTTGCGGAGCATTCCCAGCGGTGGCAGCATTTGGATCTAGATTCTATATGTGACTGTTTCGCACCTGGAGCACATTGTCAGTGTGCAGGGAAAGCTTGACGCGCTTCAGACGCTTTCCTTACAGTACATGATCGACTCGGACCAGGGCGACACCAATCCCAAAAATACCACGATTTTCAAAACTGCACCAAGATTGACCGAGGTTTTTTTCGGTGCAGAAAATGCACGACGATGCCCCATTCTTCCCTGGAACCAGTTGCTATCTTTCACTTACCACAACCCCTATTACACGAACGACATTGGTTCTTTGTTGGACTTGATGCACAAGGTGTCCCACCCTGAAACAGCGTTTGCGCTTCAGCACCTCAAGACCCACTTTCACACCCTGCCACTCGATTTGCCATCAGTAACATCCACGATCGACTCCTTCACCCTCGGAATAGACTCGGATCGCCAGCCAGAACTTCTGGGTAGAATTTTAAGCTTCCTAACCTTGCCCCGCCTACGTCATTGCGCTTCCTCCGCGAATTGCGCCGCCCACCTTCTTGGCCGTTGAACCAATTCATGGCTCTTTCTCTTCGCTCCTCCTTCCGCGACACGCTCGTATCCCTCGATATCAGTCAAGTAACCATCACAGAGGACGACCTGATCCATTCCATCGCCTCATTGACGTCTCTCGAATGTCTGATGATCGCAGACCAACACCCACATTCATCTGTTTACCACACTCTGGTTACAGATGCGCTTTTGCGGCGACTCACCTTGATCCCTGATATCGATCCTGCTCCACGTCTCGTACCCCGCCTGAAATACCTCTCTTGCACCTCAGTCTTCCAATTCAACGCGCACCTTTATTTCAACTTCATAACTTCGCGCGTCATGCCCGGAATGGCACCATTCCACGGTGTTCTCCGCCGGTATCATGGGGTGACGTGCAACTTCGATTCCGTGGTCCATCAAAAGCTACTCGACCTCGAAACAGCAGGAGGGATTAGATTTCAGCTCGAGGGGTAGATCGACAGTGAGTCCTATTCATTTGTATCGTCCCAGCACTGGTTTATGCGCATAATTCAGGGTGTTGCTTCAAAAAGAAGATACTTACAATCAATTCAAGACCCCGCTGCGCCTGTGGTATTAGACACACAAAGCTTTATAATGATAGGTTGTAGCAGCTCCGTTGTCCTCATGTAAAATGAAGAACACCGATGGTACCGGTTCAAACTTGCAAAGGCGTCCCCAAGAACCAACGAATCCCTCCCCGGCAGTGAAGGGTTTATAAGCCGCATGAGTATGGGCACTGCCGATGGTGATTGCGCTGGCTACTGATCGCCCCTCACTGCATTTTATTTTGGTTCAAATTCCCCGATCAAGCCGCGATAGAATGGAACATCCGAGTGCCCACCGTGATATAAAAGCATGCCGTCCTCCACCCTTCCCGTGAGCCAGCCACCCACCATGGCCTCGTCACTCTCTTCGTCTCTCATTTATCGCTTGTTATTTCTCGCCGTCCTATTTTTCCGCCCAGCCAGCGCAGAGGTATTAGTAACAGGGACCCCTGCAATTATCATCCTGGTTATTATCCGTGCGTTGAGATCCTTTTCAATTTAAGCTTCCCCATCATTCGCTAACAGCAAGGAATCTTTTCCCGCCCAGTCATCCTCTTTATCGGAGTCCGAGTGGCCGCATGTTTCTTTTGCGCTCGGCGGAAGAACGCTCGCAAGCCGCAGATCTTCGTGCCGCCTGCGCCGCCACCCGCGCATGACCAGGTCCCGATGCTCCCAGTGCAGCAGCAGCAGGGCCAATTCCGCGACGCCGCCGCTGTTCCCGGCCACCCTTATCCGCCGCAAACTTATCCTCAGGACCAAAATACCTACCCCCAGAATATCGGTGGTTACCCGCAGGATTCGAATTCCAACCATTATGCTCAGAATCCCGTGGCTGGATACCCCAAAAATCCTAGCGGCAACCCGCAAAATACGGGATACAGCGCGTATCCGCCTGGACTTCCGCCGCCAGTTGCAGTTGTGGGTAGCTCGGATATTTTCTGTTGTTGCCAGTGGGTTGATGTGTTTACGCCAGTGATCCGTGATGTGTTCTCGATTCGGTTGGTTTGGGTGGGAGCTTTTTCATCGCGTAAAGCACAATTCCGCCTTGATCTTTGCATTCTGGGCTGTGATATATAAGAATATGTGAGCCCAGGTGAGCGGATTGCTTACCAGGGCGTCACAGCAAGCAAAGTCAATGTTCAAATTGTCAATGACAGGGTTCATTTGGGGTTCATAGAATATTCAGAATAAGTCAGTGGTTTGTGGAACCCAGTGAATTCATGTAACTAAACTTGCACACACAGTTGTTGAATGTCGCACAAGGCCCATGCTGGAATGCGAGCATGAAAAACAGCGACCCAGAAGATAAGCATATCAGCAGTATTTCAAGCCATCGTTCCGGAACGATTTCGATTCTAGGTAGTCATCGCTGGGAGCCGAGGCCAATCTTTGGTCCTAGAGGTCGTCCCGCAGAAGCATTTGAAGTGCCAAAGTCAATAGTTTGGAGAGACTCGGAGTAGTAGTTTACTTTGAGTTTACTGGTGTATCTTGTGCTTTTGAAGGAATCTGATGGGTATGGCACTGTCCAGGGTGGTTCCAGGACATCCAAAGTCGCCCCAGAAGAACCCAGGAATGCAGGAAAGAGATGTCGGGCTGAACGAGCTCGTCGACGGCAAAGAAAGAGAGGTGTGACGTCTGCCAGTCACGAGAATTATCTGGTAAATGGCCAAACTTCCGACTTCGGAGTCTCAAAATATTATTCTGAGTAGATAGAATCTCTCCTTTGTGTCGTATATACCCACTGGAATATTTTCGCGAAATTAGAGCTACATGGAGGGGTGCTACAGGCAAGACTGCCACATATCGCCACATAATGCCACATAAACACAGCCACTGCCACATAACACCCAGCTGATCCGTTAATAAACCCTCGATTCAGAGTCGCCGTCCTCATCGCATATATTATCGAACAAATCTGTTATCGTTTGGATGTCGAGTTGTAATCACTGTCCCGGTTAATGTCGCTACATCTTCGATTTCAATATACACACATGATAATTCAACTGCATCGCCCCTGTTTTTAGAGAGGGTTTTAAGGCGCGATCGTGGAAAACACGGAACACCCTTCAACCGACGCCTCTCGCAGCTTGTTGCTGTTGCATCTTAGCACTGTTAGGGAACTGTATTCTCAAACCCCACCGGTACCCTTGTAAAAGTTGCTTGGAATTCAATTCTTTTTCCCGCTGTCGGCCCATGATCAACCATATTCGACCACATTCATCATCGATGAGGGTAAGAACAATATCTAGCAATAGGGAGAAGAACATGACACTCCAGACACATAAATACAGTATCAACACCAGTCCAGGATATCAAGCATCATACTGATACTGTACGACAAATCAACGAATTGCGAAGAACAGACGGAGACGAGCACGAAATAAAATACTTAGCGATCAATCTGTCCCCCACCACCCTCCACCTTGGTATGCCAGCGCCTCCCACGCACCCTCTCCTTCCCTCGCACTGCCTAATACAACCCTCCATCGCTCCAGCGATAACCCTTCCCTCCCCAGGTCCCAACCCAAAAAACCTACAACCGAATAACCCCACCGCCCTCCTCGCCCATCCGCCCCCTCACATCTGCAACCTGCTGCTCCGCCGGGCCATCCTCGTCATCATCCCCAAGCGCGAACGTCTGGTTCGTGTCCCGCCTCGCCGGGGCGGGTGCAGGTGCAGGTGCAGCGCTGGGTGCGTGTGCGGGTTCGAGTGGATTTTGCGCGGGATTTTCGCCCCCATGTTGAGACGGATTCTCATCCCGATACTCCCCCTGGCTATGCTGCGCCCGTGTAGGAGACGACTGCCTCAAACCAGGTACCGGCATCCCCGCCATGAGCTGCGCCTGGTGGCTCACCGGATTCAGCCCCATCCCGCTCGGCGGTCCCGTCCCGCTCCCCGTGCGCGGTATCGGCGGCGAAGTCATCCCACCCATCCCGCTTCCTGTAGAGGGAATCGGCGGCGAGGTCATCTCACCGCCCGTCCCTCCACCACCCATAACCTGCGTCTGATGGCTCGCGGGATTCGTCTGCGGCTGCATCTGCTCCTTCCGCACCGATGTGCGCACGAACGGGTTCGCATTCGCGGTGCCGTTTCTGTTTCCGCCCCCGCTGCCGAAGACGCGCTCGTGGCTGTTGTTGGTATTGGTGGTGTTATTCGGATTCCCGCCAAATGAGCGCTCGTCATCCCCGCCAAACGCGCGCTCGCTATCCCCACCACCAAACGAGCGCCCATGCGAGCTGAACCCGCCAGGCCCGCCGAGACCGACTGGGCCGCGCGCGGTGGAGCTGAGGCCGCCTGTTCAGTAGGGGGGAAAATGCAGCCGGTTAGCATGATGGAAGAGAAGAGAACGGATAAACGCAACGCACCCCTCCTCCCGCCCGATGCCCACCACTCGCCCGCAAGCCCTACACACAATTAGCATAATTGAGGGCTCACAAAACCCAGAAAAAAAACGCAACGCACCCCACGCCTCGCGCCCGTGGTACGCCATCCCCGCGATGCTGAAGCGCGGCAGCGCGTCCGCGCCCTGCAGCTGCAGCACAAAGTGGTTGTAGAGCGTGCCGAGGACGACGTATGTGAGTAATATGATGAGCGCGGTGATGATTATGAAGGAGACGAAGCCGCCAAAGGTTACGCCTTCGCTTGTCGGGCATGCGGCCTTTATGTATCGAAAAAGAATAACGATGAGTTTAATGAGGTCTCAAGTTAAATTTAATTGAGGCGCACCTTAGTCCGCCATTCCACGAACCACGCACACGCGGCATCGTCTCCGCCGGGCGGGAGCTGCGCGACGAGCCGCGGCGAGCCCGCACCCGCCGACGGGTCGCAGACGAACTCGATCTCCGTCGAGCCGCGCAGCTGGTCCACCGTCTTGCCATTTGAGTCCCGACAGCTGGAACCGGAGGCGAGCGTCAGGTGTGGGTGTCCCGCACGGCCCGAGAACGATAGTGTCGTGTTCGTTTTGCTGGGATCAATTTCGTCAGTATTCCGGCGCGCAGAGTGAATTCGCCACAACGCCACCATGACAGTACGAATGGGAATGAAGAATGGACTCACCCCATAGAGAAATCACCGTGGTCCCTCCGTATAAACCCTCCCACAAGCGCCGGATCCTCCACTTTGAGCCCCCACGTCTCGTGCGACACGCTCTTGCACGCGCTCAGCACCATCTCATGCCCACCCGGCGTCTTCAGCGTGTAGTCCTTCCTGCGCGCGTGTAAGCTTCCAGCCGCGTTCCTTCCATCTCCCAAATCATAACCACAGAAATTGCTCGAGAAATGTAGCGCTTAAGCGGCAAATCCAAAGACCACGTATCCATCCGCAGCGAAAATTGGCGAAAATGCAAAAGCGGGTACGCACCCAGCTTGGAGGCCATTGAGATCGTAGTATTTCCCTGCGTTGCGTCCCTTGCAGCCGTTTTCGTCGGCATATGCTGAGCAGAGGATGGTGAGGCAGAGAAGAGAGAGGAAGTGCAGTGGTGGTCGCGCCATGGAGGCGGTGTGTGTTTGTCCTTGTTATGCAAGGGCCTGAGGCAAATAGGTTGATAACCGGTGAACTTGCCTCCACCTTTGAACGCAACGCGTAGTGCACCCCAACCGAAAGTGATTCCAGAAATTTGCAAGTCGTTCTCGCTATTTCCTGGTTGATTTTTTCCAGATGTTGTTCCGAATTCCTTGGTTGTTAAACGGGGTTGATCCACTTACACGCCCGATAACTCCTGCAGTCTACATACTCAAGGTGTATTGTAAAATTGACTCGGGCAACTACGTATGGATTGGGTGTGTCCAGCCAAAAAACAACTCTTTTTACAACACTTGGGTTCAAATTCATTGACGAGAAATGGTGCCAGACTGGCGGCTCTGCCTCTGAAAATGATCAAGATTTCCACGTCTACCAGAAAACCAGAATCACGATCTAGTTAGGGATTGTACAAGCAGAGTCAGAATGCCGCACATCGAAGGACCTGTTGATGATTTCCCGAAAGTTTTTCAAGGCCTGACTGGGCCTGACTTGAAAGTTATTCGAAAAGTTCAACATGTTACATTTGGACGATATTTTTCAAGGTCTGTGGTAAAGATTCTCTTTGGGGCGGGGCCAAAATTGAGTATATACGAGAGTAGTGGGAGTGGTACTCGTCGAATTAAGCGAGTCCCACTCACAAAATCAAGCAGCCGTCTTGCGATGAATATCAAATGATCGGCATTGCGCGGCATCTGAACCGCTGTTAATCGTGTTTTAATCATTTTTCACCGGAAGAAAGTATATTTGAGGACGGGGGAGACCCCCGCGGACCCCCTGACGCTCGCCGCGTGGCCCGCTGCGCGGAGCTTTTTTTTTTTTTTTTATTTGTTTTGTTTTTGGTGCTTTATCTCACATTTGGGGGTATATCTTACGCGGGGGACCCCCGCTGGCGCTCGCCGCTTGGGCCCACTGCGTGGAGCTAGGTTCGGATCAAGCCCGCCGATCATTGTTTGTTGATGCGAACAGCGTTTGGGTGCAAACAACCGGAGGGGCTTGGGCCAAGATGTGCGAAACGGGGGGGACGTTCGTCCCGCTCTACCACTCGATAATCGTACTATAACCTCTGGCTTTGCAGGAAAAAGTTCTTTATTAGAAGCAAACTTAGACTTTGGCTTCTTCAAAATTATATTCTCAGTAGCTATGGTCTTTCTCTGGAGCACTGATGTCGTCCTTCATGGAAATTTTACATTCTACTTTTCTTACAATTTCAATAGGTTCTTCACAGATATAAAACAATTTGGACCGCTGGCATCCTCCGGAATATAAAAACGAGTCATGAAAGCACCTCAATATTTATGATACAGCTGCGAGTGCAGGAAAAAATAATACCAAAAATGATGCCCAACTTTGGTCGACGTCCTCAGTCACGGTGTGACGTTTCAAGGCGGGGTCACATTGTGACTCCTTTGATCCTGCGTGAAATGACCTGTTTGAAAGGCATTGAGCCCCGGGGGGGAATTTCAAGTAAGGGGAAACGAAATAAGATACCTCTCACAGAGCAGTATGACTTTAGCTGATCGAAAACTCTCTTGCGAACCAAGGAATACCACTAAACTCTCCAAACATTGATGGCAGCCGAAATGTCTTGAAATATGCCAACCATGGGCGGGAATATTCTTTCGACTCAACTACTTTAATTCCATGCATATCAGATAGCATTTCCACCTGTGCATATTTCTTTATTGGACTATCTGAAGTCAGCAAAATAGTTTAAAGATCCCGGCTATTTTGATCACTTTGTCCCAAGCCTCTCTCCGAGATTGTCCGGCTTGCCGGACCGGAGACAGGCTTGCTCCGAACCTAGCGTGGAGCAGCCCGCTCGCCGCGGAGGCCCACTGCGTGGTGGTTTTAGCTTAATTGATCCAGTGATGGCAGGTGATGGCCGATTCTCACTGCCGCTAAGCGAGTCCCACTCCCAGCGCTCGCTTAGCGCGAGTCCCACTCATCATCTCTCATCACCATAACAACGGGATTTAAGCGAATACCACTCCCACTATTCTTGTCATTCCTCGCCAAAATTTCTTTTAGAACCCTGCCAGCTTCATGGTGGTCCAGCCATGCAACTGCGTCAATTGTCGAAACAGAACCTACCTGCATTTATTGGGTGCTTGCTGCTTGTAATAAGGTGCAGTCCGGTACCAGTGAACCAAATAAATCAAACAAAAAAAGAAAAAGCGCGTTCAACGACTTGATCTCCAACTGAGAAGCGCTGAAAAGAATTCAACAGTGAACACGCTGAACACGCCATCAAAGGATCGTTGACCAAATGATAAGCGTCGGACTTTCACACATCTTCCGGAGCCGTACTGCACTGCTTTTCTCGACTCACTTTCTCTCTCACACTCCCACAACAAGTTACGAAAAAAATCGTTCAGAAGTGAGTAGAAACCAGCTCACAGCAACTTTAAACATCCTTATCCAGAACAGTCGATGACATCGCCATTCACCGATATCCTTCATACCAACGCCGTGCCATCCGACTCGGAACGCGATGTCATTTACAATCTCCTCGAGGTACCGCGCAAGAAGCTGGCTGAGGCAACAGAGGAGATCACTCGCCTTCAGGCTATCATGGACGAGGCTATCAAAAGACGCGACGAGTTGCGAGAGTTTATCGATGCTCATCTTGCGTTGTTGTCACCCACACGCAGGCTTCCGGAGGACGTCATCCGGAGTGTATTTCTGGCGGCTCTTCCCTCCCCCGGGAATGCTTCCTTCAGCTCCGATGAAGCACCTCTGCTCCTCTGCCAGATCTGTCGATCCTGGCGAAACATTGCGCTGACGACGCCACGTCTATGGGCGTCTATTCATATCGTCCTCCCCGGCCAGGCAAATCTACCTCTTCTTACTGGGCGGGTGAAGACCTGGCTAGGCAGGTCAGGGACGGTTCCCGTCGCAATAACCATCGTGTCCTCTTCAACACCTGGTGCACTAGATTGTGACTGCTCCGATTTGTTGTCGGTTCTTACCGCCGCCTCTCGTCGGTGGAGATCCATCGAACTAGCCGCCTATCACACGGGCATCACCCCCCTGCTCCTCAGTCTGTCATCTGAAGATGTCCCCTTGCTGCAGAATTTGGTTATCAAGGACGACACGGCCGACACTACAACGCCGTTACAGATTTTGATGGGCACGAGTCTGCGAAGCTTTGCGTTTCCTGGCTCTGATTATTACTTGCACAGCTCAGTAACTTGGAGCTTGTTGAAACACCTCAAAGTCCACTGGAGTCACCGCTTATCGCCCTCCTCCGCCACTATCTTCCCTATATTGGCGCAGTGTAATCTGCTCGAGACTTGTGAAGTCACTCTTTGTCGTCCATGCGGCCCTTTGGACGTGTTTTCGCTGCCACATCTTCGGCACCTCGCCATCGTGGAGACGGGTGGAGTACCCTTTGACGCAAGCAATATTTTTAAAAGCATACAACTTCCATCTCTCCGCTCCTTGCACTGTCAAACGAGTTTCTCCCCACGAGATTTCGCGGAGTGCCTAATCCCCTCGATCGACACCCTCGAATGTTTATGGGTGTCGATACCGGCGTTAAAATCCGAATTTCTTCTAGCGGCTCTCGCCAACATGCCATTCCTTCAGGAATTGCAGATTATAGGGGATCCCGTCACCGGTCCCGTCACCGATGCGACACTGACTGTGGATCCGGACTTCCTTTCTCAACTCAGTCCTGATCAGGGTTTATGCCCCCGTCTACGACGAGTCGAGTTGCTCCATTTCGCCTGGGTGTCTGATCAGAGCATTAGAGCGTTTGTGAAATCAAGGACAGCACCACAGTCAACTCAGGGGGTCAACTGTCTTTCGCATTTCCGGTGCATCGTACATCGTTCAAGCCAAGAGCCGCTCGACCTGGAGGACGCTATAGCAGATGGTCTTGTGGTGGATGTTGAGTATATCACTCCAGAGTTCATGAAGTACTCTCCTTTGGAAGGCACGGGACGAGAGGCCGGTTACATGCATATGATCGCTCATGCAGCCGGTTATTAGTGTGCCGCGGACATTCTTGTACATGATCTGGGCATCTTACTTTGTGCTTTCTACAATAAAGAACATGTCCCCACTCGACGAATAAAATGAATCGGATTTCCATGAACGGTCAAGTTCCTGGACCATGGTACGGCTAGGCATGACGGAGCACGACAACGTTGCGAGTGTTCAAACCGCGCTTGGAAGGTTCCGGTAATTCAAGGAGGAGTGGTTGTTTCAATTGTTCTATAGTCATTTACTCAATGTCGACGGACCAAGTTCTAGAGGCAGGCTGCGGGGAATAGCAGGCTGTGAATGAGACGATGAGATTGCAGCGGCAGCTATCAGTAGACGCACAATCCGGCCCATATATCCGGCCCTCCAATTTACTTACTACCGCTCCGTTACGGCTAGTCTGGTGTTGCCCCACTTTTTCGCTCCAACCTCCGACACCATCTGCAGTGTCTGTAAACCGTGAGCAGGGCAGTGCGGCTTTTTCGAGAAGGTACTCGGAGCAAGGTCATTTCGAATGGCCATCAGGGTTTGTGATCCACCTGATATCCTACGCTACTCAAGGGGCGTCAACCCTCAGTGACGGGCCCGGGTCTGCACATTTCGAACACTCACGCTCGTTTCCTAGACATTACCAAACGTCACATGGGGGGCACTCGGACAGATCATTGTGCGTACGTTTCAGTCCGATCCAGTCCAGAGTTCACTTTACTAAGTCCAGCTCTTTTAATATGGCTGTCTCCTGATAGGTTTCCAATTAGCTTGTCTTTTAAAATATTATACCCAGATGATGATATTTGTCCGATTGGGAATGGCGAGGGATGTGATGACGAGGAACATTCTGCGGCCATTTCTCTAGATATATTTATACAAGTGGTTCCACAAAGAGATCCATCGAGTCAACCCAAACAACCGAAACGTCAGCCTATCAAAGCTTGGCGATACAAGTGTTGAACGCCGCGTTTTTGACCCGCCATGCTGTGGTGAGGACTGAGGACTGCGAGCCGCAGTGTGGGGCGAGTACAGAAAATGAGGTCTGTCAATGGGTTCAGTAACTGCGACAATCTCCGGTGGCTAGGTAGAAATGACTGACCTGGAGAGCAGACTGGAGGTGCTGCAGAGTTGTGCGCAGCGCTGAGTAGTCGGCATTTTTTATAGGTGCAGCCGAGGACAGGGTGTCAACCTGAGAAACGAACACGATAAGCAATTGGCGCGAGAAGTGGAGGAAATGGTAGGGTACCTGAGAAATTATTGCGAGCGAAGCGAAGCAATATACCCTAACACGTGACTAGCAGAGGGCTGGAATATGCAGTAAACACATACAAATTCTTTTCACTGTGGCTGACAGTCCCCGGAGACAGAATACCTTTAAGGTCGTTCAATTCTGATGGTATCTGGACGAGGGCCGCATTTTCGCGTTGCAATGGGGAATCTGATTCGAACCACACCACAATTGTGGATGTACAAGAAATATTTCTGCGCGTCCCAAAAAGGGTTGTGATCGGCGCCGACGTCATTGTCCGCATTTAGACGACGCGACCTCCTCGCGCTCTTTACTTCCTCTCTACATCTGCCGGTCACCCGCCTAGGTACTCCCATCAAATGAGCTACACCACCACTGCTGTCCCGTCGCTGCGAACATGTCCGGATTGCCGTTTGCGATTTCCTCGAACGTCATACGCCTGGTCTTCTTCAATGGGCAAGTGTCGCTCGTGCTCGCTGAATCTTCCTGCCTCGCACCCACTTCACATACCACTCCCAAATTCGCATCCAAATCATGTAGCCCAGCAGACTCGCTATTGCTTCACGTGCGACAAGCTGGTCGCCAACAACATTCATGCTTGGGACTGGATGGCTGATCTAGTGATGTCCAGGGCCCGGCTCGGCCTGGAAGCCCCGGCTTGGGCCCGGCTTGATGCGGCTTGGGCTTCAAAATCTCAAGCCCAAACCCGAAGCCCTAAACAGGGCTTGCAAGCCCAAGGCTTGGGCCTGGGCCCGGGCTTGCCCAGGAATTTTTCAATGCACCTTGAACATGCAAACAAGTGTGTAAATCATGGTTTTAGTGATAAAAGGGGTCTAGATTATAGCTCAAAACATTCCCCGAGCTCCCATTCGCATTTTTCAAGCACACAATGGTACAATTGCCATTTCGGGATTCTGTGTTGAATTTTTCAAATACATTGCAGGTGCCGTATACCTTGCTGTTTTCAATCATTGTGGGGAGGTAATTTCATAACCACATGTAATGTAATTGAGGATCGAAATTCTACAGTATTTTGACTCAAAATTCAGTGGCTGCAAATTAGCTTCACCACATACTCACAAGCCCGGGCTTCAGGGCCCGGCTCGGGCCTTGGAGACTTGAAGCCCAAGCCCCAAGCCCGTTCAAGCCCGCTGTCGGGCCCGGCTCGGCTCGGGCTTCCAGGGCCCGACTTGGCGGGCTTCCGGGCTTCAGGCCGGGCCCTGGACATCACTAGGCTGATCAATGCCGACCGTGTTCTATCGATCAGGAAGAGGCCGGCGCTAACGAACGCGCGTTTGCTGTTCTGGATGCTGAAGACGCTCAGGATGAAAGGGACGCTCAGGCTGAAAAGGACGCTCAGGCTGAAAAGGATGCTCAGGCTGAAAAGGACGCTCAGGCAGAAGAGGACGAGGAGGAAGAAACTGACCGGCGGCTACCACCGATCGTGATACCAACGACTGGCAAGGACTGTGCACTCTGTCGCGAATGGTGGCCATCTCGGAGCTATGCTGTTTCTGGGGCCGCTGGCCAGTCAGACCGTTGTCGTTCCTGTAGGAAAAGGGAGCTGTGTACCGGCTGCCACAAGGTTAAGAAGCGGCGTCACTTTCTGCGGCCTCCATCCTCAAGGGCGACCTCACTTTTCCGCACATGTTCAAAATGCCGGGGCAGCAGCGCCAACAGAAGGGGCCAGATGCGACAAGGGGCTATTGATAATGGTGAGTGAAGGAGTGTTTTTGCGTTGCTTAAGACGCTCACATTGCCGTAGGTCATCGCTGGTGTCAGATAGGGCGCCACAACGTTTCGATTGCAGATTGTACGGCGCCGAATGGAACTGTTTTCGAGAATTGTCAGGTCTGCCTTGCACAACGTCGGGCAGCCTACCGTATATCAAGAAACCAGGGCCCAGAGCAGGATTCTGACGATGATGGCCTTGTTCCCGATGAAGAGGATGGTGGCGTACATTCCGGATTTCTTGACGATGAGTATGATGCAGTCTTTGGTGACGGCGCGGAATTCCGTGGAATTGACCTCCCGGAGGATTCTGCTGTTTCTCCCGTTGAAGCAGAGTGCCTCCATCAGGAAAATGTTTTCCAGCTGGCATGTGCTGGCGCATCTGGCACACCTGGCAGACCTGGCGCCAGAGTTCAGAATCCGCCAGCTCATGCCAGAAGTAGCCAGAATAGATGATCATCCTGACCGTTTGAATACAGTCTCTTTGTGCCTTTCATGCGAGGGTACAACAATTTTCAATGCTGACTGATGGGGTTGAATCCCGCAGATGCACTATTTCAGCAAAAGCAACTTGATTATGGATGCGCAATGCAAGCGGGACGAGGAAAATTCTAAGTCATTCAAACTCCGACACCACGTGCATCAAATGGCGTGATTGTTGATGGGCAAAGTTGCCACGTCTCTTCCTTTTCCCCCTCATGTCGCCTCACTCTGCTCCCTCCCCACTGCCGTTGCCCGCCGTCAAGTTGTCTGTAACTGTCTCAAGAGTCTTACTTTGTCTCAAGCAGCCTTATTCAAGACTCGATGTGCCCTTATCGTCTCACTGGATACTGCTCTGGCTGGACTAGGGGCCTGGATGGCTTTGCATCGCTCTGCAGTACCTCAAGCTCGCTTCAAGACGTTTACAAGTATCAAGACCATACCTCACAGGATCTCAAGCTTTTGCTCTACATATCCCTCAGCCGAGCTCTCGACTCCACTCAGGTGCGTGACCCACTCAGCGCCGACTCTTTCCCTCACTTATCTCATCGCAGACTGTACTGCGGCATGATGGTTCACTGACAGGTCTCAGTATGGGCATTTCTACTTCCAGCACCAGGTGTGTCACTTTCTATCTGTCCTTGAATACCACACTGATGCATCTACCGTTCGTCTGTAGATAGCGCCAACCCGTGCGCGTTATCTCGATCTTTCTATCGATATCTGGCATCATTGTTGCTACTTACTACTTGCTGTACCTACTACGGACGAATGAATACACATTGATTTCACCCATCCGTGCACTGGCATTGAATTAAGCGATTCCGGCGCCAGATTATCGTTTTTAGAGCCATTTCTGGCGCCAGAAAACCTTCTGGCGCTCGCTATCTTTTAATGGAGCCAGACAAAATTCTGGCGAGCTGGCACGGCCTGGCAGACCTGGCAGACCTGGCACCAGCTCTGCCAGATGGAAAACATTTTCCTGATGAGTCAAGAGATTTGACGCTGCGCTTGACGACATTCAGATAGCTAGCTGTCAGTGCTGTCGAGAAGAGGGCTTCCATGTGAAGCTCAAGCCATCTGGGATGTGCTCAAGGTGCGACGGTGACAAGCGCAATGTCAAGATGTGGTCTGACCAGAACAACGTGAACCCGAGTAAGTGCAGCTTTGTGATTTCTCAAGGATCGGTGCTTACCGTTGGTGTAGTGCCCGAGGACGAGCGCCCGGCCTGCCTCAAGAATCTCACCGAGGTCGAGGAGATGATTATTGCACGTGTCAAGTCAGTAATGCAGGTTCGCTGGACGCGGGGCCGACAGCTCTGCTACAAAGACCATATCATCAATTTCCGGCAAGATATTGTCAATATAGCGGTGACACTTCCCCGCCTTCCCCAGGACATCGATATGGTCATCATCCGGCGAGAAGGTGTGAACCTCGAAGGCCACATTGATTTCACTGTTCGGAGGGAGAAAGTGCGGGAAGCACTCGAGTACAAGATTGCACACGACCCGATGTACTATGATCTCGTGCTGGATCACGCCGCTCTGGCAGCACTCCCGGAGAACGGTTCCATTGCTCATCTTATACCCACATGCCGCGAAGGACGACAGGATGGACAAGATGACATTGACCCAGCAGCTGCAATGCCTGCCGGTCCCTCCGATGCCGCAGCAGTTCCGGGTATCGACGAGGACGGAGATCAGGCCTTTGTTGGTGGGATGCTGGATGTCGGTGGGAGTGTGCGTGAAGAGGTCGTGGTGGTACGGGAGGGTGCGAATGCTGTCGCTCAGGGCCCGCTCTATGACCAGAATATAGTCAGTCACTTTTTGCTTTCTTTCTCTATTTGCAGAGCCATACCCATTTTGCGAATAGATTCATGCACCGCCGCTCAATCCGGACCCTGTCAACGAAAGCACGCCGGGTTACATGGCACTGGCATTCCCGACGTTGTTCCCCAATGGAAAAGGCGACTTCCATGAAAATCGGACGACCAAGGTTGACTTGGGGGAATACATGGCACATCTCATGCACTACCAGGGCGGCCGTTTTGCCCGTCATCGACGGTTCCCATGGTTTGCCTTCAACACACTTCAGCGCCAGCGCACCCACAGCCAGGCGAAAATCTTTGTCAGGCAGCAACACGACGCTGGGCGATTGACAGCTGCGGAATTGAAGATCATGCTCGAGCAGGGTGACACCCATGTTGCCAATAACATGATCCGCTATGGCGCAAAGTTACGCGGAACGCGGGCGTACTGGCTGGCGCGTCGGAACGAATTAAACGATCTTATCAGAATCAAGGGCGCACCACATGTTTTCTTCACTCTCAGTGCCGCCGACCTTCAATGGATGGATCTCCACCGCCATATGCCCCAAGAAATCCCGACTCTTGCCAGTGATGACGCGGCTGCAAAAAAACAGCGACGGTTAGCGCTCGAAAAGAATCCTCATCTCGCAGCGCAGTACCTTGATCTCCGTGTTCAAGCGCTTTTGAAACATGTCATCGGGCCGTTATTCAAGGTCAAAGACTTCTGGTACCGGTATGAGTGGCAAGAGAGGGGTAGCGGCCATGTCCACGGCTTCCTCTGGGTCAAGGATGCCCCGAATGTCGACGACATTGACTGGAATCTTCTCAAGGGTGACCTGCCGCTTCCTGACGATCAGCAGCAGCGGATGGATGCTTTCACAGACTATTGGAAAGGGATCATCAGCGCCATGAACCCATTTCCTCGTGAAGATGAGAACATGCCTCTGATTGGCAAGCATCCCTGCAATGAGGAGCGCGCGGACCTGAAACACACGAAGGAGGAGCTGGCCGAGATCCTGAACTGGGTCGAACGACACACAAAGTGCATGCCTGGTTATTGTCAGGTCAAGCGCAAGTTCCCTGGTGAACAGGAGCCACGACTTACCTGTCGCTTTGACTATCCCATGGAACTCCGAGAAGAGGCTGGTGTTGGGTTTGACAGCAAGAAACGTGTACGCTTCGAGCCGGCACGAAACGACCGCTTGTTAAACACGTATAACCGCGCCATGATTCTTGCATGGCGTGCCAACATCGATGTCAAGCCAGTAATGAGTACTGCTGCAGCACAAAAGTAAGTCTCTCATTTCGCTCTGCTGTTAGAATGCTTACCTCGATGTAGTTACATTGCAAAGTACGCCAGCAAGTCAGAGCAGCAGGCACCTGCTTTTCCACAGCTACTGTCGACGATAGTGAACCAGATGGATGGCGCCGGAACCGCTAAATCTGTGTGTCAGAAGCTTCTCAACAAAATGCTCGGGGAGCGCACATACTCTGCACAAGAAACTGCACACCTGTTGCTGGGTGTCCCACTCGTTCGGACATCGGTCTCGTTTCAAACACTTAACCTCAGCGCCGAGGGGGGAGTTCGTGAACTGCAAGCCGATGAAGCCGACGATACCAATGAACCTGCTGAGCGCCCTGTTACTGGCAATTCATGGATTCAGAGGTTGGTCTCATCTTGGTGGTGGTAAAACAGATGTATTGATGTTGTTCTAACACAGGTACATGCAACGCGCACTAGAGCTTGAGGAGCTCTCCATGCACGACGTTTTTCGAAACTACACTTGGGTGAGAACTCAATGGCGGAAACGGCGCGCCAGCACCGATGTCATTCTGCGTACCTTTCCGCGCATTTCACCTGACCCCGATGGTGACCAGTATGAAGCGTACTGTCGGACCAAAATCCTCCTGCACCACCCGTACCGCGACCTAGCAGCCTTGAAGAGGCTTGATGGCGAAGACGTGACATGGGAGGAGCTCTGGGCGCTCTGCCGGACTGCGGAACATGGCCATCCGAAAGATACACTCAGGTGCTGGGAGACGGAAAACCGAACGCCACAGGAGGAGGCAGACGACGATGACGAAGACGTGCCAAATCCTGACGCTGCACCTCATCAAGATGATTGGCAAGTTTTTGCTGAAGCGTTTCCCAACGCACCGATTCCGCAATTCGAGCTGTCCGATCTGGGAACACGGCCAATCGACGATGGCTGGGATCTTGACGCGGCGCACGATGGAAGATGGTTGAACATCGACCGTATGAAGGGCTACTTGGACGACGAGAAGAGGCAAGCAGGTGTCAACCTGATGCCGGATCAAAATCCAGATGTAGTCGACTATGGTACTTTGGAGAACGAACAAGCCGAAATCTTCGAACTCTTTGGCGCAACCTACGCGGACATTCTCGCTGACTCGCCCCCCGTTCAGTCGCTAACACATTTAGATGGCTCTGCAGGTTGCGGCAAAACGTACCTTATACACGCAATATGTCAAATTCTCCGTGAAATGGCCGCTGAAGAGTCTGTGGAAGAAAATCCCGTGCGTGTGTTGGCCCCGTCTGGAGCAGCGGCCCTCAACATTAATGGACATACAATTCACTCTGCTCTTGGCCTTCCTGTCAATACCGAATTTGTCCCTCTGTCTGGAGCCCGACTCGCACGCCTTCAAACACAGTGGAAAGGTGTTCACTTCGTGATTGTTGACGGAAAATCAATGCTTGGTCTCAAAACCTTGGCTATGATTGACGCGCGCCTCCGCCAGCTCTTCCCGCAATGCAGCCATATCCCGTTCGGTGGCCGTCATGTCCTCCTTTGCGGCGATTTCGCGCAGTTACCACCGGTCGGTGATCGCCCTCTGTACGCACCGCCTTCTCCTGGCTCTGCTCTCAGCTCCGATGGCGCAATCCTGTACAAGCTGTTCGCAAAAAGCTACCGCCTCAAGGTGCTTCATCGACAGGAAGGAGAAACTCCAGAGCAATTGGCCTTCAAGTTGGCACTGAAGCATGCATCCCATGGCGGTCTCACTCCTCAAGACTGGGAATTCCTCAAGACACGGGCAGAGAGCAATCTCACTCAAGCCGAAAGGGACTCTTTTCATGACGCGGTCTGTCTCTACACTACGCGGAACGACGTGGAGGCCATCAATCTGGCGCATCTACAAGCACTCAATCAGCCTTGCGCACGTATCCAGGCCAAGCATGATGGAGGTCCCGGCGGCCACAAAGTCAGTGCGGACGATGCTGGTGGGCTCGAGAACCACACGGTTCTTTCTCGCGGGGCAAAGGTCATGCTCACACGGAATTTATGGGCGGATAAAGGTGCGCGTTCCGATTTCATATGGGAATTTCGAAGTTCTAATTGGTTACAGGTCTTGTGAACGCAACGGTGGGCATTGTGGAGGATGTCGTATGGATGCCAGGGTCGTCTAGGTCTGACTTACCTCTCGCCGTTCTCGTCTCATGTCCGACCTACACCGGCCCGACGTTGTGGAGAACGGAACCGTGCCCCAACTTCCCTAACGGCATTCCCATCGTTCCCTTTCCCCCAGTCAAAAGCACGTTTGAGAATGCTGGCAAGAATATGTCTCGCACCCAAGTACCTTTGCGTCTCGCTTGGGCTGTCACCGTCCACAAATCTCAAGGGTTGACACTCCTCAAGATCAAGCTGGGTCTTGGAAAGAAGGAGTTTGCTAGCGGGCTAACCTTTGTTGGACTTTCTCGCGTCAAGACAATCGATTCATTGATGATAGTCGGCCCATTCGATTATTCCCGGGTTCAACGTCTTGCTGGTTCAAACTACCAGTATCGGTTGGAGGATGCAGTACGTCGGTATCGCGGGCTGAATTAAAGATTATAATTTGTATCAAGTTGATTTATTTTGACTCTACATCGAGAATAGCACTGTACAGCCAAAAGGGATTTGTTTAAATTTTACTCTGTCTTCTTCGCGAGCACCCCGCGCCTCAGCGGATACATTTTCGAATCGACCCGGCTCGCGGACTCTGTAGCCTGGGTGAAAACTCGGGCGGCATCTGCTCCAGACGAGGTGCTGCTCGTGAGAACGTGTTGAGTTTGGAAATTAATAATTGCATTCGACAGGGACTGAAAAGGGTCGCTTGCAGCTTGAAGGGCGCCGCTCATGGACTGCACATCGTTGAGAAAGGTATTTAACTGGACTGTGGTCGTCGTGGGCTTCCAGTGACCTATTGTGACGGTTAGAACGAGATAAATTAGGTTGTGAATCATCCACTGCTAACCTGTTTCAACGATCCGCTCAGCCCTGAGGCGGCGCTAGTACGGCCGCTCACAATAATATTCAGGCTGGAAAGAGAAGTGGCTACGGTGTTCAGGGAGCCAATAGCTTGACCAAATGACTCGAGGATGGTTATCGTGTCGGTCGGAAGAGCGCTGACACTTGGTACAACGCCTGAAAGAACGTTGCTGGGGACGAGGTTCGAAAGACGCCGTCCGTTGGAGCCGATGGTGGGGCTGATAAGACCGGTGGCTCCGCTCAGCTCATGAGAAACCACACGCAAGGGGGATGAAGTATGCGAGCATTTTGTTGAGGTGAGTGGTCGTAGAAGAGGTCGTATATCGTAAGTTGTCGTGAGAGTCGAGTTGACCAGTGAAGTTTGGGAAGATCAAGGCCAAGTTTTAGACTTTTTTTTCTATGTATTGTTTATTGCCCCAGGGCAGCGGCAGGCAGAGGCCCGGAAACGGAGGGCGTGGAGGCTCCGAAGAAGGAGAAAAGGAAGTCTGTCAGATCAATGCTGACATCAGCTTCAAAATATTCCCACGAGATTTCCCACGGTTCAAGAAATGCGCATCCACGGTTCACATGTGATTTTCGCTCGCATGTGCAGGTCAAGTCCCGTGTCTCAGTCCTCAATCAACTAACGATTTTGTGCTGCACTGTGTACCCGGTATTCCATCATGTTCCAGTGCGATTGCGAGACATCGTGGAACACCGAAGTACATATAAATATTCCATTTTGATACATCTACCGAGTTTCAACACGATGCCCAGTATTCAAATGAAGGAAGTGATATGTCCCACCGTATACATACAGAACGCCCTGGGAATTCCCAGGAAGTTCTACACATTTACAGCCCAACAGCGGTCTTGAGTAGCGCAAAGTTGGGCGTCCCAAGACCAGTGACGGCGTCCCACCCGGGGCCAGCGGAGAAGCCGCTGAAAAACGGGGTCTGTGAGCGCAATTATCAAGAAAAAGGACGAATAACGTACTTGGTGTTGCAGCCAGGGTTGTTCCCGGACTTGATGTCGTTGAGGGCAGCGCGGCCGGTGGCGCTGTAGAGGAACGGGTTAAGGAAGCCGAGCGGGGCCTTGCCGGCGGCGACGAGCTGGTCGTTCAGGAGCGCGATGATGGAAGCGAAGGTTGGGGTGCTGGCGCTGGTCCCGTCTACGAGGCCGAACTGTTTTTTATTCAACAAAATAAGCGGATGTTTGGAAGAAGATGAAGCAGCGATGGGTGTACCTGGGCATCTGCGATGGAAGCCAATCAGTACCGGTAAGTAGTTCTAGAGAGAAGAACATACTCCATGCGATCTCATAGTTCTCGCCCTGGGCGGCAACATCGGGGAAAGCACGACCGGTGCGGTTGAACTTGCCGGCATAGGTCGAGCCGAGGCCAGCGAGGAAGGTCGCGACGTCAGCGGTCTGAGAGGGATATATTGTTAGAACTGTAATGCTTATAGCAGAGTCATGATCTTACCTGGTAGCTGGGAGCAGCGAAGTAGTTCGAGAATCCTGGACACATTTTAGTAAGAAAAGGAACTCGATTACAGCCACACACACACACCTCCAGAAGAAAACGACGATCCGACTTCATGGATCCCACCTGTGGAGCCAATCGAGGTGACACTGGGATGATCTGGTCAAAAAAGAACAAAACCAATAGAAAAAAGGTGGGCAGCGTACAAGGGGCAGTCAGAGGGCAGAGTCGGGATGAAGTTGGTGCTGGAGGGAAGAGACTTCAGCTATATCCAGAAAGTGTAGATAGGTCTTGATTTTACCAGGTCTGTGTTTGACTGCCAGCCACACCACCTGTTGATGTAATTGTTACATGGTATGGTATGGAGGAAAAAGAAAACTAACCATCGCCGGAAGAGAACAGGACGGACGTGCCGAGGGCGCCGAGTTGCATGAACGCGTTGCACAGATTGCTATTGTCGACGTTAACTCAAACTATTGTGACACGGGAAGAACACACTTGGCAACGGCGCGGCTGAGATCGCCCTCGTTGAACCCGTAGCTGGTGCTCAGGACATGCGGGCGAGTGGCGGCGGACTCGTTGATGAGGGTCGTAATCACATCCCTATTGGGGATCAACGATACGTAAGATACTGAACGCCAATGTACGCACAAGAACCCGGTGCTTGTGCCTGATCCGGAAGAAATGAACTGCACAGGGACGCCGGTGGCAAGACCGACGGTGTACTGACAAAGAACAAAATAAGTTGGACGGGAATTATAGGCGCAGCCAAAGATCGTACCTGGATGTCCAAGTTCTGATAATTCGAAGTTGAATAAATGCATGACTCGCGGATGAAATAAAATGGAACGTACCGCCTCGACACCAGCGCCAGAGCGGGGGGTCTGAGTGTTGACGCCCCCGTCAACAGACTGCAGCGTAAAGGAGGTCGACGAGGAGATGTCGGTCCGGAGACTGGTCAAGAATTGCTGTAGAGAGGTCAGAATAATTGAGCGGAATCCCAGATTGTTGGTGGCGTACCTGCAGGTCGAGCAAGTTCGCGAATTGCTAACAAAAGTTTTGGGTTTGATAGTTCATATGTGTGAGATAATTACGCACACTAATGTACCCAGCAACACCGAGCTTGTTGGATGACTGCGTGGCGGGGGTGGTGGGAATGTTGTAGATGGACTGGTTGTACTCTGAGTGCGCGTTCAATTATAAGATATAATAAGACACATACTTGGAGACAGGCGGGGGTTATGACGGTGGCACACGACGCAGGGACCGCGTCAGCGACAGGGGTGGCATCAGCAACAACGGTAGCATCCGGCTTCGGGCGCACTGCGGCAAACTTGGGAATGGTGTCCAAGGGACGCTCGAAGCTGGTGGTCGGGTGGAAGAACTCGATGTGGGACTTGAGGGATGCGGGGACGGAGTACTCGAGCGTCCGGATGCTGGTGGTACCAGAGTCGATGTGGGTGAACTCCGCAAAGTCGGTCGAGAGAAGCTCGTTGGCCTGCGAGACGGGGATGGTGATCTCGAGCATGTCGCCGGAGGGCGTCACAGGCTTGGACGGGATGTTATTCTCCGAAAGCCATGCGGTAACGGCGGCGAGGCCCTCCTCCGTGGGTTTCACAAATGCTGCGACCTGTGTGGGATCAGCTATGCGACTTCAGTATTACGGACATAACAATCGCACCTCTTCGGGTGTGAGATGTTGACCGTAAACTGTTTGAGATAACATAAATAAATGGTTGGTTTTTGGGGCGTACGAATGCGTACGGGCAGAAGCCGGGTCGCTGACAGCGTACAGGGCAGTCTCTAATCCGGCGATGTCAGTGTTTTTCAGGCCAATGCGGAGGGTGAGCTCCTCCGATGCCGGTGCCTCGCCCGACTTGACGAAGCCGTGAGCGGGTGCCGCACGAGATTCGTGGACCGACATAGACCGCCGGTCCATGGGCTTCGCCGCAGCGAGGAGGAGGAACGACGCGAAAAGGCCGGCTGCGAAAACCATCGTAGAGGTGGACGTGTAGAGCACGTCGAAGTTCTGGTCCATTATTTAAACTGGCTAGAACGATACGAGCACAATGCAACATGCGTCCTGCACGCGTCTCCGTGAGCTTCCATGAGCTAACTGGCCTTGATTAGCCGTAAGAGACACTAAGCGGTAAACATATGGAGGAAACAGAGCCAAAAATAGAACTTTCTGGATTCGGGATCATTTTTTTTATCAGCGCTCGTGTGCCGGCATCTATTGGGATGGGGTTCTCCCTCGTTTGCCATGTGCCAGCACGCTGACTGTGGCCCATGGGGGACTGCAGCCTTCATCATCATAATTATGCGTCTGCGAATGGTGAGCCGAGCCGATATTAGCACTTTCAGGCACAAATCTATTGACCACTCACAATCTGACATCGAACCTTGATGTATCGGGGATGTTCAACGCAACGCAGGGGAGGAAGGAGGGGGAGGGGGTCCATTGTGTAAACTCGGAAAGAAAGAAAAAGGCGAAGAACTCAGAAACGACGGTCCATTCCGGGATCAGATGCATCTGCGTCGGAGGAACCGCATCGCAGCGCCGAGGGACAAAAGAGGCATACTCTGGAGGTAGTCCAGGGTAATCCACGCGGAACGAAAACACCCTCGAGTCATGGGAGGAGAAGCAATGATGCAGATAAGGTGATTCCAATAGTGATTCGCATAGACAGAGAATTTTAGAAATAGGAAAGGGAAGGGGATGAGTTGTTTCATTCTCGTTGTATTTGTCGTCCACCTCGGCATAGATTAGGGCAGCTCAATAGCGACAGTGCTAGCGGCTACAGCAGCAAGACAAAATGAAGGTTGTCGTTGAATCACATGCGCGACGCAATCAGCCGGGCATACGTTGAAGAAAGCGTGCGTGTTCGGACACTGTTCGGGGGAAAATCCGCCGGTGATGAGTCAAATGCAGGTGGCCGAGAGGATAAGACTCAGGATAATGAATTACTCAGCTAGGTCCCCGTACACTGTTGGATTCGTGACCGTTATTCGGCGTTTCCGGGGACAACCTGGTGGTCAAAAATCAACAGACGTTCGAAGGCACCAGATAAGGTTCCGAGAGCATTCCGTGCCAGAATTTTGGAAGCTGAGCCATACATTGTGTGTTTGAAGTGCTTGCACAGAAAAAAATGCGCAGAGTGAGCTAGAGAAACACGGAAGAAGCTCACTGGGAATAGATGGGGGGTTCCAATGGTGTTCAAGTAAAACTCAGGCGCTGTAGAGTCTGTACCACCAAAATGCCAACCCCGCGGTTGGTTCCGACCTCCGGATCCGGCCATCCCTTGAGGACAGCTTGAGACATCATTAGATATCTTGACAAAAATCCGTATCGTGTAGTGGACGGAACAGCTGAGAACCGCGTCGCGTGGATGGCGACAGTCTTCGACATTCACAAAAGAGGAAGGAGAAGCTTGAACTATGTGGGACCTGCAGCGACTTTGAATCGAGGGGAAAGCCTGCAGGTTCTTCAGTGGGTTCATGAGGTCCAGACGTGGTGGCAAAGTGGAGGGTAAACAATCAAGACGAAAAAAGCTGTGCACCTCCCTGTCACCTGACCACCGCGCGGTCCCGTGCGAGTCAAGCAAGAACAAGCAGTCTCTAGAAGAAACGTAAGCAAAACGGTATGTATGACACTATTCCTTATGAACACATCTGCGTTCTGGTTTTCGTGGTGTCCCATTGCGAGTTTGGTTGAAAACAGGAAATCCCGATGAAGTACAAGCATGGAAAGATCATGCTGGTCGAAGGATCCGCCGCGTTCCGCTTGGGCTACGGTAATAATCCGCCCTACAGCTTTATACTGGGATGGATCGCGGCTTACTTGTTGTGGTTTAACTCAGAGAAGGAGAGAAATAGAAGGGGGTGAGTATCAGCTCGGCCGATATGCCCGAGTTGAGCAACTTTCAACCGTCCGATGGTGAAAATTGGTTGAATATCCTCCCGAGACGAGGTTCTCTGACACTCACCGAGCTTGAGAATTTGAGATTTTCTGGACTTTGGTATCAGTGCCTTATCTGATTCTGATTGTTTCCGATTTCAGAATACTTACTAGACTCGGAAGCAAAAGCAAGATGCCTGCGTCGAGATGTTCTCGTCAGGGAATACTGCATTCATTTGTGCTGATCTTCCCAGGCGATCCAAACTCGGAAATGGA
This sequence comes from Mycena crocata, assembly GCA_029281795.1. Classification (NCBI taxonomy): domain Eukaryota; kingdom Fungi; phylum Basidiomycota; class Agaricomycetes; order Agaricales; family Mycenaceae; genus Mycena; species Mycena crocata. Next base: position 193,100 of record JARJCP010000049.1, on the reverse strand, counting down.
GGCAGGATTCCAGTCAAGCTCTCTCCGATCATCAACACTCAAAGTTAACGATACGTTGTCATACCATTGTCCTGGAAGATGGCGGAGACAGGGAGGCTTTAACGAGCGCCAACTGCACACAATAGGCCATAGCTAAAACAAGCAGGGAAGAAAACTCCTCCGGGCGTCAAAGTTGACCTGCCTTCTCCCGCATTACTCTCGGCCCTCCACCGTCTAATATTGAGTTCAGCCAGCGCTAGCTGAGCCAGATTTCACGTACTTTGGGATACAATCAGGAAAAATCCTGCCGGGCGTCAAGGTTGACCTGCCGCCTCACCTTCCAGGAGCATTCCAACATCGAGGGTGCGAATCCTGCCAACTCACAGCTTCCTTATTTAATATTGGCTTCAGCCAGCGCTTGTTGATCCAGATACCACAGCTTCATTGCTATAAGAATAAGGGAAGAAAAGCCCCGCGCCAGTGTTTGCTTCCGGTTCCCACATTGCTCACAATAAAGCCCACCATAAGTGCGAGTCCTTTCAACCCCCGCTTCAATTTCTAATCTTGGCTTCCACCCTAAAATCAGACTTTCATTCCGCGTCACATGTACTACGATCTCGGGATATATATCTGCTTCCATTCCCAGGTTTGTCGCCCATCGAAGAGTGGCTTCCGTCAATAAGACTGTGTCCACACACCGAGCCTCCTTGCCTTAACCCATCATCATGTACGGCTCCTCTCGCGGACGTGGACGTGGTTCGTCTCGGTTCTCCAACTCGGCCCCCTCGACGCCTCTCCCACCCGACCGCGACATTATGGAAGGCCTGCGCCCAACACCGCTCAAAAACCTCACCGTCCCCACCATCACCAGCAGCGCCAAAAACGTCGCAGCCACCGATCTCGAAAGCATCGGGTCCTACAACTGGACCAAAGCCACCTCGCCGACCATTATCGTTCCCGGTGAGTTCATCAGCGCCGTCGAAGGAATTTCTAACTAATATATTCCAGGCTCTCCCCCAGAGTGGCAGAACAAAGCCACGCCATACCAGGTTCCCGCCGACATCGGTTTATTCTTCGTCGACCAAAACGGCTTTCGCATGCCATCTGCGGTCCTCCTGCCGCTCATCACCGCCGTTGACAAAACGCACGAAGCCGGAGAGAGTGCCGCTCCGTTCGACTGGGCCGGCGCAAAATTCGATTTTGTCACCGATCGCAACGGGCTCCGCAAGCTGCTGCGTTGGATCGACGGTGCGGACGCTGACCCGCCGCCGAAGGACTTTAGGATCGACATGCAGCTCGCGGGGACGACAGTACTGTTGAACCGTTGGGAGAAACGCACCCGAGAAAACTTTAGTGGTTTCTCGTTCGGGTTCAACTTCGAGAAGGCGTCGACCGACCCGGCGCTGGGGTGCGAAGAGAGTACAGGGCACCATCGGATCGTCAAATACGTGAGCTCCCCATTATCCATTGATGAAATTCAACTTAATGTACTGGCACGTAGGACCTAGACGGCCTCAAGATGGTCGTGCGCTTTGAAGTCGATGCATGTATTCCAACTGCCGCCAAGCCCCGCACCACGAGCGCAAGTCTCGACGACGTGATCGGCAGCCTGGCGGGGGTCAAGCTCGCCCACACTGGGCCCGCACCCACTCCCACAACGCAGCACGGGCTGACTGTCATCCCAGGCGGCGCCGTCGTTCCGCACGCTTCCATCGTTGAGCTCACGACACGCTCTCAGCGCCGCGAGAGCGAGTTCGACTGGCAGGACGCGTACCCGCAGCTCTTCTTCTCGCAGACCCCTCATCATTTCCTGGCTGTGCACGAGCGCGGGAACTTTAGAGTGGTGAACAAGCGCAAGCTCGCGTCGACGGAGCTGCGGGAAGTCGAGCGCGATATTCAGCCGGGGTTGAAGAAACTGCGCGCGGCGCTGGACGTGATTAAGGAGCTTGTGGTCAAGGCGGGGCAGCGCGGGCGCCTGACGCTTGTGTGCCAGGGCGGGAAGCTGCAGGTGTTCGAGCGTGTGAGCACTGCGAGCTGTCTGCCTGACGAAGTGATGTCCCGATTCGAAAACTAATTCGGTGAAAGTTTGCAAAATGAGGCCTTGGATTTGCGTAGCTGGTTGATCGTACGCGCTGTAAAATGAATCAATGTGTTTTTTGTATTCTTGCTACAGTCATTCAGAGTTGAAAGATAAGATGTTGTTTTCAGTTTTCCGCAATTACTCAACAGGCCCGTCAAACTAGTATTCACTGGAGCATAATTGAACCGGATCGAGTCAATCAGCAGTCACCCACTGCCGGAAAAAATCAACAATGCGTGCGACTGCAAACAAACGGTCCCACTCACTCAAATACTGGGCAAGACAATTGGTTCTAGGAAGACCGACAACCCGTTCAACTACAAAGACCCATTCTGAATTACGATTCCCTCAAGCACCAAAGAAACAGAAACATGGAAAACAGCGTTGTGTAGAGTACATCAGGGACTAAATAAATATATTGGTACATTGCGCCAAACGCTGCTGCAAACACCAAGTTTACTTCCATCTCCAACCTGTCAACCAGCGGGTACGGGTTACACAGCAGTCTTTTAAACTTCTTGGCCCTGTTCTGCTTCTTCTTCAACTCGGGCATTATTCCCAACACATACTCGTACAGGGCGCCAGAAATACACGCCTCGTGAAGCTTCAGGGGATTGGCATCCTTGCGCTCGAAAATGACCTTGTACAGATCCCTCAAGGCCTGATATTCGCTCTCCGACGTGCAGTTCATGAAACCATAGTCCACGGCGATGGACGGTGTCATGGTGGAGCGGACGCTGCTCGTGTCCTGTGTACTGTACTGTCTCGACCAACTGTTCACAGGGTGTGACGCGTGATGCAAAGTGTTCACAAAACAAAGTGTTCACTCGCCGAAAAATTGCCATAAAAGGTAAGACGGGCCGGAAAAAATGTGATTTTCAACACAATTCAGACGGTTTTTTGCCTCCGTGACGGGTACGAGTGTCCCAAGTGTTCAGTTCACAGCCCTATGTGACGCGTGATGTGAACACTTGGTCGAGACAGTACAGTATGCTGTTTTAAATACCAGACAGACTTGAAGACGCGGGGGGAGCCGGATAGAACATCTTCGAGGTACGGAAGCACCATGCGCCGTCCACGAAGTTCCTTGGCGTCCAACAGATCGATGATTGTAGAGGTGTTGTAGGCCTCGAAAAATTCATCGTATGAGCAGCGGCCCACGAGGATCTGGTACGTGACGTTGAGAAATCCCTCTTCGGATTCATCGTGGCATGCACAAAACCCGAAGTCGACCCACGTGTCCAGGCTCGGCGCAGGGTGGAATAGCTCCAGCGTAGAACGAAAGAGGAAAAAATCCAGTCGTTCCTCCGACCAATCGCGGTTCATTGCTTTGCGAATGTCGCCGATGCTCTGGGATGGAAAATCCCCAACACTGTTCCACAATTTCACCTGTGCCCCCTCCACTGCGAGGAGAAGTGGATTTGCTTCCTGGGGAATAGGCAAGGCCGGGTCGAATGCATAACGGTGGGCCTCGAACCACGGCATGACCAACTGTGTCTTCCATGTCTCCAGACGTTTGAGCAGCTTCTCCACCTCCTTGAGAAGGCTACCCAATTTTTCCCAGCTGTTAATGTCACGAGAGTGTACTCCTTCATCGAATACCACCCTGTAGACATCCAGAAGAGCCTTCCCGCCCATCTCGTCGACACGGGTGAACCCATAATCTGATAATGCCTCGGGATTCTCGGGTACCTTTTTGCGGTGGACGGCTGCGCGTAGGTGGTCTGCGGATGTGATGGGTCTCCCTGGATTGCAGTCGACAAGATGACCGCTCCATTCCTCCCGCTGGCATTTTTTGCTGCAGTACCACGCTTTCCTGCAAGCAGAGCACCGCACGCTCGCCGAAACCCCGCACGATGCACAGCGATGACTGGGCGAAAGGGAGATTACAGCACCGTGACGTGGCTCGAATATATCGAGATGCTTCAGGAACCAAGCATAATAGCCGCCCCTGGTGCCGGCTGGGATGGACTGGGACAATCATAAGCAGGGGATTCAAATGCTGGTAGCCGGCGCTCTCACCTCGTACAACGCTTTGATATTTTCTACCATCGCTCCGGATATCCTCCATCCATGCAGGGTACTTGGTTTGACTTCGTTCATCTTCACAATGCCGATGTAAAGACCAAAGAGGTGGGTCTTGTCGTTTGCGGTGCGAACCCGGGTGAAAAAATAGTCATCGTTCGTCTGAGGGTCGGTAGGGAACATGTCTTCATAAACTGCTGTGGTAAGCGTATCCGCTGTGGTAAGCGGACGGCGTGGCTTGGCGCAACGGCGAGCATGAATGTCGGCCCATTTCTCGAGACACCATTCACTACAGTAGAGCTCGGTGCATCCCGGACACTTGACGCCCGTTCCAGGCTCGATCTCTCTCTCACAATAGCATTCATCCATTGAAAACTAGCAATCATGAATATTAATGGTCTGCTATGACTCGATGAGCCAGTGACTCACCAATCCTTTCCACAAACGGCCGACATTGGTCGAAGGAAGGAGACTCGGACGGATGGTGGGATGGTTTCCAGACGACCGAGGGCCACTAGCGAGGATTTTTAGTAGATTTGACGGCACAGTGGTGGTGGTAATTGACCAAGAGCTTAAGCGCCCATGCAGGGTGCGACGTGGACAGAAGAGCCTAAGAATAGGTAAGTAGCGCTCGTTGAGTAGTTTGTTACGAGTTTACGGTTGGAATCTACGTAATTTCTTGCGTTGTGTTTCAACTTTCTCAAGCGTCATCGACCTCAAACCTCTGATTTACGACAAGTTGTGAACTTGCAGATGGTTGAAAAAGTAGCTGCTGTCGAAAGCCGATGCGATCCCATCATTAATCATTGATTGCCGGCCGAATGCGTATCGGCTTCCCGGCATCTGGCGCAACTTGAGCGACACTTTTTAGAAATCTTGATTTTCAATTTGATATACCAATCGACATTCACATGTTCGAGTCACAAAAGAGGCCGTATACAGTACATTGTATAATTAAAGTTCTTCGGCATTGAGACATGTTTAGCTTAAGAAACCTTCTAACACGGGGTAATCGGTCAAGGCAGCGGTGCGCACTTCACGAGCCCATGCCTCAGAAAGTAGCGGGGGGACCTTCAAGATATATCAATGCAGGCACAGACAATACGAAATGAACCCACTGCGTTACCGACTTGCCGGTACTGCTCCTTGATGGGTCCAAAAAGGTACCAGTCATCTGCGTAGCTCGATGAGGATTGGGATCGTTTATACTGAATGCTATATATTACCTCGGAAGGACTGGATCCGGAGAACCTCCCGCACTGTCAACACACGTTTGCCATCTGAAATGCGATATCAAGTTAGAAACACCCAATGATTTGGAAGAATTTCTCCTACCAGGGTGTACGCACTTCCAGCGATTGCCCAACATTGTGCGCACCGTGCTTGAAGGGGTGTCCCACTCTGCTCTCGGAATTTTTGTCGTGTCAGAAAAGTGGGAGTAACCGGTCGCGTGATATGTGATTTCTTTCGTCTGGCTCCCAATTACGCCTCTGTATTCAGTGCTGGAACAGCCGTCTTCATCCCTGGGTCTTGTATATCTGGGGTTCCAACTGGCATTGTGAATGCGAGGGTTTTCGTGGTTAAGATCGCTAATCGCGGTTCGAAGATTCACCAATGGTAAGTGTGCGGGTGAATTCCAGGCGTGTGTTGTAGCAGGGAACTCAGGTCGGGTAAGACCAAGCATGGTCGCAAACAGAACAACCCGTCGCCTGGTCTGTGGAACGCCAAAATTCGAGGCGCATTGGATGGCCCATGTGGGCATGTATCCGAGAGACATCAAGTCAGCCTGTAGTTTTCGCAAATGCAAGACATGTTTGGGGTGCGTTAACCTACAAATTTCGGGTGAGGAGGGCTTAAAACGCAGATATCCGATATATGGGTACGCACCCCGGCACATTTTCCATTACCAGCCAGTATGGTCTGAATGCCGGTGCAATGTCACACACAGAATCTAACAGACCTCGGTTGTTTTCGTCGTTCTTGCCCCCAGGATTGGCGGTACTGAAACCTTGACACGGTGGGGAAATCAACGCAACGTGTACTTGAGGAAGAGATATCGTTCCTCTTTCTCTTTCTTCAATTAGCGTATTGACGTCCTCGCAATGGACATCGGCAGATGGGTGGTTGCACTGCATTCCCATTCTGAGAACGAATGATTGAACAAAACATGCGTACTGACCTTCCAACTTTCCGCCGCATTGCCATCCTTGTCTACACCGAATGAAATGCTGAAACCTGCGCGACGAAAGCCCTCAGAAAACCCTCCCGTTCCGCAAAAGAAATCTGCAACACCCATTCGAGAGGGCATTGGAGGGAGTTCCTCTGTTCCACTGTATATGGGACTGAAACATTCTCCTTGGCCGATTTTCATCGCCGTATAGATCCACGAGCACCGGAGAACATATGGTTCCTCCGGAAGATCTTGAGAGTTTGGCCAAATAATCGGTCCCATGCGTCGCACAACGTAAACGATCTTCCCTAATGAAATGTCGATCAGAAAGGAGCGGCGTGTCACGGCCGCACCAGCATCTCTCGTGCCAGGGTTCAACAAGAACACCTCGGTCCCATCATGAGGCACAGCGCTTTCTGGTTGATCTTCCCCAAACACTGGAGGGTTGACGTAGTCGCTGCGAATGATATACATAGTGCCACGAAGATAAGAAGATTCCGAAGGGGACGAGGCTTCAATCATGTCGCAGACCTCGAATACAACGCGATCATAGCTGCCCAGAGCTCGGTCGCCTATGATGAGTTCGAAGGTTTGATTTTCCTGGAATTCGTGCACTTGGATTTCAACTGGCATTTGCTGAAGAAAACTATCAGTGACAAAGAAGTAACGCGGTACAACTTTACCTTCCGCGCTGAAGCTTGTCGCTGTAGAGCACGGGGTAAACCCTCTCCTTCCGGCCCAGGGGCGTCTAGTTCAAAACCACTGTCGGTTTCTGATGCAGAGTAGTTTGAATCCATTTCAGACAACTCGCTGCGGATCATGGACCCGACGCGCTTGTAACTCTCTTCAGGAGAGTCGGTGTCTGAATCAGAGCCATCCGAATCTGATTCAGACGATTCAGACAAGCTTGAATCCGACGGCTCGCGGACTGGAACGATTCGTTTCCTTGTCGGACGGCGCGTAGGATGCCCCTTCCAGGAAACAGGATCCGGAAGCTTTCCAATGTTGAAGGAAGTTGCGTCAGATTCGTATTCCTCTACTTGGTCGAACGGTTTGAAGCGCAACATATTCATGAGCGGATTCAAGGTCGAAACCGCGCCGAAAGAATGTGCTCTGGAAGGCGTATCGTTGCGGCACTCGGAGAGCAGCTGCTGTTCAGGTGAATGGAAGAATTTATCCACGTCTGCGTCGTCCAATGGGCTGTTGGCGGTGTCCTCGGCAAGTACTGGGGCACTGGGGCCCAGCGCAGTGGCAATTTCTCGCGTCTTCGCGACAGCCTGGGTATGTTTGCTACTAGATTCAGCCTGCTGCACTTCGAAATCCATCTCTACATCGGCACCATCGAAGAAGCTCTCTCTGGTCTCCGTATAATGGGCTTGAATTTCTGCGTCTGAATTAGATCTGGTAAGAATGGTTTGCATACCGTTCGTCAAATTTCGCCTAATGCGCAAAGCTTCAACCTCCATCTGTTCTTCGCCATCAGAGAAGGTTTTGGACGCCGAAATATTAACGTTAACGTAAACGTCTTGCTCAATGTTATCAGCTGACGACGGTCCTGCTCTGGACCTCGTAGCTTCAACTTAGCTCTGTTCATTGCTGTCTTGGGGTCCTTTAGTCGCCCCCGCATCCCCAGTGCTCTGAGGAGAAACTGCTGTTCCTCCTCAATCGAGATAGGTTAAAAGTTGGACAGTGGATTACGTACCAGCCAGCTCAAGATCCAATATTCCACTCTCCATCGTTTCGTCATTAACTTTCAAGTCTTGACCGGGCCCGATACTGGCGGCTAAACGCTTTTGCTGTGTTCTCAGCTTTTGTTGTTTTCTCAGAAGACCTCTGCAAGAGTCAGTTATTTTGAAAGACGCCGGATCCACCCCAATCCTGCGACCAGCGAGCATCGTACTGCCCTCTTGTTTCGCAGCATCCCCCTCTACCTCGCCCTCCTCGGTCTCCACGACACGGGCTTGTCTATCGATCCCTTCGGCACGATACAACCAAACCCGTATCATATCCAGGCGAATTTCATACGAACGGGCTGTCGGGTGTACAACGTCGACCGAGTTTGGGGCTATCCCATGCCTTCTGCGCTAGGTCCGCGGTAGAAAACTCAATGAGAGCCTTCCAAGAAGGCGGATCGATGGCAAAATAAACCGGATGCGCTCCACACGCCTTTTTTCTCCACGACTCGATGAAATCCCGTGTACGGCAGGGTTTTGGCAGTTCTTCCATAACTATTGTGCACGCCGGGTTCGGGGCATAGCGTAAGGGAAGGATCGATGTGATAGTGTCGGAAGAATAATGGAACATCCCATCGTTGTGTACGCCTAGCCGGATATTCGTTCTTCCGTTCAGTTGAGGAGGGGTGAGTGTCTGGGACCTTTCTACTTCAAGCTCTTCTTTCAGCTTTCGGCGACGCTTAGGGGCGTTTCCTCTCTCCAAATCCGACGAGCCTTGGACCCGTGTAGAACGCTCTTCGGACATATCCCGCCGGCGCTTTTGAGGAGTGGACGGTGGTTTGAGATCCATTCCTATTGATTTTTCTTTGATAATTCGTGTGGATAAAGGAGCGAAATATTCTTACGTGTTATATGCAGAGTCAGTCAATATTACGCGTTTCTGCGGCTGCTGAGAGGTTGCATCCGTTCAATTACACGAGAGAAGTAAACCAAAGTGGAAGTAACCTTGCACCCTGTAGATCTGTGCCACCCAAAGACGCGACACGCGAGTGACGCGTATCTGGGCCTAGGACGACACAAGAGGGAACGCGACTAGGTTTCGGCACAGGTTGTGAATGGGTCGCCAAGCACGACAGTTTTCGGATTGCTGGGCCAATCGTGCCAATCGTGGTGGAGAAGTCGGAGGAGAAACAAAGGAGAAAGGAAACCTGAAAGTCGCCACGTGCTCAATGCGCTCGATCACGTTTGAAACCAAGCACGACCAAGCAGTAGGCACATCGGCCACAATATCAAGCGCGAAAGGTACATATGAGGTTTAAAAGTTGGGAAGGGAGAAAAAAGTACTCTAGAGTCAAAGCGTTACTGCCATAGCCGTCAGCCCCGGTGAGTACCAGTTCGTTGTACTCAGTTGGTTCGCAATTTCTCGATGAGTCATGACTTGTTCCTGAAAGCATGTCTGTGGTGTTAATGGGCTCACTCCGGAGGAATGGAGCTGGGACTGGGATGTGGTTACGTCTCAAATGTGCGCGGCTCCCCGTGCGTCTTTTTATGGCTATCACAAAATCTACAGGACAGTATCGGGTTTATGGGCTTTATTTTGGTGGTTCGAGATGATTGTCAATTGTACTGATGTGATTTGTTAGAATGCAGGTGAAATTACACTTTTATGAAGATGCTCGTGCTCGTCTTGAGCCGCACGAGCGACACCAGGCCGCCGGCGCCCAAGGCCATGGAGCCCGCGTAGAACATGGCGGGGTGGTACGCTGAGAGCGTGCTGTCCGCCCCGCCGTATGCATTCAGAAGATATCCTGCAATGGGCGCGCCCTATAATGAAGGTCACCGCGTCAGAGGAAAGATTACAGCGACGTAAACGGTACATGTACCATGAGGTATCCACCAACCCAGCCCGTGACGATCATGCCCATAGCGACACTGACGCGCGCGGAACCAAATGTCGGACGGTCGGCATCGTGGAGAAGAACCCGCCGTTCGCAGCGCCGTTGATAACAACGAAAATCACGAGCGGCGTGAGCGACGTTGAGACTGGCCAGATGGCAAGCATGCTGAGCGCGCTTAGGAGGAGCGCAAGAAAAAGCACGTTCACGGGGCCAATGCGGTCACTGGCGAGGCCACACCCGAGGCGGCCGAGCGCAGATGAGAAGTTGAACCCCGCGACGAGGCCTGCGCCTGCGCTCGGGGCGAGGCCGAGCGAGGCGGAATAGAGAGGGAGGAAGAACGGCGGAACGAACAGAGGGAAAGTACCGATCGCGCCTGCAAAGAAAAGCACGATGAAGCGGAAGTCGCGGAATAGGGACCACTCTATGAACCCTGTTGTTCGTATTGTGGTGCGTTCCTGCACGAGCCAGGCAGCGGGGAGGCCGGTGGCAAGGGTAATAAGGCCGATTATTCTGAAGGTCCACGCCGGGCCCAGAGATTGGATGAGGCCGTCCATTGCAAAGCTGGTTACCGCACCGCCCAAACCGCCGCCTGCATACACGATGCCGTTGGCGAGACCACGGCGCCTGTTGAAGTATTGCGCAGGAGTAACAGAAACCACCTGAAACATCAATATTCCATATTGGCGAGGAGGACGACTCGTACCATAAAACACAGACTGCGAAAGTGTTATTTTATGATTTAGTTTGACAAGCTACCCTAGCACGAGACCTGGTGCCGATTCCTGTTATTGCGCCAGTGGTGACAAACAACGCGGCAATGTTTAAGGTTGCAAATCCACTCAATATCTCCCCCAAGCCAATTAGGAAGATGCCCAGCAGTGCAGTTCTTCGCGCTCCCAAAAATCGAATTACCCTCGCATTGATGACCGCTAGGCCAGAGATACAAGCCACCGTCGATGACCCGACGAATGATAATGTTGAGGCCGAGGAAAGGCCCTGTTTAACCAGTGCTGCCTATGAGAGGTAAGAGATTTCTGCGTGGGTTTACAAGTTATTATACGGCACCTGGATAAGTCCCCAGCTGTAGGTCGTCCCGACGAACCACCATGCTGAACGGTGAGAAATGAGATATCAAGACAGGTTGACGCAGAGTTGTAGCACTTAGAACGGCACACGCAAAGACAACGACCCATCCGTAGCCGCCGTCAGGAACAGAGTCTACAGTGGTAGGAGCGAGTTGGGCTTCTGAACCTGATCTTGAGCCCCCACGGCGCTGAAGTTCCAGAGATGAGCTAGGCAAAGTTGTCGGTTCGTCGGGCATGGGTGCAGGAGGAAAGCCGAAACAACAACAAAAAAACCGAGTCATTGGCAAGTTGCGAAAGCCGACATTGCCGTCGGCGATTAACGGAGCCATCTGTCAGCATTCTAGATAGGACAATCGGCGAGATAAGTATATTCCATTGAGTTGGTGTTGGCACCACGTTGGGTGGTGTTGAGAAATCCGACTACCCGCACGGCAAAATTTACCATACAATCATTCTACTGCTACGATTTCAGCAGCTCAGCTGTGTCGGTCGTGTGTTGGTCGGAAAAATCAGCCGTTCGGTATGACTTGGATCAAAGGTGCGATTGCCACGGATGGGCCAGACGAACCGAACAGAATAAAGTCATCGGACCCCGAGACATGGGAATAACTAGTCAACGTCTTATCAAGTTTGAAGTTGCAGGTTGAGATTTTCCGAGATGCCGATCGGCCGACTGATCCAATCATCAATAATCATTGATTGACAGTCTCGCTTGATCTCGGCTAGTTTGTAAGCATCTGCATAGAAATCTATTATTTGTGTTGTGATTTAGCTTTCCAATATGAAATGCTTGGTGAATTCTGCGGAGACAGAAAGTAATATACGGGAAAGTGCCCGCGCAGCGGCACACGGATTCGTTCTGCCCTGTGCATGCAATGGCCCAAAAGCCCAAGTTCAACTACAGCACAATTGAAGTCGGCACATTCCTCTGAAAAATGTGCTGCACGTAGCAGAGTGTTGCCAGCTGCTAGAACAAGAGATTCGAGTTCACCTTTTAGAATTTCACATTCCTATCGTGGCGATATCGATAGGTGAGCCCGATCGGATGATTCGGATCACATGGGCGATCAGACACAAGGGCGTCTAGGCTATACATATATTGAACTTCTCGACGCTTGTTTTTCGCTCCCCCTACGATGTCGGCCCATCCCACAAGCACTCAAAAGCCGTTGCTCCTTCCCGGAATTGCTCCCCATCTATTTCAGTCTCGCGCTGCCAATCACCAGCGGAAAATGCGGGTCAAAGGCGCCCCTGTCTTAGACCACAGCACCCGTCCGCCGTCCGAAGGGTTCACCGTGACAGGTAGCACGCTAGAAGAAGTCCTGGCGGGTGTGTAGACTCTTGCAATATCGGTTCTTTTCTTTGGCCAGACCACTAAGCGAGCATCTATGATAGAGCTGCGGGGACTTCGGATGGATGTGGATGGACTCACAGCGCGTGTGGAGCGTGTGGAGCGAAGACTCCGTCTACCAACCATCGACGACGCCTGGGATTGGGTGCGTAGCATAGTCGCAAAAATTGTGTGCCTTTTTCTCCTTGTAAGTTTGAAGGCCTATCATTTTCTTATATGAGCTCATTAATTCGGTCCCAGTGGGTTTTCGGATGTCTAGCATAGCTACAGTATAATGTTCGAGTATGTATATCTTGGACTAGACCACTTTTTCTTTTGGCATGCGGGAAGAAGGAAATCCGCACCAAGACGAGAAGACGAATAACTTTCCAGAAATATATCTTTCGTGATAACGAGCTCACATCCAAGGGACGATGTGGAAGATATGTGCCACCGAAACTGCGCAAGAGAAAAATACGCACCATATTATGCATGCGACAGCAGCAGCAGCATTCTCCTTCCCAACCTGCCCCGCCCATCACGTGTAACAAGCGATTCGGCGATCTTCTTTCCTCGAGCACTGCGTGTAAGCTTCCCTATACGAGCGCTGCGGTTGGTGTTGCCCAGCTGCGAGCTGCCCTGTCTCTGAACATGCCCCGAATGAGGGATAATGGTTCCACTTGCATTGAATTCTTCCCCACGCGGTGTGGGCACGGTGCGCCGTTTGGTTGGGGATGGCATAGGACGCGGCGGGCCTGAGTTGGACAAAGAAGCGCGTTCAACACAAGCATGAAAGGTGAATTACGCACTAGCCTTGCATAAATCGGACGCCGGGGGTTTTTTGACCCTTTTCTCGCGAGTTCACGGCGTAGACATGACGGAGAAATCAAACTGGGTTTGAGGCGCTTGCAGAACAGAGACATTGAAAATGCATGATGGCAACAGGCAGTGCCATGATACTTACAGTGAATCCACCGGAGTAAACTTCGCGAGGCAAGTATCGCGACCCGATGGGTCCAATTATAAACAATCACAAGGAACGAGTTTGGAATGAGTCGCGAGTTTGAAGTGGACTCGGGCTGGTCCTCCGCAACACTGCTTGAGCCAAAGCCGCCAGTTTTATCGTAAAAGCAGCTCGTAATAACTCGAATGTCAAGCACAGTCATTGTAACATGTCCGGAGGAAAGGACCGTACTCTGTAGCGGCAAATAAAAACGCTGTATGCAGGACATATTTTTTGCGACGCGGATTATACACATGCATATCCGACACACGAGATATTTATCATACCCTGAAGGTTTGGTCTCATACTTTTGTAAAAATATTGGTGCTCGTCTTCAGCCGCACGAGCGACACGAGGCCAGCGGCGCCCAGGGCCATGGACCCCGCGTAAAACATGGCGGGGTGGTACGCCGAGAGCGTGCTGTCCGCCCCGCCGTATGCGTCCAGGAGATACCCCGCAATTGGCGCACCCTGCAGCCAACGCGTGAGATACAGCACAGAAAAGGAGACGGCACACGCACCATAAGATACCCACCAACCCAGCCCGTAACAATCATACCCATCGCAACACTGACACGCGCCGACCCAAACGTCGCGCCCACGACGGTCGGCATCGTGGAGAAGAACCCGCCGTTGGCAGCGCCGTTGACCGCAACGAAGATCACGAGCGGCGTGAGCGACGTCGAGACGGGCCAGATGGCGAGCATGCTGAGCGCGCTGAGGAGGAGCGCGAGGAAGAGCACGTTCAGCGGGCCGAAGCGGTCACTCGCGAAGCCGCACCCAACGCGGCCCAGTGCGGACGCGAAGTTGAACCCCGCGACGAGACCCGCACCCGCGCTCGGGGAGAGTCCGAGCGAGGCGGAGTACAGCGGGAGGAAAAAAGGGGGCACGAAGAGCGGGAAGGTGCCGATCGCGCCTGCGAAGAAGAGCACGATGAAGCGGAAGTCGCGGAAGAGAGACCACTCAAGGAAACCTGTCGTGCGAATTGTGGTGCGTTCTTTTATGAGCCAGGCGGCAGGGAGACCTATTGCGAGGGTGAGGAGGCCGATTATTCGGAACGTCCATGCTGGGCCAAGGGATTGGATGAGGCCGTCAATTGCAAAGCTCGTTACCCGCGCCGCCGAGACCACCGCCTGCGTACACGATCCCGTTGGCGAGACCACGGCGTTTGTTGAAGTATTGTGCAGGGGTAACAGACACGACCATGAAGCATAAACTGTGTAACTGTGAGCCTCGCATCAGATAGTCTGACATCAATGCAAACCTGGTGCCGACGCCCATTATTGCGCCAGTGGTGACGAACAAGGCGGCGATGTTGAATGTCGCGAACCCGCTTAAGATCTCTCCTAGGCCAAGCAGAAAGACACCCAGCATCCCCGTTCTTCGTGCTCCCAGAAATCGAATTACCCTCGCATTAATAACAGCTAGACCAGAGATACAGGCAACCGTCGATGACCCGACGAAAGACAGTGTCGAAGCGGATGATAGCCCCTGCTTCACCAGCGCTGCCTAGAAAAATGTAAGAGTTCCGCGCAGAACATACTCGACGGGTGCGCCAACCTGAGTGATACCCCAACTGTAAGTGACCCCTCCGAACAAAAATACTAGAAAGCAGCGAGAAAAAATCAGATTTGAAGCAAAAACAAGAGAGAGCTGCAGCACTCGAGACGGCACACGCAAAGACAACGACCCATCCGTAGCCGCCATCGGGAATAGAGTCTACGGAATTTGAAGCAGGAACTGCTGCTAGTTGTGCTTCCGAGCCTGATCTTGATTGTGCTTCTGAGCCTAATCTTGAGGCCCCACGACGCTCGAGTTCGATGGATGAGCGAGACAATGTTGTTGGGTCGCCGGGCATGAACGCAGGATGAAACGAAATGGCGAGTCAGACTGAGTCATTTTAGAAAAGAAATCCACCGTGACTGATTCAAGTTTAAAGTCCGACATCCCGGCCGACATGCCGTTGATCGTGACGCGTGACGTGACACCCCTCCTCGCCTCTCACTCTCATCCAGAAACCAGAAGTCACCCATCTGCTCAACAGATGATAGTCAATCACCGCCTAGGAATTTTCATTAAAGAGGAGAAACCAGAGAGGGTCTGCCAATGGAGCGATTGCCCACATGAAGACCCAGACCGCGCGATGAAAGTTTGCGCCAGATGTAGATTCGTCCGATATTGCGTATGTGAACTTGAAATCGTGTGTCTCTTTCGCGTTCGAAATATCTGAACTTTCCAAGTCGAGAGCCTGTCAAAGAGCCGACTGGCCTCAACACAGGCTGTATTGCCACATTCCCCCTGTTCTTGATATCAGCGCTTGGATGGCGGTCAGTCCCCTCGTCGTCGTTACATGTTGTCTATTGCGATGGGTGGGCTTATTTCAACGCAGAAACATTATTCTCTATTTCATTGGGCTCTCGTTGAGGCGCTGAGGCTGCGAACGGATCCCACCAATCTCCTTCATTATTGCCTCTTTGTCGACATCGAGAAGATGGACCGACTAGTCAATGGTGGCATATCCCCAAGTCCGTTCCTCGTCAACTTCGCTGCTGTCATGAAATTCGAGTCTTTGAGCGACTTCGGAGCCCCACACGTCGCCCCTGATGAATCTAGAATCGCTAGTATTCAGGCTGACGGTGGAGTCGGCGAGGGAGTCGTTGTATTTTGCGTAGCGCCCCGAGGTTCCCGAGGGTCGAGCTTCTTTCAATTTCAGCACCACACAATATCGGAGATTCCACCGGGGGAGGACAGCCCGTCCGACGAAGGGTGGAAGAGCCTTGTCAAAGGTGTTGTGAACGGGGAAATTCCAATTTCGGCACTTTCGCATATGCTCGAAAACGAGACCTGAAGGCGAAATAGTTCATGTTGCGACTGTAAGCATTTCCCTGCCCGGAGTTCGTGTCGCCTATTTACAACCGCCACAGTCCCTAGCAGCATCTCATCTACTCATAAAGCAGCGTTCTCATATTCATCACTTTCATGACTCCACGACCCTGCAAAGTTTTTTGGACGTATTTCAACCGTTAGCTCAGATGGCTCCCGTGCCAACAACGTGTGACCCAAGCGACGGCAGCGGGTGCCTGCTCGAAATATACAGCTTGGACCGACAATAGCCTATCTTCAGCAACGGGGCCATTAGTTACCTTGTCCTCATGACTGGCTGGATCAAACTATTCTATCATTTCCGAGAAGCAGGCGTTTCATTCCCAGGCAGTCTCACGCCCCACCTGCGGCGAAAACGTCCCAGTAATATGTTAAAATCAGCCAAAGCCAAAGACTACCAGAGCCCAAGATCAAAGTACGCCTTCTTTGTTGTTGTCAATTTTATGCCGGTTTACTGAATCTTTACCTATCACTCAATCTCAGTGTAAACCCTCACTGCGGCAGATGCCTGTCTCCTCAGCGGTCGCCAGAGCGTCAATGTATTTCTGGACGTCGTAGACAGCCGTGAAAACCAGGGTGTCTTTGAAAGTCTTCTGCTTGCTCTCAAATCCCGATCGAAGGCGCCACCACGACGGTCAAGCGCATACAGTGTATTACCTCAGTTGTCGATCCTTCATGCGTGATCGCAAAAGCGCGCCAATAATATGCGCGTATTCTCGTCTACCGCCGCACATCTACGCAGCCATTGATATGCCCCCCGAAATGGAGATTCCGACATCGCCATGGAGGGGATTCTTCGGAACAACCTCGCAGCGCGCTCCCGCCGCTGTACATTGACAGGCGGCAGTTGAAATTAATCCAAAGTTCCTAATCTTCCCGAGGCGCCAGATAGTCGAGACGTACTGGTCCTGGTTACGGACGAGCGCTCGCAATTCATTGGTCGGAGCGAAGATACCCGCCGATGCCAAGCCCGCACATTTCTCCGAGCCGCAGATTGCACAATCGCTGCCATAAGAGACGTGCGGCAGGTACTCTGCTCTAGATAATAGAACGTGCGCTGTGGAAGATAGACGTCTGTCTGCCTTCATGGTTTGAGAGATACCATTGACCGACGGAACAATTGCAGCCGTCCACGACACTCTAGGTTCGCCTGGACACCATTTTTAATACATCTAGAAGGTTCCGCATTGCGAAAGTCAAAACGAGAAGGTCCAGAAGGGAAAGGTGTATGTATGATTGTCCAAATATCGTACAACTCGAATAGCTCGCGGGCTCTGCCATTCAATGGTAGTGTCGAGGCGGCCGTTCGTGCCGGAGTGTAATGTACACGAGAAGTCTCCGTATCGGTGGGTGGGTTCGTTGAAGGTTACTGTATGGGCAGACAGGGTTGGTTCGATCCCGGAGTACGGTTGTGTCGCCGATTGAAATTACATACCGACATAACAGCGTTCTCCGCATGTAGTCGCAGATAGAACGCCTGGGTCGACTGGAGTGTTTTTGCAGGCGAACAAAAGCATACGCTAAATTGGCAGGCTGAGTGATTTGCGAGCAATGCATCCGTTGTGGTACGGGGCGGTTCTCACAACGTGAATAGATCTAGCTCGGTCTGCAGGTGAAGACCGAGCAGGGCAGATCAAGAGAAATAGAAGCAGACGCACGGAAGAAGTTTCGCCATTTGCAAGTCTCATAGACAGTCGAAGCGTAGCGTAATCCGGTTTCACACTTCTCGCCGCTTGACTCTTTCTTGAGCGATAGGATGAAACTAAATTTCTGGTTGAACTCAAGAGGTTGCGAAGTACCGCATAGTTGGGAGAAAGGGTCCTTCTTTGTTTAGGATCGAACATATAATTATGATCCAAGTTCAACCTGGTTACACGGACGTGAGAACGTCCGTTCAGAGGCCGGACTGGCAGTGGAGTCGCAGCGAACTGCGGGAGATATGCAGGAGCCACTGGGAAACGAAATACATCGCCGTTAAGCGCGACGGTCCACGGTCCTACACTCCACAGTGACGCAAAGATATGCGATAAGTGATAGCCTCCGCACCGAGTTCCGAGTGAGAAAGCAGGAAGAATTCTTGCGAATATTTTTAATCACGCCACAAACCAGATGCGGTTGCGAGGGACAGTGGCCGTCCTTTTTTTTTCAATACAGTCGAGAGAGAAGCTCAGCGTGGAGAACGTTGCATATGGTCGATGTGTGTGTTGGAACTGAGAATGTTCTGGGGTTCGATGCCCAGGCCGCACAAGAGTTTTTTCTCTTCAAGTCAACTGAACTAGTTATGAGAGTCGTAGTCGCCGCGGCTACTAATTTTTGGTGAGATACTGAGTGGAGAGATGGATGAAAAGCAACTCGCTTGAGCTGGAGAAGCCTCGGGCAGTCCTAAACCTTTCGGAAATCGGGATGGAGATAGATGGCGTGGCCATGGAGAGCCTGAGATAACTTGTGGTAATCAGGGCAGAGAATCACACTGAAATCCGATCAGAGATCCAGAAGTTCGAACAGCGAGGAGAAGGGTCTGGCCACCCGTTGAACGAGGAGAACAGGTTAAAGTTCGGTGGAATACATCTGTATCCAGATTAGGATGATATGTTTCATGTCACTGATTGATTGAACGTGGGTTACCCTTTACACCGCACCCTACATAAGCAATCTCGCTTCATGGACCACCGCCTTAACCATCCGGCTCCGGTAATCCCCTCCCAGCAGTTTCTACTATGGCATTTGCCCTTCCCGCCGCTGCAGCACACACTCGTGGGGTTCCTCAACAGCGGCAGTTCAATCCATACAGCGAAAACGGCGGGACCATTCTCGCAATTGCTGGCTCCAACTTCAGTGTAATCGCGGGGGACACACGGCAGACCGAAGGCTACAATATCCAAACCAGATATGCACCGAAGGTCTTTCGTCTGCAAGTCTACTTCCGCATTAATATGTTATTTCCTGTTGAGTTAATGACTTGGCCGCTCTAGAACCGACAAGGCGGTACTTGCCACGAATGGATTCGCGGCAGACGGTAATATGTTTGTGAAAAAAGTCAGACAGCGTCTCGAGGTGGGTTGTGGCCTGTACCTTCGGTATTTGTTTATTTGCTAACGGTTCTCAGTGGTATCGCCACGCGCATGCCAAAGACATGTCGCTTCACGCAATAGCGCGATTGATACAAACAATGCTCTATCAGCGTCGCTTCTTCCCATTCTATGTGTACAATATTCTCGGTGGGATTGAAGACGATGGTATGTATTCCACTTAACATCCATTCAACAGCGCATAGTTAATCTCAAATAATGCTAGGCTCGGGGGCTGTATATTCCTTCGACCCGGTCGGCTCATACGAACGCGAGACATGTCGCGCTGCCGGTGCGGCATCGTCCCTCGTGCAGCCATTTTTGGACAATCAGGTCAGTTTCCGTGCCTTCGAACAGTGCTTCTCTGCTTCGGTCAATCACGTCAGTGAGACGTCAGGTGTATCGTGGTATCGCCCCGTTCCTGTATTGAACGTTGTCTCTGTTACTCAGATTTGAGTTTCAATCCTTATTCAACCTCTTCGGTGGGCTACACACCGTGCTCCGAATAATCCACGCTTTATTTCAATTGGCTGGTCTTTATATCCCTTACATACCGATCCTCAACCGACATTACTCCCCCATCCTGCACCCACCCCTTCATTATTTCCCAGCACCTTAAACATACTCACCTTCCCCCAGATCTACTTCAAAAACCAAACTGCACCGCCGGGGAACGCCCATCCGACACACCTCCCACTCCCACACGTCCTCTCACTCGTGATCGATGCGTTCACGAGTGCGACTGAACGGCACATTGAGGTTCGTGTCTGCGGCCTTGCGCGTGCGCATGCATCTGCTGTTCAATTTATCTTGAGTCCCCTGACTGATATATGAATTCGCATGTGCTTTCAGGTCGGCGACGGGCTTGAGATGTACATCGTCCTCGCGAAGGGAAGCCCCCTGCAGGGCCTCGAAACCATCAAGGGCATCACTGAACTGACCACCGTCCCTGGCGGCGAGAGAATGTTTGTCATCCGCCGAAATCTCAAGCGCGATTGAGGGGCAACTATGTTCTTTTCTGTCGCGAATATTGTCAGGGCGGAGCGAGCCTGTTCCTCTTCTTTTTTTGGCGTCCAGCGCACACGAACTTTTGATATTTATTCACATAGAATCTCGATTTGGTCTTCGCGCACTATGTTCACTAGCACGTCTCATGTATTTGTATTCTAGGACAAAACTCAGTAGACTTTCATCTGGTTCTTTCTTGCGTTTAAACTGTCTGTGGCTGCGTTAACTTCATCTTCCTTCTTCGCGCTGCAATCTATAAAATCTGATTAAGAGCCCAAGTCCTCAAGGCCTCATGTAACTATTCATCGGAGTGAACTCCGAGACTTTACATTTGATTTTTCCACAGGATGCGAAGCCAGGTCATTTTCTCACCGCGATTTGGTCAGCTGGTGCGTCATGTTTCCGCGGTCACGCTGTGCGCGCTAAGTGCTGGCCGCGGGTGATTGGCCGTCCCACCACGCGTCCCCAGCAGACCAAGGCCAGTTTCCCCGCATCCTCGATCGCAAGGGGGGAAACAGAGGTGGAACCTCGATCGCGAGAAGAGAAGCTGTATATAATACAACACACATGCAACCGACGTTGGGTCGGTGTGTGGCGTGAAGATGACGGTTGTATTCTCAACTCAAGACATGGCGTAGAAAACTAGCTTTCACTTGGCGAGAAGTTGACGCCGTACCGCATTGGTGGTGGGTCTGCAGACGTGCATGTATGTACACGATATATATTGCGCCATCTGTTCGAATCTCATTTCGATTTGCTTTTTCCAGGCGTCCGGGGCGAACGGGTCATAGGTGACATAGAGATTATCACGCTTTAGCTTACATGGGGATGGAAAGCAGCCCATACCGACTATGCTCCCTTGAGTGAGATTCCTGCGATCCGCGCGCAAAAATACGTTTTGACCTTGATGCACAACGTTTCCTCGGCCCGTGGTTCAAGCGATAATCTTCAGCGGCGAAATCATTTCTTACGCATGGAACGAGGTCATCGGATGACTCCCCGCTGCACACTCATGTATTGGTTCCCTGGCGTATGCCGTGAAGGATGGACCTGTGGCGAGAAGGGGAGACAGTATAGGCTTATGATACTCAGAGATGAGCTGACTTTTTCTCAACAAAAAAAGGTTAACGAGGTGAGTATTTGAAACTTGAATTGTTGAACGACAAAGCTGGCACCGACCATCAAGATGGACACCGTGGAGTTCCGTGCTAAAAACTATGCTCCTTCAGGCAGATACAGTACCATCCGCAATGCCATCCATCGACAAATTGGTATGGTCCGCGGCACATTTAGTCTGTAGATGATTGTATCCGACTCGCGGACCTTCCGGCCACTGTACGCCCACTGGAGACGGTAGCTATAATCCTTTTTTTTCTTTTGGTTTAGCTGATGTGGAGACATGGGGGGATTCTGGGAGCCGGTGCTTTTACAACTCGGTACGTAAGTTGGTCGGAGGTTATCTGAAACAGAGGCCGATTCTGAGCATTTATATCCTCTTCCCAGAAGAAACTTAGCTGCACGCAGATATACACGAGGGTTTCGCGAACTTCAGGGGTTTAAATTTGGGCGGCGAACATTCCGCCTCGACCGAGGATGGCTCCAAAATCGACACACCTCGAAAGCTATCAGAATCAATGAAGGCATGTACGCCAACACAAATCAACCATAATGGCATTTCTGAACTTTACAAACTAGGCTACTAGCCGAGTGAAGAGACTGTCAATCAATGATTCATTATTGATGATTAGATCAGTCGGCCGATCGGCATCTTGGAAAATCGAAACTTGTTCGATAACACGTTTAATAGCGCTTTGATTCCCATATCTCGGGCTTGGCGACCTTACTTTGTTCTGCTTATCTGGCCCATCCGTGGCAATCACATCTATGATCAGACACCCAGATCATACCATTCCTTTTTCCAATCGACACGCAAACGACAGCTGAAATCGTATCAGTGGGATTATTGTATGTTGAATTTTGCTGCAGGTGAAGTCGGATTTCTCAACACCACCCCACGTGGTGCTAACACTGGGGGCAAAGACCGGGGCACCTGGATTTCAGGTGCCTCCGACGCATGTAGTACATCAAAGATCGTGATGGGTGTTTTGGCACAAAGGAAACAAAGGTGAGAATTCCTTTATTTCCTTTGTGCAAACTGGTTCAATTGCACCTGCCGACCACATGCCTCGGAGGCACCTGGTGTCCAGGTGCCCTGGATTTTGCCCCCAGTGTAACCCCAACTCAATGGACATACATCTCGCCGATTGTCCGATCTAGAAGCTGACATACGGCTCCGTTGTTTTTGTTTTTGTTTCGGCTTTCCTCCTGCATCCATGCACGGCGAACCGACAACCTTGCCTGGCTCATCCCCCGAATTTCAGCGCCGTGGGAGCTCAAGATTGGCTCAAGATTAGGTTCAGAAGCCCAACTCGCTCCTACCACTGTACTTCTGTTCCTGACGGCGGCTATGGGTCGTTGTCTTTGCGTGTGCCGTTCTAAGTGCTTCAACTCTGCGTCAACCTGTCTTCATATCTCCTTTTTCACCGTTCAGCATGGTGATTCGTCACAAGTTTACTCCGGTGGATCTCAGTGGCAGTGGCAGTGCTGGGGTGGGGCATCTACTGATCGAAAAGTGTGCTGTTTGTATATGTTTGTCCCATGATCAGCTTTGGTTTCCGTTTGCGGATCGTCATCGCAGCGCGGGATGAGCAGCTACGGTACCCCGAAAATTCAAACACCATTTTGGATTCTTATAAAATTGACAAATGAACAAATTGTTCAGAGGAATTTGCGAGTCTGCCATTTTTCGACAAGATGTGACTGATTTACTACTGGAATCATTGATATCTTCACAAATACGGAGGTTCGTGACAATTCCTCTGAACAAAATGATCCTTCTGGGCATAGCTCCAACTTTCCCTCTCAAAGTTGCCTATATAGACACATCTTATTGAGGAAGTTTTCGGGCGGCCTTCCAATTGATGCATCAAAATATCACGTGCTCTGATCTTTCTCGATTAAACCGCATCAAGTTTTCGCGCAAACATCTCGATGTCCAGGGCCGCAGAAATTCTGGATTTTTGGCCATTCATACATGATCATGCCGACTTAATGACCCAATTTTATTGGAAATTTTAGGAGTCATCCTGGACCACACCATAGAGACAAAGACAACAGTGTTTGAACCATGCTTGAAATGCATATAATGGGGGACCCTGGAGACCAAAAGTTGAGATATAAGAGATTTGGACTCTATTCAATGTTATGAATATATTTTATGTTTGCACTCTGTGCCCATCTAGAGACTGTGGCCCGGGGCAAACGAAACGATCCGAAAACCACCTGTTTTCGGCATTTGGCAGAGAACAAACACGTGCATACAGCACACTTTCCGATCAGTAGATGCCCCACCCCATGAGAATCTCAGTATTATGGCACATCGGCACTGCCACCTGTTGCCATCATGCATTTTGTCTCTGTTTTGCAAGCGCCTCCAATTCGGTTTGTTTTCTCCGCCATGTCCACGCCGCGAACCCGCGAGAAAAGGGTCAAGAAACCCCCGGCGTGCGATTTATACAAGGCTAGTGCGTGATTAGGCTTTGATGCTTGCGTTCAACGCGCTTCTTTGTCCGTCGCAAGCCCGCCGCGTTCTATGCCATCCGCAGCCGTGCCCGCGCTGCGTGGAGAAGAATGCAATGTAAGTATAGCCATGATACTTCATTCGGTGCATGTTCAGAGAGAAGGCACAGTGCAACTACACCCCTCGTTCGAGAGAGACCGCGGAAAGGTGGTTCAGGCTCTCCTCCATTGGCCCTGACCCCAGCCATCCCCAGCACTCCATCCTGGGCCGGGATTTGACAGCGCGCTCGAAACTCTGGAAGTCACTGCTGAATTTATCGCACACTGCTTTGAGGGCGGGTATTCTCTCAAAGTACATCAACTCAGTGATGTTGATTGAGGTTTTAGGTTTCCAATTCACACCTCAGTACTGTCATCCGCTCTTGGAGCGGACGAGCATACGCATGGATATTCGCGCGGTGTCGTTCCAGCTGCATCTCCTCCCGCCACAGTCTTGCGTTCTCGCCCTCTGCATCATCTCTCTCGCCTCCCTCACGTCTTTCCACCGTATATTAGGTGACGGGCCGCGTCCGGAATCCTTCATGGACCAAGCATATTTCTCGTCCAGCCCAAACTTACTGGAGTGCGACGTGCGACGGACGACGTCCTACCGTGCCCTCCGCAGCGCAGCGCTCAAGGCCGCTCGGGAGATCGGCATTATCCTCCAGCCATCCAACGAAAACGCTGTGTCGTGCTTTCTCTTGGATCTCATGGAACAAAGTATCCAGCGCTATATTCAGACTCCTTCTCGCTGACTTGATCTGGCTTCAGCTGATTCCTGCTGGGTGTCGCGGCCATGGGAAAACGCGTACGTGTCCCATGTTCGGGCTCTGGCGCCTATGTGGCACGCTTCAGGCTTCAATATCCACGACGCAAGTCACTGGTCCGGATTCCTGGTATGGCATGTCATGCCAGCACTAAATAATTTCTCTGAACGCTGCCTAGATGGCAGAGGCTCTCGTATCTGCAAGAATCAGGACGCCGATGCTGCTGTTCGTTTTCTTCCGTCTACCGAGATTGAACCAATGGAGCTCATTAGTGCGCAGAATTTTACAAACGATCAGCTTTTGCTGACAGCACCTGAACCGCCGTCTTTAGAGGCTCTGCTTGCTTCGCTGGAAGCATCCTCTAATAAACCTGGGCTGTCGCTGCTTTGGTCTTCGATGAAGCCGTGTTTGTGTATTGCCTGTACCATGTTAGCCCCTGGCGGCAGATTGCTTTCACGTTACATCTCTTGCACGCCAGCTATCAGACACGATCGCCGAAGGTGAGGTTGAATCATATAAATCAACAAAATCCCTCAACCGACCTACAGACTACGTTCGACTCAACCCTCTCTCCGAAGGCGCCGTGATTAACTTGCTCTCCTTGCTGCCCCTACTCCATGCCGTGCTCTCCCTGCTCCTCGACCGGGTGGACACGGTGCTCATCCCCGTCATCGACGATGGCGCGCTCCTCAGGTGGTGGGAAGGGAGTCTGATGCGAATATGTTTCTCCCCACTGATGTGGCATGGATGGCGTCGGATGATGGTGGACTGATGCTGTAATCTATTTCCTGCGCGCGTTCGTTGTTTCCGGTTGTGGTGTGCACATGGTGTCCAATGTACTCATCCTGTCAATATATTCCTTTGTCAAGGACCCTCGCGGGAATGTAGGTTCGCCCTAGTGTCTTGAGGCGAAAGTTGATGTCTTCTGCAGATATATGACTCTTCTTGCCTCATCTAGATCTTCATCCATTGAAGCGGTCGTTCTTACACATGTACACCCTGCCGGTTCAATATCCCTAAAACGCGTGCCAAACTTCTATTCCTTTTCGGCAGTTCGTGCGCTATAACCTTGACTGTCTTTGGTAAAAATTTCAACCATTCAAAGGTTCTCGGGCGCCGTTGACAAATCTGCACGATGTAAAACCCGACCCGAACCGCTGACGTTACCAAGATTAGTTCATCGGTCCGGCCAGTTGAGGTTCTATTTTCTCACGGCACCATGTTCAATAGCTTATTTTCCAAGAACCAGCTCACCTTTCGACAGTGAGGAGCCTCTTGTGGCTCCATTGGGCAGTCGGGAAACCAGAAACCACAGGTTTCTTCTTCACCGCGCATCCTCGTTCTAACATTTCTCGCTTCTTTCTCGCTGAAATTCAAGCCCCACATGTATACGGCATACTTACTTACTTCTTTGGACACGGCTGCATAAATAGCACCCCCTCCTGACTACGCGCCCACAGTTTCCACCCATGACCATGTCGATGCCTGGCATTGACGACCCCAAGCTGCTTATCTATCTCGCTCTGGCTGTAGTGGCAGTGGCCTCCATCCGACGCGCATTCCACAACCCGCAGGTGCGGGTCTATTTATCCTGTGGCTCTTTGTTTCTTTTCACTCACTCACTCATTTAAGCTGAATGAGATCCCGATTGTGGGCTCGTCCGGATTCTTCTCCAGCTATCGCGATGCGTTCAAATTCATCGTGAACGCCCCGGAATTAGTCCAACAAGGATACAACGAACACCCCGAGGGGATCTTCCGTGTAGCCCGGCTGTTTCGCTGGGACTTCATTGTATGCGGTCCTAAGCTTGTACACGACTTGGGAAATGCACCAGAGCACGTCCTATCGTTCCGTGGCGGCGTCGAAGAGGTACGCAAATCTATTCATACCGTATATTCTTCTTATGACGTTGGCTCACAGAGGATTCAAGGTCGGCTGTTTTCTCCTCACACCGAACGGAAGTTGACAAACTAGATGTATAGTAACATTGACCATGGGCGCTGCTCTCGCGGAGAATCCATACCACCAAGCCACGATCCGCACCAGCCTCACCAGGAATCTGGGCCGGTGCTTTCCGGATGTCCAAGACGAGATTGTATGTGCGTTCGATGATGTCCTGAACCTGGAGGACTCGGGTGAGCAGTCTCTCAAAGATGGCCTTCTTCTACTTTTAATTTTGCTCAGAATGGAAAACCCTCACTGTGTTGCCCGCGATAATGGGGGTCGTAGCCCGGGTCAGCAATCGTCTTTTCGTGGGATTACCCCTTTGTGTGATATATTGCTCCACTGGGCTTTCAACGACTGATTTAAACAGGCAGGGATAAAGCGTACCTGCAAAACAACATTCGGTATACCGTCGACGTAGTCAACAGCGCCTCCCGGATCACTTTATTCCCACCATTCCTCCGTCCGTAAGTCTCGATTCTGCTATATCAGTTGGAAAAAGTGACGACGCCACTTCGCTCAGACTTGTCGGGCCCTTTATATCCAACAAGACCGAAAGCCTTGCGAAAGCGAGGAAGTTTTTGGTTCCAATTATTGAGGAACGGCTTGCAAAGGAGAATGAGTTGGGTCCGGACTGGCCGGGGAAGCCGGTAATATCATTATGTTTAACTGCTCAATCGCGGTGCTAAATGCTGATTGTCGCAGAATGACCTCATTTCGTGGCTGTTGGAGATCGCAGAAGGCGAGGAGCGCACGGCGCCTGCGATCGCCCTGCGCATCTTGTCAACGAACATGGCAGCAATTCACACATCTTCCATGGTATGTTATATTGTTCGCGTCTATTCTGTTGTTGTATTCAACAACCCAACAGGCATTTACGCACGCGCTCTTCGATCTCACTCTGCATCCGGAGAACTTCCTACCTATGCGCGAGGAGGCGGAGCGCATCGTCAAGGAGGAAGGCTGGTCGAAGGTGGCCCTGAACAATATGTTCAAGATCGACAGCTTCTTGCGCGAGTCGCAACGCATGCATGGAAATGGACCAAGTCCGTACATCAGCTGATGCCAATTTGCTTCAGGGTTGTTATTCACACTAACGGTGGATTTAGTGGGCCTGACCCGCCAAGTTGTCGCCAAAGAGGGATTTCGTTTCTCGGACGGCACTGTCCTTCCGTATGGCTCATTCGTCAGCGCTGCGGCTCGGCCGATGCATTATGATACTGGTGCGTGATGTACGATCGTAATACACATCAATGGCGCACTCATTATCATTCATATTTGTATAGCCAACTACGAGAACGCGACTGTATTCGATGGTTTCCGTTTCGCGCGGGAGCGCGATGAGCAGAAGATCAACCAGGATCCCAGCAAAGACATCTTCAAGCGCCACATGGTTTCGACCGCGACTGACCACCTCGCCTTCGGAGCAGGAAAACACGCCTGCCCTGTGGGTAACATTTGTTTCTTCACGCCTTTGCTTCTGTCTTTCCATTCAAACAACCGAATTACCGTAACTGAACCATTCATTTACAGGGACGATTCTTCGCCGCAACGGAACTGAAGGCCATGCTCGCCCACCTGGTGATCAACTACGATGTTCGAGCGGAAGTAGAAGGTGTGCGTCCAGCGGACAGGAATTTTGGCCAAATCTCGTCGCCGAGTGCGACCGGAAGAGTGATGTTCAGGAAGAGGCAGCTGTGACTCCATTCCAGGGCGGAAGGAGATCGAGCCGACAACGGCGCTTGTCTGATTCGACTCCCGTTGCAGTTTTCTTCCCCCATGCATTTGTATACACGGCCAAACGGGAGCCTTATAAAGCTGTAGATCATTTCTCCTGGAAATATACCATTTGACCGTACCATCCTTGAATCTAAAACTCGTGAGCTTGTTCATGAGCGATCCATCTGCTCAACACCTTTTCAACCAATGGTAAATTGCGAGAATTTCACGCCTTGGAAGTTTAAAAAGTGGACAACGCGGTGAACGACCTTGATACGGGGACGTATGGTACCGTCGTTAAATGTTTTTTCTTTTTCTTTTTGCTGAACTGGGTCAACCGGTATTAGCACAGTAGTAGTACTGGTACGGCTGAAATAACGATGAACTTTGAAATCGGGAGTCGTGATTCCGGAGAAAATGGCTCTCCCGGTCTGGGAGAAACAAGATTCGTGTACAGACCAGCTACCGGCCGAAATTTAGACAGCACCACCGCATACATGTACGCGTCAGCCCTCAATCGATCATGCTAGCACTTGGTTAGCACACCGATTTTAGGGACCACCAACATGTTCTGAGGGTTCACTTTTGTGCGTGCCAGATTGACTTGCGCCCGCGCGGATTGACTTGTGTTGACTTGTGCGGGTGTTTTTGGTGCGCAAGTCAATTTGTCGCCCGCACAAGTCAACATGCTGATATGCGAGTGACTGAGTCACAAATGTGACTTGCGCAAGTCAATCTGCCGCCCTTGACTTGGCCACATCCCACATCCTCCACTGCAAATCTTTCATGCTCGGTGCATCATTCGCCCTCTAAACATTGTAGCTCCAGAAAAATTTGCACTCTTACCCTTCTTTTTCGCTTGTGTGGCCACCTTTCGCAACATCGTAACCGTGTCGATCGCACAATCGCCGGGCCGATCATTGACTTGCCACGGTCTGCATGATAAATGGGTACAGTGGAGTCCGTAGTTCAATTTTCAGCGTCTTACGACTCCGCGCTCTGCCAAAATAGCCGTAATTATGAACAGTTTCAATGATATCTACAAGATATCAATGGTGAGCCAGGTTTGCAATATTATGTGTCTGTATTCGGGCCCTGGCCATGCTGACATAACATCTTCAAGGGGACGTTCCCGATGCGAAGTTTTCTCGACGCTCGAGGAAGTTTTAACAAACCCCAAATTGAGTGCGCAAGTCAATTCGCCGCCCTTTACGTAATCCCCGCACGGGTTAACTTGTGTTGATTCTGACGCAGTTTGAGCATCCAGGCTGCGCACCGAGCCCCTCACCTGACCGACGCGGTACAATAGTCAACGGGTACTCATTATGAGGGTTTTCCCCTAGTACTTATACACTTTTAGGATAAAAATGCCAGTTACAACCACACCGTCAACTCAATTGGTGGTTGGAAAAGTCTTAGGGCCGTTGAGATTCAGTGCTGCACGTTGCTAGTCTGATTTTGGTGTGCAAGTCAATTTTTACTCCTGATATTACTTTACTTAACACAGGAACACCCAGAGGGGGCAAATTTGGCACTCATTGCGACTCATTGCACAACGTACATCGCTGAAGCTCCATGCCTCATCTCTAGGATTCTCGGTGTGATTGTCATCTATGCGGGAGCAAACTAACTTGTGCGGGGGATTATTAGGTGCGCAAGCCAATCTGCCGGCCACACAAGTCAAGATGTGCACGTGTAAGTGAAATCATTGACTTGCCCCGCACCGATGTCAAACCTACTATTCTAGTTTGATCAAGCAAATTCCGAAATTGTAGTAAGCAGCTACCCAGGGATGCATTGACTTGTGCGGGGATTTTTAGGTACACAAGTCAATCTGTTTCGTAATTCATGCGGGTTGGATTTGGGTGGAATCACCGGCCAATAAGCCTCCAGGCAAGTCCACCACTACATTATCTATATATCTGATCTCGCATGCAACGGTGTTGATTTGGCCCGCCCCAATACTGAGGAAAGAACTGGTCCTAATGGGACTTTGTACCGTGTGCGAGGTCATTGCTCCGAAGGCGAAGCTGTAATGACGACGATGCCGGGGATCGAGCCCTGAGGCAGCCCTGTAAAAGGCAGCAGTTATAGTTAAACTGATGTTTTTCACAATTATAGGATACTCAACTTCGACGCCAGCGGCGACGACGACGACGATCACGGCGTTTGATGCCATCAACGATGTTGAATGGGAGCGAGGTTGAGTTCGAAGGTCTCATGGATGATTGTGGCATGATTGGGGACTTGAGGACGGTGTTCTGTACTTTCCACACAGTGGTGAGACTGCTGCAAAAGGCCGCATGCACAAGTCAACGCCCGCACACGCACGCCCCGCACGCCAAGCCAAATTTCAAACTCCGCTTGGTGCGCAAGTCAATTTGGCCCGCACATCGGGTAACCCTCATCGTGAAACCTGGGGAGATAGTGAGACCTTTGAAGTTGCCAGAGCTGTTCCCGTAGGCTTACGCAGCGCTTGGAAGCAGTTGGGTGGGGAGATGGTGTGTTCCTCGTGATGGTGCCTTTGCGCATTTTCAACGGGATTGGTTTTGTCGGCAGGCCCCAAAAATGCAAGTGCGTAGGTTGTGAAACGCCATGACGTAGCTATTAGGTTTATGGTAAAGTGGGTTGCTTGATATGGAGGAAAAGTGGGAAGTTTGTGCTGGTGTTAAACAGCAAACCTCTGTGCCTTTTATACCTTCAGCCTTGCGTACGTAAATCAGGACTCTTCGGAGTTGTATTAGCTGTGCACGGCTTCGAGCCATAACGGTTCACACGGTTGACGTCGCAGTGGCCATCGATCCGATCTGGAAAAGAAAATTAGTCAGTACCTGATCGCTGGATCGTTCCGAATAATCCCATTGAACACGCATGTTTATGTTCACCTCCTCCAGTTATACGCACGAATAGATGCCTGAATCACCATCAGACATTTATTTCCGGGTCGAACAAAGAGCCGCCCAAGTAGTGCCTTGAATCACAGTGGTTTACAGTTTCCAAAGATTGCTGACTCGGAGTGTGGGCAACGTACGCGTGTAGTTGGGGTATGAGGTCAACGGAGCTGGAAATGACATGTCAGATTCACAGCACGGGCAGGGATATCTCGGCAGACATCGCACGAATGTGGCAAACGCGGCCAAGTGCCGCGAACCAGCCGCGAACGGCGTTCCTATATCGAGTTGCCTACGGTCATCGGAGAATCTCGGCACTTCATCGAGCTTCAGCGGGCTCCGTACTGGTCTTATTCCAGTGAAAAACTTTGATCTACTTCTGATTCGTAGGTTCCTAACTGAAGAGCAGATAGTTGTCCAGCGACATTTATGATTTATGTTAAATCTTTCTTAAAGGAAAGGGCAAGGTGAAAATGCCATAAAAATCGATGGATGATATCAGAACAATAGCCGAGTGTGGCGAACGTGTGTGAATATAGTGAACGGACCGGGTTTTCGCATATCGAGGTGCATTCATGATCCCGGCATTCCAAGCGTGCCTCGGAATCTGACGCGAATCGATCGGATGTCAATGGACAACTTCGACCTCCACAGTGGTCGCAGCTTGTGAATGGAGAAATAGACACTTCATCAAAAACTGGATTAACATTTTTTTTGGAGAAAGCTGGCAAAAAACGATGGCAAATGGCCCAATGTGGCAAACATGGTTGAATGTAGTGAACGGAATGGGATTTGCATACGCTAAGCCAGAAGGAAGGAGGGAAGGCATTCCTGGGGCCGTATCCATCGCATTCCAACTGAGAATGTTTAAGATATTCCGGATCCTCGTAGCCAAAATTGCGGGTTGTTAACGGACAGCCAGACTGAAACAACTTGAGGTTGTCCAAAAAAATCCATAATCCGATCGATACGGACCCCATTAGACATCGAGGATCCTGGCATTCCCGGAGGCTGCCGGGATCGCCGTTATTGGTAAAATTGGAAATTTGAGAGGAGAATGTCAGTACCGTTCACTGCATTCAAGCACGTTTGCCACAGTCAGAAATCCGACGATCTTTATGGCGTTGCTTTTTGGCTTTCAGGCTTTGCTTGTCATTCGTGAAGCAATGAAAACTGTAGTTTGAAAATGAACCGTCTGGTCCTCAGTCAACCGAACCTGCGAGAAACAGAAACTGTTTGTTAAATTATTTCTGTGAAATCCGAGAAGGTACGAACCCGTGAAGGTCCGATACCTGCCCCGTTGTAGAGCTATGGGCGATATACTGTGCAAAAATTCACCATATCTCGCAGGGTTTTCACTGACAACTTACAACCACATTCACGGCGGCGATCAAAATCTATTTCCGTGGGAAATCTGGCGAAGAACTATAAAATACAATTTCCCACCCATTTGTTTCCCAAAGAAGACATTGGGAAATATTCAGAATGTTTCCTGCCAAATTTCCGCTGGAACAGATTTGATCTTCCCACGGGAAAAAATTGAGAAAACTGCTAACTTTTTCCCGCAGATTATCCGCGGGAAAAAGACAAGGTTTTTCCAAAAGGAAAAGATCCGGCCGGAAATTTCCGTAGGAAAAAGTCACTCTTTTTCCTGGAAAATTACTATATATGGTCATTCCCCAGGAAACATGCTTTCCTTTTCCTATGGAAATTTCCGGCCAGATCTTTTCCTTTGGATAAACCTTGCCTTTTTTCCCCGGATAATCTCCGGGAAAAAGTTAGCAGTTTTCTCAATTTTTTCCTGTGGGAAGATCATGTCTGTTTCCAGTAGAAATCTGACAGGAAAAATTCTGAATATTTCTTAATTACTTCTTCGGGAAAGATCTGGGCGGGAAACTATATTTTATAGTTCTTCACCAGATTTCCCATGGAAATGGATTTTGATCGCCGCCGTGATTTGAGGCTGAGCTGACAAGCCACACGATCTGCTGACATCTCTTCAAGTTGCTTGCATCGATGCAGGACTTGCATCTCCACATCCGCATCTACATCAGTGATTGACGTCAATGATCCCATCAGATCGGCTTGCGTCTGTATTAGGTCAAGTACCACAATTTGTAAATAGCTTGGTTTCTGCGACTCGGATTTGCTTCGGATGGCTGAATATTCAATTGAACTATGAGAATTCGCTATTTGGACCGCCTCTGGGTATCCTAAGCATTAGTGTGGGCAAGAAACCTATGTTGCAGCCTTCGTTTGAAATGATGGTTCTGGGTCTCACTACCCAGATCTGCTATGGCACGAGTGGAACCCAACAATTTCAATAATACTTTCCCTCCAATTGTGGAGGTCAAAACAACTTTTCGGGACAGCCAACTCGGAAAACATTGTAACTTCCGTTTTAGGATTTCGGCACATTTGTTGCCATCAATGATACAATCATATTTATCACCTTCTCAAAGATTTCACCAAGTCCGTATGGCTGGCAGTGGATCTAGCCAATGTAAGTGGGAGCCTGAAGAAGTTGTATGCAACCATGGACTGTTGTCATTTACTGATATGGGATGTCAGTCATGTTGAAAAAATAGTCAGTTGTCAGCAGAAACCCTGTGTTCATGTGGAGATGACAGTCAGTATTTTTTGCACAGTATATGTGCCATATAGAGCCGACGCATACATGACTATTAGTTCTGTTGACCGCATATTCAACCACAAGGTGGCCACATTCGGCTATGGTGAACGGCGCTCCATTTCATTTCGAAGCCGCTGTACAACGCCGAAGTGCCCAGAAAAGGCCGACCTAAATAGTTGTATGTACACAGAGCCAAAGGTATAAAGGCGCAGGCATTTTGGGTGTTTAACATCATCACACTCTTGCCACTTTCCATCCATTACAACCTCACTTTATCGAATATTGAACTATGTCGAATCGCCAGCAACCACCCAATTCCTATTCATATCCCTATCAAGGGCAGGCCCAGAATCAAGGGCAATCTCAGCAGATGCCGCCCCAGTCAGGGCAGCCGCAGTATCAACAGGCTGCACCCGGTGCCACGGCTCCTCCACAGGGCTATTATAATTCCTCATACTATGCTCCCCGGCCACCCGCCCAGCCCAACTATAATCAGAATCCTCCTGCAGCTACCAGCCCCACTGGATCTACGGTTGGGCAAGGACAGCCTTTCACCCAGATGTATAGTCTTGGGGACCTCGTGTCCCGGCAAATATCCAGCCCATAGCATCTACATCGCTGCCTCTACATCTCAGAACCAGCCAAACAAGTCGAAGTGCCGCTACTGAGACAAGGAGTTGAGTGGCTCTGATAGCCTGGGCTACAGTCAGGCTGCAGAACACAAGTGTCGCGAGACTCCCCCACCCTTCCATAAGTAGGTCGATAGAACATTTGCTTCAATCCACAGGGAGGAAGGAATTGTATTGTGGTTTCTGTTCCCTAAATTTGAATGATCTGGACCGTCCGACATGCGCTGGCCTCCGAAAGCATGGACTGTAAGCAGTTACTGGTATTTCTCTATCTGACTGTGGAATGTCGGAGAAAGGCAGAAGACTCTGGGTCGGGGAATTTTGAGTGCCAAGGAGACTCAGGACGGTATAACTTACAGGTATAGTATTAGAAGTGATAAGGATGTGTGGGCGCAGGGCAAGACGTCGGGCGAAATGTAGAGCTTCAGAGGATAAAAAGAAAAGAATCATCCATGGTGAAAATATCGTTGAAAGTTCAGTGAAGGAAGTCTGCCTATACAGTCTAGCAACCGAGCCGCAGTCCGAGCTAGTCTCTCTTAGACAGACGCTTCAACATTTCGAGCTCATGCCTCGCTTGTTAAAAGTCCGAGTATTTTTATTAGTTTGGACTTGGAAGCAGAATGAAATCAGCCACGGTATTGATAACAGTGATTCAGACCCCCACAGATATTCTCCCTCCTCTTAGAATCTGTGTTGAGTGATTTTTGTTTTTGCGGGTCCAGGTAATTATCGTAACACCGCCACACACGCGTCAGCCCCACGAGCACGTGACCGAGTCGCGGAGCTTGAAACCGCGATCCAGTCAATGCGGAGTTTGAAACTGCCCCTTACGTCCTGCCACCAACCTACCACACAAGCTTGACCCAACATCTCTAAGTCTTCTTCACGAACGACCCATGGCTACCACTGACGTCTCTCGAAATGGCAACCCACGCTCTCAAGCACAGCGCTCGTCCGGGCCATTGGATTGCGACTCAAAAGATGGACGGCGCGCACCGCCCACCTGATTCAGAATTATGGGATTGAGACCGTACGTGACGCTGGCTCTGTTTCCAGACTCACTAGCCTTCGATGCGGATGGTTACAGATCTATGCACCCTCCATGCGGCTCTCATTCTCGACTTCCCACCTTCCTAATCCTCAGTGTGTGTGTTTCACAGGGTTGGCATCCTCACAGCTGCTGTTGCGGTCGTGGCTTTAGAGCCCTTTCTCTCATCCCGGAAGGCGCCTCCGAGTCGTTGCCTGTTTCTCAACGTACAGAAACAAAGTACCCACGCGCTTGTACGCGCCTGGGTAAAGTCATGCTCCATTCAATTTGAATCCTTTCTCGCAGACGTCCCGGGTGGTCCCTACCATTATGCCGTCAGACCTCGCTTTACTGTTCGTGGGGCAGGTGAGGTCACCCATCGCCACCCTTCCTACCTTCATGCTCCAGGTCCCGAATCCCAGGAGGCATGTCAAATCCTTTCAAGTTGTCTCTCAGGATACAAGTGAATACAGCGGTGACGATTGTTTCCCGGCATACATGGACAGCGGCCTCGTACCTGCATCACTACATACCTTGGAATTTACGCTCGTGAAACATCCTCGGTGGCCATGGCGGCTCAATCAATCATTTTGATACCCGGTGTGTAATTCTCTGAACACGTTTATATTTTAATCCCCGCGTTCCAGTTATCTGTTTCCTGGCATCTAGATGGTGGGTGTGTTTCTCGGCATTCAGCTGGTTTCCTGCACAAAAATACGAACGCTACAGCGGCTTCATTCCTTGACCCCTGCGTCTAGATACTTCGTCTCAAGCACGCTGTATATCATCATCCTCGGTGGCAGTCGCTCGAGCACACTGGCGATATTCCAGGAGAACCAAATGCGCTCTGAGTGGCAATCTGCATAACCTTTCGGCGCGTGCAATGATTCCAGCACGCACGCCTCGCGTATTCCCAGCAGGCATGCATGCCTTGTTCCCAAATTGATATCCCTACATAAACCTGCTTCTACTGTTGGCGGTGGTCTTCCGCGCGGGATGTAGCACCTCAACAGCAACTACACGAGTCCGAGTCAATGTCACGCTTAAACGCTCGCGTTATAATAAGGCGGTACGGCATCTCCCCTTTCTCCCCTTCGGGTTATATTCCCCCCAAATACAGCCTGACCCGCTCCACATCTATAGGCGCGTACTCAGGCTCGGGGCTCTTGCAGTTTCCATGCATGCATGCCGCGCTGCGTGTTTTACGCCTCCTTGTTTTGAAATAAAGCAATATAAAATTAGGTCCAAGTTACAGAGTTGAATCACGTACGCGGCTCTCCGTTTGTAGTCATCATACCGCGAAGGACTCTTCGTTTCCTTACTTTCCTGTCCAGGACCGCCCGCCGGGACTCGGGACATAATATCGTCCCGGTTTACTATAGATCCCGCCGACGCTTGTCACTGCCCTCGGAACGTTTAGGAAGCCGAGAAGGTGCCCAGCGATTCTCCGCCGTGATTTTCCCTTCCATTCCTCACGTTGACACTAGTATGTAGATCTGTTAGCTGTGTACACGACCACCGATCTATCTATATCTATGTCGATGGCTGTGTTCGGTGAGTTTGAACAATTACCAGGCGATTTCTGTGTCTCCCTCAGGTTGGTTAAATGCTCACAATATACTCTTCCGCCAACAGGGCATTTGTATTTTTCTGGTTCCGTTGGAGTAAATCGATGTAGCGAGGAGGAAAAAGGGAGAAGCCACTGCCAGAATAATCGCTCATTGCCATCCTAAAATCCGACGTAGGTCGGCACTGCGCTAAATGGGGCTTGGAGGGTCAGCGAGAACCGGCACATTGTCACCGTTCGTTCACTTCGGTTGTCGTCAACGCAATGTACTTATTCTGATTGTGCAGAGTCTGTTAAGGGTTCCAGGAAATCTAGGTTCAGCTAAATGCATTAAGGAAGGTTGATGTCCTCTGTAGATATTGTTGAACACTTTCTTCTTCAGATTTACTCCTATTAAGGCGATTTTCTTGGAGCGAGTCGGCATTTCCTCATCCACGCCCTTATCAGCAGTTTCGGGCGGCATATATTTCCCGTTATTTTTGGTAAATCTTCAACGTGGCTTGGAGATTCTCGGGTGCCGTTGACAAACGTGCACTTTGTAAAGCCCGACCAGAAAACACTGACGGCACGTCCTTGTCGGCAGTTCATGTGCCGTATATTTGGCTGTTTGGTCATTTTTCAACCCGGCCTGAAAATTGTCGGGCACCGTTGACAAATGTGCACTATGTAACGCCCGACTAGAAAGCACTGACGGTCGCAACATTAGTTCATCGGTCCGGGAAGTTGAGGTTGCGGTTTTCAACTTTTATTTCGCTGAACCACTTGGTCCAACAGCTAACTTGAGTCCAACAGCTAACTCGACTATGGCCGTGGCCGCCTTTCCATAGCCTCGAAAATTGTAAGGTTTTTTTTTTTTTTGGCTCGGTGGCTCGTCCACATAGACCAATGTGCCCCCCGGAATGCGCCTATTCCGAGTCCCGACAACCGGGTGATCGCCCCGCAAAATTCCCTCTCGACGTAATACATCTTATGGCCGGGGCATGCATAAATACAGCCCCCCTTCTGCTCCCACAACAACTCAACCACCTCAAGATGTCTACCATGGACGACCCCAAGCTGCTTATTTATCTCGGTCTGGCTGCAATTGCACTGTATTCCCTCCGACGCGCATTCCACAACTCGCAGGTGGGAGTCTAATTATTCTACAATTTATTCGCACCCACTCCTTTCAGCTGAATGAGATCCCAATCGTGGGATCATCCGGATTCTTTTCCAGCTACCGGGATGCGTTCAAGTTCATCATGAACGCCCCGGAATTGATTCAACAAGGATACGACCAACACCCTGAGGGTATCTTCCGTGTGGCCCGCCTGTTTCGCTGGGACGTTATTGTGTGCGGTTCCAAGCTTGTGCATGAGATCGGAAGTGCTTCAGAGCACGTCCTGTCGTTCCATGGCGGCATCGAAGAGGTGCGCGATTTCCTTCGCCTTGGCTATGGTTCGTCTGACGGTCGTGTCCGCAGAGGATTCAAGGTTGGTTTTGTTCTACTATGACTAGGACTCGGAATTGACATGCGTTGTTTAGTTAAATTAACTATGGGTGGCGCTATCGCAGAGAATCCATATCATCAGACTACAATCCGCACTAGCCTCACTAGGAATTTGGGTCGGTGCTTTCCAGATATTCGAGACGAGATTTTCTGTGCGTTCGATGACGTCCTCAAACTGGAGGGTTCGGGTGAGCAGACTCTGAATGCACTCAAGCATGTTGTATTTTCAACATTGCTCAGACTGGAAAACCCTTCCTGTGTTACCGACGATAATGGGAATTGTGGCGCGTGTCAGCAACCGCCTCTTCGTGGGGTTGCCCCTCTGTACGATATGCTCCGTTGCACGGGGATTCCAACGACTGATTTAAACCAGGCAGAGATGACGCGTATCTACAAAACAACATCCAATATACCGTCGGCGTGATCAGCAGCTCCTCGCGGATCCTCTTGTTCCCAGCATTCCTTCGGCCGTAAGTGCTTCCGACGTTGATTTCCTCTCATCCACATAACGATGGGATACTACACAGATGCATTGGTCCGTATATATCAAACAAGACCGAAAGCCTTGCGAAAGCGAGGCAGTTTTTGGTTCCAATTATTGAGGAACGGCTTGCAAAGGAGAATGAGTTGGGTCCGGACTGGCCGGGGAAGCCGGTAATATCATTATGTTTAACTGCTGAACCGCGTTGCTAAATGCTGGTTGCCCCAGAATGACCTCATTTCGTGGCTGTTGGAGATCGCAGAAGGCGAGGAGCGCACGGCGCCTGCGATCGCCCTGCGCATCTTGTCAACGAACATGGCAGCAATTCACACATCTTCCATGGTATGTTATATTGTTCGCGTCTATTCTGTTGTTGTATTCAACAACCCAACAGGCATTTACGCACGCGCTCTTCGATCTCACTCTGCATCCGGAGCACTTCCTACCCATGCGGGAGGAGGCAGAGCGCGTCGTCAAGGAGGAAGGCTGGTCGAAGGCGGCTTTGAACAATATGTTCAAAATCGACAGCTTCTTGCGCGAGTCGCAACGCATGCATGGAAATGGACCAAGTCCGTACATCAGCTGATGTCAATTTGCTTCAGGGTTGTTATTCACACTAACGGTGGATTTAGTGGGCCTGACCCGCCAAGTTGTCGCCAAAGAGGGATTTCGTTTCTCGGACGGCACTGTCCTTCCGTATGGCTCATTCGTCAGCGCTGCGGCTCGGCCGATGCATTATGATACTGGTGCGTGATGTACGATCGTAATACACATCAATGGCGCACTCATTATCATTCATATTTGTATAGCCAACTACGAGAACGCGACTGTATTCGATGGTTTCCGTTTCGCGCGGGAGCGCGCGGAGCAGAAGATCAACCAGGATCCCAGCAACATCTTCAAGCGCCACATGGTTTCGACCGCGACAGACCACCTCGCCTTCGGGGCTGGAAAACACGCCTGTCCAGTGCGTACTATTTGTTTCATTTACGGCTAATCATTTCAATTACCGCAACTGAACCGGTCATTTACAGGGACGATTTTTTGCCGCAACGGAGCTGAAGGCCATGCTCGCCCACCTGGTGATCAACTACGATGTCCGAGCGGAAATAGAAGGTGTGCGTCCAGCGGACAGGAATTTTGGCCAAATCTCATCGCCGAGTGCGACCGGAAGAGTGATGTTCAGGAAGAGGCAGCTGTGATTTTATTCCAGTCTGTACGTTTAACACGGAGGGCGAGAGGAGAATCAACCTGATCGTCAATCTGATTCAACTCCCGTTGGGCTTTTCTTCTCCCATGCATATATAAGGGACTTGATTGTATTCCCTGAATCATTACATTCGACCTCGCCATCTTCCCTGCCCACGAGCGATCTCCCTGTTCAACCGTTCAACCAGCAGTAAATTGCGAGTACGTCAACATGCAACTAAAATTTCGAAGTAGAAAATGCGGTGAATGAACAGATTTTCAACACAATCATGAGATCATCTTGATATCAGTGAATGTCGGCATCGTGGTTGAATGTTTATTACTTCCCCGGCGGGTTCCAACGTGTGAGTGAGCTGATAGCCCGAGCACGGCTGCACAAACGATGCGATCATCTGCAGCTCTTTGCAGAAGGCTTGGCCAGCAAATTCGCCTTTTGCTCACACATATGTCGGGCCATTGTCCGCAGTAAATATTAATTGCGAGAAGTACCGGCGGTCCTAGCTCCAGTGACGAATGTTCCCCGAAATATAGAACGATTGGCATGAACGGAACAGATGGAAGCAAGGCGCAAAACAACGTGTGGGACAATTCATAGACAGGCGGAACAAACCAACAAACTTCGCTAAATGCGGATAGCATTGCGGTGGATCCCGATGATTCTTTTTTGATTCATTCCTGGTATTTCTCTCTGTGTGTAACTCGTCGTTCTAGCTGACCTAGTAGCGGGGAAACTACCACACTGCGTCACCAAGTCTACATTCAACACTGCACACGACATGTTCAAGAACATACACAGCCATCGGATACCAACTCGACGAATTCAGATCCGCGGAAGATGATGCAAGTTCGCAAGTCCAAGATGGAATCCCACACCGGGTCCACTTCGAACGGTCTAGCCTTCACCTCACTAATTTACTCGAGCCACTAACCCACACCAAGAGGTTAATTCTTCTGCTTCTCAAACATCTGCCAGAGCAGATGTTCAATTATAAG
The DNA here is from genome assembly GCA_029281795.1 of Mycena crocata. Classification (NCBI taxonomy): domain Eukaryota; kingdom Fungi; phylum Basidiomycota; class Agaricomycetes; order Agaricales; family Mycenaceae; genus Mycena; species Mycena crocata. Next base: position 151,933 of record JARJCP010000049.1, on the reverse strand, counting down.
GTTCCGGCCAACCTACGCGAGCCCGCCCAACTTTGATGAACAAGGTTCAACTGCGGCTGGTGATCATGATTTTCGTGACCTGATTTTCTTTTCAATTACTTTCATTACTTTCCTCCTTACTACCGTCCCAGTCCACATGTCCGAGGACGAAACGTAACACATTACCAGCACTGAAGTGAACAATTCCGCCGTCCTCCATTTGTAGCGTATAAATGCGGCGCCGCCCGTGGATGGTTTAACACGACGCCCTGTACCCGCTCTCTTCCTCGTCCCACTATGTCTGCTACAGCTACCATGACTGTCACCGAGGAGCCTGTCATCACCTACGACATCAACCTCTCCTACCACGACGCCAGCATCAAAAACACGACGATTAAACACCCACAGTACACCCCGACATGGAACAAAATCTGGTTCAACGAACTGCCGCCTTTCGAGTTCGCCGATCCTGCGCTTCGTGCAGACAAGCAGAAACCCAACCTACTCACTCCGTCGGCCGTTATGGAGGATATCACGCCGAAGATGGGCACGGTGCTTCGGAATGTCCAACTGGGCGACCTTTCGGATAAGGCCAAGGACGAGCTCGCACTGCTGATATCGGAACGCAAGATCGTGGCGTTTCCGGAGCAGGACTTTATCGATGCTGGCCCTGAGGCCCAGCAGAAATTTATGGATTACTTTGGGAAACGTAACTATCAGCCTGTGTCCGGAAGCGTCCCTGGTCTGTACTCGTCATATTTCTAAGTGACAATTATGCTGACTGGGTTATTATTTCGGCACTGGCAGGACACCCCGGCTTTCATATTATCCATCGCGACGGAAACAAGCCAGAACTAGACGCATTCTTCGCGCAAAAGACGACATCATGTCTGTGGCACCAGGACGTCAGCTACGAGAGGCAGCCTCCGGGCTACGTTATGCTCGGATTATTGGATGGACCCAAAGTTGGAGGCGATACTGTATTCGCATCCACAGATGAGGCGTACCAGTGCGTTTATAATTCAACCATTGTCAACATCTCCTCAATTGAACGGATTCGTATGTATGTACAGACGGCTGTCCCCAGCCATGCAGAAATTCCTCGACGGCATCAAGGTCAAGCACTCATCTGCGAACATGATCAACCACACGCGTCTGGCGGGCGGTCTCGTGCGAAAGGACCCCGTCACGTCCATCCACCCTCTTGTCCGAGTCCACCCCATCACCGGAGCGCGCTGCATCTTCATCAACGGAGAATTCATCACAGGCGCCGTGGGGTTGAAAGACGTCGAATGGAAGGCCATCTCCGACTTCCTGCTCAGCCATTTGATTGGCTCGCACGATATTCAGGCGCGCGTTCATTGGAGCCCGCGGACGATCGTCATGTTTGATAACCGTTCCACCATCCGTGAGTCGAGAATTTTGTTTGGTCGTTTTCAATAATGAGCATCTTCGCGCGAAATAGATACGGCGGTCGTTGATTATGTCGACGATGTACATGGCGCCCAGCCTCGGCACATCTTCCGACTGGCTGCCATGGCGGAGAAACCTATCCCTGTAGCAGATGCCTGAATGTATGATTCGGGACGTAAAGTGCTGCGGTTGCTTTGTAGAATTGTAAATGACGAATGTAAAGCGTTCAAACTTGGGAGACGCACGTAGAACTTGAAGGACCGACACTGACGCGGTAACATGATTCCATCCAATGACCATCGCAACAAATCGCACATCGCGTGAGTCACAATCGCAATCAATTGCGTGAGTCACGAGGTCGCGAGATTCATCGAGAGGGCGACGCCAAGCAATAATACACCGCCATACACGCACGGTCATGGCAAACAGTCACACACAAAATCGGAGGCAAGTAAAGCAGGTCTAAATATTCAGCATTTCTTTTACATGCAAGTACATGGTGCACAAATTTGGGATTCCTTGAGGGGGTATTGAGTCGTGGGTGTTCGTTGGCAATCGATTAGGGGGAAAGGAGATGGGATGAGGGGGGAAAGAGATGAGATGTGACTTGGGATGAAAGGGAATGAGCAAGGAATGAGAGGAGAGGAATGATATGGGATGACAGGAATGAGGTGGAGTGACTCGGGACTCGGAGAAGAGGCGTAACTATGATATATGTTAGGATACACTGTTCTTTGGGTGAGTCACCACGGCGCAGAAGTGGAGAGGAATGGACACGTACTGGTACTTGGTAAGTACACGGGATGCGATTATGAGAGTAAGTGACGAGCGGCAATTTTCTGAGCAAGCCTATGACGCAGGCGACAATAGCAATAGCGAGAGTCCAGAGAGTGAGAAGGTCCAGATAAATACAGTTGGTACTAGAGTGCGTGCGCGTCAGTGAAAATGGGGGACTCATACACGCTCGCCTACTCACCATTCAATTCCGATTACAAAAAACACTTCCCCCACAATCAGCGATGCCCCGTCGTCTTAATCTCATACATCCCATTCCGCCTCACCAGCCCCACGAACACACACGCCGCCCCCAAAAAATCCACCCTCTTCACCCCCTTGGCCATCTCCCCCCTCGCATACTCCCGCCCATACATCCCGCACCGCTCCTTAAACGCGCGGGTCAGCCGATCCCTATCCTTCGCGCCGAGCTCCGCGTTCCAAAAGTCCGCGGCGCCGATGGGGCGGTCGAGCTCAACGAAGAGCGTGCGGAGGACGTCGGCGAGCGAGATGGAGGATGTGTTGGGGGTGAGGGGGCGCACGTCGACGTACCACGGGAGGCGGGGGTGCATGAGGCGCATGCGCACCGAGGCGGGTGCTAGGGCGGGCTTCGGCGCGTCCGAGGGCCGGAAGGCGCCCATGTCGACCGATTCCTCGGGCGGCATGCGTAGGTCGTAGCTGATCGTCGTCGAGGCGCTCCCACCGTAAGTCAGCAGCGGCGCCAGCGTGCGCTTCTTCGTGTCGGTGAAGTCTGCGTGGTGAGAGCGTCAGTCAGCATGCGATAACGGTGCATACAAACATATGCATGAGACACGTACCATTCGGGTCGGTCGGCTTCTTGGTGCGGAAGAACGAGGAGAGGGAGAGGTCGGCGCCGGTGCCCCCGCGCGGCGAATACCCACTGCGCCAGTCCTCCGGCCGCGGCGCGAGGTGGTGCTCGTCGTACGTCGCGGGTATCCCCCACCCGCCCCCGCCCTGCAGCTGCCCGCCGCCGAAGGAGTTCGCCCGCTTGCGGTGCTTCTTGGGCGACTTTGGCTGGCCGTGCGAGTGCGTGCGATGCAGTTCCAGTGCCTCTGGCGGCCAACCCGCCATGCGCGGATCCATACGTGGATCCATGCGCGGATCCATGCGCGGGTCTTGCATCTGCATCTGGCCCTGCCCCTGCTGCGCGAACCGCGGGTCTCGCGCCCAGGCATCGCGCGGGTCGTCCCAGTCGTCTTGACCAGGGTGCTCCCACGGGTCCTCCTCGCCGTCCTCCAGCAAGCCTCCATGTCGCCCGTGCATCCCGCCGGGCATCCCCCCACCACCCGCACCCTGCGCAAACCACGAGTTTCCCGTCACAGGCTGCCCCGAGGAGGACTCGAGCGGCGGCGCGGCCATAGCGCTGAACCCATGCGAGAGACTCGCCGGCGCCGACTGCGGCGGGGGCTCGCCCCAGTGGTCCCACGGCGTCGACGGACCCGAGTTCCCGCCGCCCCACTGCCCCGGCATGCCTTGTGGTGCGGGCCCCCACCCCTGCCGTGGCTGAGGAGGCATCTGCTGCTGCTGCTGTGCCCAGCCGGGCGTCTGCTGCTGGAACTGTTGCTGCTGCTGCCCCCAGGGCGACGCACTGTGTGGAGCGGGGGTGTTGGCCCACGACGGGCCAGGCGTGTTGGCCCACGATGCGCCCGCACCGGCGTTCTGCCATGGCGTCCCTTGTACGGCCGCTGTTTGGAACCAATTTGGAGGAGGTCTAGAGGTAAAAGTGAGCATTTTTTCCCATCTTTTTTTTTTGATACAGAGAAAAGACCGTGCACTCACTGTTGTGGTGGTGGCCGATAGCCGCCCTGATATCCAGGGAACGCAGAGTGGAGCGCGTCGGGCTGGCCGCCCATAACTGCACCGTGGGGAGGAGGAGGAGCGCCGCCGCCGCCGCCTGGGTCCATGAGATGCGGCATACCATCGTTCCACATCGCCGTGCTGCGGGGGTGGATGTCGGTGTGTGTGTCGATGTCGAGGGGAGAGAACAAGAAGAGTGATAACAACAGAGTCAGGACAAAGGAAGCGAATCCTCGTCGGATTTTAGCTGGACAACGCGATGGCAGTGATTGATGAGTCAGCTGACTGCGCGCTTATTCTGGCTTCTCCCTTTTTGTTCTCCGATTTACTTCCACGGAACCAGAAAAAAAGGAACGCTTTTTTTCGCTGGAGGGAGAGTGCGTGAAAAGAATTTATCCAGGCTGAGAGAGAGAGAAATTGTCTGGAATTGTTCAAACTCACCGACTGGCACAGCCATCGACATAGATAAACCGGTGGTCGTGTACACAGCTAACAGATCTACTAGTGTCAACGTGAGTAATGGAAGGGAAAATCACGGCGGAGAATCGCCGGGCACCTTCTCGGCTTCCTACACGTTCCGAGGGCATTGATTATACGTTCCGAGGGCATTGACAAACGTCGGTCCAGGCGGGAATCAGATCTATCCATAAAGCGGGACGTTACTTATTGAATTTATATCCTGAATCCTGAATCCCGGCGGGTGGTCCTGGACAGTAAAGTAAGGAAACGAAGAATCCTTCGCGGTATGATGAATACAAACCGGAGAGCCACATACGTGATTCACCTCTGTTACTTGGACCTAATTCTAGATGCTTTATTTGAAAACAAGGGGGCGTAAAACACGCTGCATGGAAACTGCCAGAGCCACGATCGCGAAACACAACAGCTTGAGCGCGCGCCTATGTTATATATGCGGAGTGGAGCGGGTCAGACTGTATTTGTATTCACATCAGCACGTATTTGGGGGAATATAACCCGAAGGAGAGATGCCGTACCGCAGCGAGCGTTAAACCATTCAAGTGTGAGATTGTCTCAGGCAATTTCTGTTGAGGTACCACATCCCGCGCGGAAGGCCACCAACAGTCGAAGCAGGTTTACGCTACAACTTGAATGTAGGGATATCGATCTGGGAATGAGGCATGCATGTTGAGAATACGCGCCGAACAACCAGTCGCCAGAGCGCGTTAGTTTGTCCTGGAATATGGTGGCATGTGCTCATCTGAGAACGAGGCGTGCATGCTGGGGAGGCGCATGGATGGATCCGGGAATAAAGCCGCTGCAAGTATGCTGAGACGTAAGTACTTCCGAGCAGGGGAGGGAAACACACCCCGGGAAACAGATAACTGGAACGCAGGGATTAAAGGTGTTCAAAGAAAAGTGCGTGCGTAGGGAGCCAGGAACGAGGCCGCTGTCCATTTATACCGGGAAACAATCGTCACCGCTGTATTGTGTATTTTGATAAACGATTTAAAAAGATTGTGCATGAATCCTGGAGCATGAAGGATGGGTGACCTCACCTGCGCCACGAACAGTAAAGCGAGCTCTGACGGCAGATGGTAGGGACCACCGACGTCTGCGGGAAAGGATTCGAATTGAATGGAGCATGACTTTACCCAGGCGCGTACAGGCGCGTACGTACTTGATTTCTGTACGTTGAGAAACAGGCAACGACTCGGAGGCGTCTTCCAAGATGAGAGAAAGGACTCTAGAGCTGTGAGGATGCCGACCCTGTGAGACACACGCTGAGAATTAGGAAGGTGGGGAAGGCGAAACTGAGAGCCGCATGGAGGGTGCATAGATCTGTAACCATCTGCACCGGACGCAAGTGAGTCTAGAAACAAAGCCAGCGTCACGTACAGTCTCAGTCCCAGAATCAGGCACTCGCGCTGTGCGCGTCCATCCATCTTAAAGTCGCAATGCAACGACTCCAAACGAACCCTCTATACTTGAGAGCTTGAGATTTGGGATGCCATTTCAAGAGGCGCCAGTTGTGTTGGCCGTTCGCGAAGAAGAGATGTTAGGTCACTGTGTGGCAAGACGAAAGGGGCAGTTTCAAACTCCGCGACTGCATCACGGTTTCAAGCTCCGCGACTCGGTCACGTGTGCGTGAGGCTGACGCGCATGTCACTGTGGCGGTGTTGAAATGGTTTGCTTATGTAAGTACCGTGGACCCGCAAAATAAAATCCCTCAACACAGATTCTAGGAGGCGGGGCAATATTGCTGAGAAGAAACTTGGAGTCGCTTGAAGCCCTTTGTATTGTCGTTGTGTGTTTTTTTCGTATATATCTCAACTCGTAAGTAATTGCTTTGATTTCAGGAAAACTTAGGTTGCGCAGAATGTGTCCCTACAACAGAGTCATTTCCCAAGGACTCGCGCACTATTGATTGAGAGGAAGCCTACTAGTTAAACAGGTGGATGTAGTATGTACGGTGACGCAAAATGCACTACGGTCCGTATCGAGGCTCAGGACGGAATGAAGGATCGGAACATCAGGGCTTGGCTTTCGCCCTTCCTGAAGGGAAACTCATTTCTGAGAGCACGCAGTTAGTGGCGCCTTCTACGACGGCTCGGACCTGCCTGGGTCACACTACTTCCTCCTGCCTGGGTCGCACTGCTTCCGGGGCACCTGGGTATGCTAAGACAGGAGGTAGGCCAGTTCGAGGCTGTCTTGGAGCCTGCCCTTCGGGCATCACCTGGCCATAAGGCATCATTTTCACTGGAAATTCGTTTGGGCGACCAGCCACCATGTGCTGGGCTCCCGCGCCCAAAGTAACTGAGGCAGGGGCACAACCTCGCAGGCTATACGAGGATCTGCAATATTTCCAACATTCTCCATTAGAATACGACGGATACGGCCCGAAGAAGGCTTTCCTTACTTCTTTCTTTGATTTTGAAGACAATCGACAAAATCAACTGTGACTAACTGTATTCAATCATCCTTGCCAATATTGGGCTATTCCCATGATTGGCAGCATTTTTTTTCTGTCTCACTTCCTCCGCAAAGTGTGAGTCCAGCTTTTGATGAACTGCTTATTCCTTGGTTCACAGCCATTGACATCCGATCGAGTCGAACCCCGTCAGAGTCCGAGGGATGCTCGGAATGCCGGGATGACCATGCACCCCAATATGCGAAGACCAGTTCCGCTCATATTCACACACGTTCGCCACACTCGGCTATTGTTCTGATATCATCCAACGATTTTTATGGCATTTTCACCTTGCCCTTTCCTTTGAGAAAGATTTCACATAAATCATAAATGTCACTTGACAACTATCTGCTCTTCAGCCTACGAATCAGAAGTAGATCAACGTTTTCGCTGGAATAAGACCAGTACGGAGCCCGCTGAAGCTCGATGAAATGCCGAGATTCCCCGATGACCAAAGGCAACTCGATATAGGAACGCCGTTCGCGGCACTTGGCCGCGTTTGCCACATTCGCGCGATGTCTGCCGAGATATCTCTCTCCGTGCTGTGTATCTGACAAGTCAACTCCGGCTCCGCTAACCCCATAATCAATTACACGGACACGTTGGCCACACCCAGCTATTTAAAAAAAAATGTAAACCACTGTCAATGCCATTTCAAGGCATTGATATTACTTGGGCGGCTATTTGTTCGACCCGGAAATAAATGTCTGACGATGATTCAGGGGGCTATCCGTCCGTAGATATGGGGGAGGTAAACGTACACACGCATGTTCAATCTCATTCTTCGGAACGGCAGATTGATCAGTGGCACTGGCTACTCTTCTTTTCCAGATCGGGCTGTCGGTGGCCACTGCGATGTCAACCGTGTGAACGCCGGCGCTCCAGTTTGATTCAAAGCCGCGCACAGCTAATACAGATCTGAAGCGTCCAATTCCGCCTACGTATCCCCAGGCAAAGGTATGAAAGGCGCAGCGGTTTGGCTGTTTGACACCACTCTCCGCTTTCCCTCCATATCACAATCCCCTAAACCTTGGCCATTCAAAGAAAATTCACATACGTCACGGCGTTTCTACGACTTCTTTGCGCCTTCGCATCCCCCGGTCTTGCCGCCAAGTCCAATCCCGTTGAACATGAACGCACACTTGCCGTCACGAGGAATGAAACCTCCTCTCTCGCCTGCTTCCCGGTGCTGCCCATGGGTAAACTTGCAGATACAGCTCTGGCGACTTCAAGGAGCTCACTGCCCTCCTCCAGACTTTACGATGCTTCCCCCAGCACTCTTGAGCGTCACGAACTGGTGGTGCGACACCAACACCGAGTACGAATTTGTTGGCTTCAGTTATGAGGTCACCGCCTGTATGCCTGTCGACCACCACATTCCACAGGTCCTGATGCCCCTCCATGTCAGAGCTTGACCAAGCTGGGCACTGACTTTCTCAATATACGGCAGGCATTCAAAGGCCGCTATATTTGCATATATGAATCCTGCGATAGAACGGGTGAGCTTTTCTAACCTCTTCGGCGACGAAATGTGACCGACCTTTGTCCTCAGATGTCTGTTATGTACCGGTCACCGTCTGCGCCTCATTTTCATTTGAAGAAGTGGTCTCCTCCTATTAACGATATTGTGGACACCGCCTTTTGAGTTGACTGCTTCCCGAGTGAGATTGAACCGTGGGAATCCGGCATTTCCTTGTTGAGACTTTCTTGGGCGGCCTTCCTGTCGGCAACAAGTCGGCAATTTGGCTTCGTGCGGCTTGACAATTTAATTATTTGCTGATACAGCTCGCAAAGCGCGCCTTACTTCCCTATCTAATTGACGAAGAGCCTTTGGAGATTCCAGCAGGGGGTTCAACTTGAAAGCCGGATCACATAAGTTGTTTAGAAATGTTCCCCCGAATTGTTCGCCCTTTGGGAGTCGCATGCGTTACATTGATTTGACATAAATCTATCCATCGACGAAAATTTCCTATAGTTTTCTAATCCCTCTAAGTAGGTCCGCGTGTCCGTTCCTTTATCTGGACATCTGCCGAGCAGCCGAGCAGCCGAACCGGGATGACAGTTTCGCGTGCAATTCTCCGTCTCTCACGTCATTTGCCTCCACGATTGCTTTCCTTTCCCTCGAACGTCCACCATGCCTTGGGACCCCATTCCGCTGAACGACGGTATGTGTCTGCGTCGTGTTCAGTAAATTTTATACACCGAACCTGACCTACCCTGGACAGGGCGAGAAATCCCGAGCATTGGCTTCGGTACCTGGAAGATGGGAAATGGGGACGAGCCCATTAGCCAGGTCGACCAGGCCATCTCGGTGGGCTTCTCCCACGTCGGTAAGGCCCCTCATGTTCTGGTTTCAGACGCCAACGAACGAGAAACTGACTACTAGTGGTGTAGATACCGCTCAGGCGTACCGTAACGAAGCCGAGGCGGGTGTGGCAATCCGTGAGAGCGGCCTTGAGCGCAAGGAAATCTTCATTACCACAAAATACTCGGGTCTCGACGGGCTGGACATTAAAGCCTCGATCAACAACAGCTTGAAAAACGTGAGTCCGTGTTTAACCTCGGACGGGACATCCCTCTCATACTTCCGAATTGTACCTGACAGTTGGGAGTATCGTATGTCGATCTGTACCTCATCCATAACCCGCGTATTGTCCCGGATATCCCAAAGGCGTGGAAGGAGATGGAAGACATTCAGGCACAGGGCCTTGTCAAGTCGGTCTACATCTCATTCCCTAACAGTTGAATTAACACCCGTTGCAGAAGCATTGGTGTTAGTAACTTCGTGGTCAACGACCTCGCCATCCTGCTTGCGTCCGCGAAAGTCAAACCTGTCGCAAACCAAGTGCATATAATTACCTCTCAACCCATGTCAGGCCACACCTGACCCTCGTTTCCTCCAGATTCTCCTCCACCCATACGTCTACGCGCGCCAGCTCCCCATCCTCGAGTACGCGGCGAAGCACAAGATCGTGATCGAGGCGTACAGCGCGCTCATGTATGTTCCATTTTACAACTACCTGAACCAGTTGATTGAGCGCATTTTGCACAGTCCCATCACGTCGCTCCCCGGCGGGCCCGTCGACGCCCCAGTGAGCGCGATCGCGGAAAGGCTCGGCGTGAGCATGGACCAGGTGCTCCTCGCGTGGACAAAAGCCAAAGGCGCCGTCGTCGTCACGTCAGTCTGCGCCCAGTTCCACTTCCACTTCCACCTAATCCGCTAAACAAACCAAATCTTGCAGCACGAGCTCCAAAAAGGAGCGTCTCCTCGGATACCTCAACGCCGGGGACCTCGGTGTGTAGCCCTCGCCCACCGCATTCACTGAAGCTCATAATCCCATCCCCTCCCACCAGCTCTGACCGAAGACGACATCGCCGCGATCGACGAGGCGGGTGCGAAGGGGCCGCCGTTTTCGGCTGGGAAGCAGTTCTTGCGCCGGCTGGCGGGTCTCGCACTCGTCAGCTTTGTCGCGGGCGTGGTGTCTGGGCGTTTGAGGTTCTGTTAGGTGTTCGTTGGTCGATTGATCTATGCTGAACTTTCAAAGGAACTGAATATGTTTTTTTTTTCAACCACCCTGTATGACTATCCAGGCGATGTTGTGGCATGAATATTGTGTGAAATTTGGAGTCGAGATGACAATTTAGGTTTCTACACAATCGTCTCTCGCAAGCTAGGAAACCTCCTCAAATCCAGAACGCAAATCTCTTGCCGGTGATTTCCTCAGTGTGATTCCACAACTTTTCAGCCATGGCCTGTCGCGTCAATCAGCGGACTGAACATGAACGGACCCAAAACAAAAGCAGAACCCACCGGGTCACTGCTGTGCAGCGCAACCGTAGACGTCGCTACTTGGGAGTCGGAAAGGTACGATCCTGATGCATCTAAAATCCAATGGAATCTAGCGTCAGAATCAAGCAAAGGTGTTCCTACCATTGAGACTAGGGTCAAATGCAGCCGCAACAGTACTGCAGGAAAAACCCGAAAATGAGGATGAAGTAGAGCTGCCATGAGGGAAAGAGCGTACGTTGCCGCGCCTTCCGGGATAGTCTTCCATGCATAGTTGGTCGAGCTGGGCTGACCGTTTTCGTCCAAGACACCCTGAGAATATGATTGTCAGAAAACTCCCAGTGAAAGGTGGGTTTTGCGGTGGTTCACCCGCTTTCAACTGCGGGATTGCTTCTGGATGCTGATTGAAATTTGTGAAGATGACTGGAATAGGTGGATGTTGGTATTAATCCAAGACACCTTGAGAATATGATTGTCAGCAAACTCCCAGTGAAAGGTGGGTTTTGCGGTGGTTCACCCGCTGCCTTCAACTGCGGGATTGCGTCTGGAAGCTGACTAAAATTTGTGAAGATGACTGGAATAGGTGGATGTTGGTTGGTTCTGCCATCATACATCCAGAAAAACAGTAGAGGGTTAACAGTAGAGGGTTACTTCCAGGATACGTGGAATATGGATTGAGCTTGCCCCGTCCACGTTTGGCCAGTTCGATGGTCGTGAGGATGTTCGCGGACTTGGCCTGCGCGTACGCGACGGCGCTGTTGTACGTCGCGGGATCCGGCTTTGTGATAACGCTGAGGTCGACGCCGTCGCAGTATTTGTGCGTCGCGCGTTGTGTTTGTAGCGAGCGATGCAGCTACAAACACAACGCGCAGGGTGTAGTGCGCACCGGCCGACGCGAGAACTTTGGTTACAATGAGGAAGGCCCCGACGTGATCGGTCGCGATCTGGTTTTCGAGCTTTCGAGCTTGTCGACGGTGAGCTTGAATTCACCCATCGGAGCTGCTGCATTGTTAATGAGGACCTGATCTGTGTGTTAGCCTGAGGGATATGTATTGAAAACAAAAATAAAGGAGTCGAGAGAAAACTTGCGTGGGTCGGTTCAGAATGATGGTCCACTTCAGCGGCGGCTTGGCGCACACTAGCCAAAGATGAGAGATCTAGGATGAGACGGCGGATGTTGGCCGATGGGATCAGAGCGTCTTGCGAGAGTTTCAACCTGGTGGCATTTTAATATCACACCCATCAGCTCAGCTGCGAAACTACCTTTCTTCGTCATAGCCAGTGATGATGACTAGATTGGCATGCTCTGCGATGACGCGGGCAGCTTCAAAGCCTATGCCGTTGAGAGATGTGCCGGTGATCAGAACTGCAAGGACGCGGTAAGTATCCATTAGCACAATCAACTCTTGGGAAACATACCTGCCGTTATTTCGTCGGCAAAAATGGTTGCGAGCTCCTCTGCGGTGGTGTTGAAAGTGAATTTGGAATGCATGGCGAGCAGATGGCTGTAAAAGAGTGCGAACCGCGTCTCTTTTATGCAGAGACCGGCTTCTCTCAAGCTGCGATGCGTGGTCCTGGCCGCCCGATTCCGCGTGCTTAGCGAAAGCCGGCGGAACGGGAAATGTAAATTGACATTATCGTCGGCCAGCATAGAAAAGAGCATACGTCCTCGACGGCACAAACCAACAAAGCTGACAGCATACCCATCTGGCTTCCCCGCGTCCCGAACGGATGTGAATATTTCCCAAAACCACATGCAAACTTCGACGCGCGCGCTCAAACATATTATTACATCTTAAATCTGCGAGGACCTACCGTTTGGGGTTGTATTTGAGGGAGGAATACTACCTATATTGAGAGAGAGAAATCTATCCTATCGGTGGACCCTAGAGCGGGGAGGAGACTGCGGTACTAACTGTGAACCTGATCCGTGCAAACTGGCACTGGCACAGTAAGTACTACAGTCTCTGCTTCAGACCACACGGAGGCCGCACCAGCGCCGTGAACCATTGGGAACAACCTGATAAAGCATTACTCGCATAAGCTTGCACATAATTCATTTATGTTCCTTGCTTCATCGTGGACTAGCCCGAGCAAAGCCCGAGAGGGCCAGTGAGCGTCCGAGTCGTACGGGTGTCGAAGTTCCGGATAGCGGTGGCTAGTAGGAACAAGCATGTGTACATACCAGTATCGTACATTGCCGCCTTCATCGTTGAGTTCAACTTAGATCTCTTTCAGTTTGGCAGTGTTTGGACTCACACGAGGTCGCGCAGTGGTCACATGACTCATATCATGATGCAGTCACGGTGCATAACTCCTTCCTTCCACGACATTGACTTGAAGGTGCCCGCTAGTAATAAAGCGGTCCATTCAGAACCGATTCAACATTGCTTCCTAGGCGACGTTTGTTCGCTTTTGTGGGAATCCCGGCACTCAGCAAGGTGCGCCTGTTTGAGTTACCGGAGTGCCAACAGACTACAGTTGAAGTCACCCTTAGTGAGAGACCACATATACGCTATGGCACACGGACATGACACTCCCAATTCTCCGGGAACCACCCCCATTCTACCCCCACCGATACACCGGCTCCCAGCTGAACTTATCGCCGAGATATTCCAGTTGTGCTGGCTTTCTTTTACGCCCATTGGCGAAGAGAGATTTCTGGAGGAGGCGGGTGCAAGGGCTGCAATTCAGCATCTGGCACACCTACCTCTACTAGAAGTATCTCGGGTATGCTCGCAGTGGCACACCATTGTTATGGGCACACCTTCACTGTGGGGAGACATCCAGCTGGACGGTAAGCTCTGGGACTTTGATACCACCAGGCCCAAAGTCATCGGACTATTGGAATCCGCCCTAGCGCGCGGAGGAACTTCACCTCTTCAACTCGCCATAAATGATTGGTCTACGACCCTAGATCCCGAGGGCCCCGAACTGGCATTATTAGCGACTCACTCGGAACGCTTTCAGACAGCTGTTTTTGACTACTGTTCTGCAGATATCCTTCGAAGTTTCTCCACCATCAAGGGGAGACTTCCCGTGTTGGAATCGCTCGCAATTCATATGTGGGACGATGTTCCGGCCACACTGGATATCTTCGAGGTGCTGCCAAGTTTAAAGAGCCTCACCTTTGAAGGGTCAATACCGGGCATATCCAAACTGCCCCTTGGGCAAATTTCATGTCTCGCATACATATACGTCGCATGGGTGAATGTGCCTTGGGTCATTTCCTTGCTGTCACGCTCGACAAGGATGGCCACGTTCCGACTTGGGCTCTCTGCCACATCCATGGATTACACCCCTCTACATGTCACGCCTCTGGTTTCCAATCTGACGCATTTCCACGTGCAACTCAGCTATGCGGTCGGACACTTCCATTCCAAGGACAGATTAGGTGATATCTTCGACGCCCTTGAACTACCTCTCCTCCGAAAACTCACATTAGAGTCCCCTTGGATCTGGCCGCACCCCCAGTTTCTCTCGATTTGTTCACGGTCCGCCTTCCACAGCCATTTTCAGTCACTCAAAATATACGATGTACATATTTCGTCTGCAGAACTGCTCGAATGTTTGTGCGCGCTCCCTGCGCTGGAGTACCTGGCGATCTCTGACCCCTACGTTAATTCCATCGAGGGCGTCGAAGAACAACCTGTCATCACTGACGCACTTTTTACCGCGCTCACCGTTGATCCTAATTCCCCATGTCTCGTACCCCACCTCCACTTCCTCTGCTGTCGGTCACGCATGGAGTTTGACGACAGCATTTATCTTGCTTTCGTCTTGTCACGGCTGCATGGCCGGTCCCCTAGCCTCCCTTCTCTCACCAACGAAATATGGTGCGAGGACGGATACCATCGCGATCTGGATACAAATGTTTTCGCGCGACTGAAGGAGGTGCACGTTGACGGAGGGTTTTCGTTTGGAAGCTGGAAAGACGCCGATTGAAGGCTTATCTGGAGAATTGTGCTGTGAGGTGTCTATTCCGTAGAGTAACATCAGCTTGTACTGACGGAATTTCAATAGTACATATGCATTGTCATTTTCTTTGAGACGACTCGGGAATTTTGTTCTGTTTGATTTAAAATCTCGTGTCCGACCAAACAATCCGCCAAAAATCATCCTCCGAGCAGCGTAACGGACGCGTTTAAGGGTCCAAATTCACAGAACAAGACCACTCATAAGAAATGCACACGAATTTGACATAAGTGCAGGGGCTTGCCCATCCAGGGCCCTCAGAAGTAAACCCTAGAGAAAATATAGTAAGATACAAGAAATGCCCTCGCTACGCTCCGGCTTCTAGGAAAAATCAAATTTGAGAGATCAATTTGCGATACGGAGCGTAGTGAACCTTGAGGGAGTTTGAGAGTTCAAAGCAAGCTTCCAGAGGGCTTTGCAAGGAATTGTGGTTCCGACGTTGAAACATAAATTGAAGCAACCATTCCAGAGAGGGATGTGAGACGGTGGGGTGGGTCGAACGGAAATAGACAGCCAGTCGGTTCGCTTTTGAGGTGAAAGTGTTAATCAATAGCTGCGGTCTGCTGCGGTAGACTGCGGCAGCTGTCCAAAAGCTCTACAGCAGTTGTTGAAACTTACAGCTTCCCGGTGCCAAGAAATTTGTCAACCACGGGTCGAGAATTGCTGTTGAATTCCGCAGTAGAGAAACACTACGACTGGTTGAGAAGGTTCTAATGAAGATATCGCGCTCTTGGCTTGCTTGGAAACCTCGACATTTGCTTAAAGATACGAGTAATAATATGTGGAATCAAAGATCTATGCGTGTAAATATAATCAAGCCGGTAAAATACAGTGATGTCCATCCATGCGAAAAACGAGCGCCGTTAAATTATGCTTGGCTGAAAGCATTTGCAGAGACGCGCGGCTGCTGCTGCTTCGTTGGCTGCGTAGCTGGCCGTGCTAGTCCGCAGCGCTTCAGACACTCTTCCGTGCCGACTGCGATGTTGTCTGGGATCTGTACCTGAGTCAGTATTTTGGAATGAAGAACTTGAAAAAAGGGAGGGATATTCACCAGATGTGCAAGCCCCTCGACTTCCTTCACCCCGATTTCGCCGAGAGTCGCGCCCACGATATCACTGGGGAGGCCGAAGACTGCATCAAGAATAAGTTCAGGTTGAATTTTTTTATGGATGTTGAGTAAGAAGACTTACATCGCTGGGCAAGTTGAAGCACGCCCGGATCCTCGCTGTTGAAGCCCGCTACGAACATTGCGGGAGCTGTGAAAACGTCAGCCCATGCAAATCACGAAAAGGAAGGTGACGCGACGCACAGCAACCGGTGTTCATCTCAAAGTGAATCGCGCCTTGGGGGAAGACAGTCATCGAACCGGGCGGGAGGTCGTTGAAAATAAACCGGGCCCCGTTCTCAGTGAGAAGTCCCGTGCGCAGGGTGCCGTTCACACTGAAATTGACCTCCGTCGCGCGTGGATGCGTATGAGGAGTGTTTACACCACAGGGTCCCAGGAATCCGATGGCTGCGGTGGCAATTAATGTCTGGTGATCTTTTTCTTTCCTTTGGAATGGTACGCACTCATCGCGACACCGTTGCCAATTACGGGAGGAAAGTTCGCGGAAAACGCCTCGACGGTGTGCCCTGCCGCCCCTATGATGACTCCTTCTGGGGCTTTGGGATCGAAGAAGTCGAAGACGAACTGCAGAAGATGTGAGCCTTGGTATGCATCATACCATAGAATTCACGTACCTGCTTGTCATCGGGGATAGCTTTAATGCGATCGGCTGCAGTGGGAAAAAGCCGCAATTGTGCCACCTGTTCAGCCACGGACGCGCCGAGAGCAGACCCGAGAAGTGCATTCAGGAGAACGGCGGTTGAGAGGAAAAACATCGTGACTGCTGGGGAAGTTGGGAAAAAAAAGAACTTTCAAGAAGAAGGAGGAGGAAGAACGACCCAAGGATGTTCTCTGGATTTTTACTTGCTGCTCCTTTTATAGCGAGTCCCTGGCGCTGCGTTTTGGGCGGAATGCCACCAACGCGTTTCGTCGGGGTCTCCGGGGAGCTGTGCGCGAACTTCAATTATCGTCATGAAGAGGCTGTGTCGACGGCACTTGGAATCTTGCGTACCCTGAATTTTTCCCTACCAGATCGCTCTATAGCCTACCGATACTACTAGCTGGGACGAAGATGTTCGAGGTCTAAAATTCGATGGATCCGATTTCTGGCTAACTCGCAGCGCAATTATTCAGGGGGCGTCGAAGCCATTATGTACCCAGGTTAACGGACCTCCGTCAGTGCAGGGCCAAGGTATTACGAGTCGTTGAATGCGGCGCTTGCGCTCTTCATTGTCGCGGACATCGCTTGTAGCGGTAATTTTTCGGGACCCCGCCAATGATGTGTAAGTCAGGTCCCGCCGATATATGAAACCATCCCCGAACCGGGATAAACGTGCCGGAATGCCCGATAGTCACTGCGTCCCCGATGTCCTGAGTCGGAATACATACGTGCATCCTACATGTAATTCCTTTTTTTCGGATTCCCCGCCACTCACCACACCTTGGCAGTGCACAACGAAAAAGTAGCAGCTACTCACGGTGGGTTTACCCTTAGGCCCAGACAGACATCAAAATTTATACCGCCCTTCCCATAATATCCCTGGCCGGGAAAATAGGCACGTTCTGCCGTAGTAATAGTATGGCGAGCGCGTTATTTACTGTTGCTTGGCCGATTCTCTGATCGCGTCGCGGTCACGCGAGCTTATTGCACCCACAGCAGGCTTTGAACTTCATCATTCGTAAGCTTACTGCAAAACAATTAGAGAACCGCAACTCCAAGAGTGTCTTCACACCAGGATTTATCACCATCCCGCCAATCCACCGCGTGGAAAATTTCCTCTGGATCATGGCATTTGAAAATTTCAAGTCTCAATGGATTTTCAGGAGTCCGCGATTGCCAGATGTATGGCGTGGCAAGTTTGTTGGTTTATTTCACCCCGGCTTCGCGCCTTGCGGCGTCACAGATTCAGGACGTCAGCGGTGACTCGGTACGATTCTGTATGGCACAGAATTTAATTTGGAGGTTGGAAAGCTATTGGAAGTTTATCAGAAAGAAACCCACCAAGTTATGACAGGTCCATCAAAAACATCACCCCTCTGGCGCAGTTGCAGCAAGGTACTTCAGCTCTGTGACGCACACCTTAGATCGAACCATCCGTCCCTGGACTCCCTCTGAGGTTGACAATTCTGTTGACTTGCCCGTCGACAATGCTCAAATCACATGGTATGTAATTTGGGGTTCATTTGAAAGGCTGTGAGTAGGTTATTTATATGAAAATCAGTGAGTCTTTCGGGAGAAGCTTTCAACAGCGCCCAATAGTATGGCTGTTGAAAGGCTGAGCGCCTTTCAACTCGTTATGATTCAAATTGATGCAAGTATTATTTTCTCTCTTTGGCTGCAACCTCGAGGTTCTCCTGGGAAACCCGAAAGTCAATGGGCACCAAAAGCAAGGTGGTATTCCACGTCTTTCAGTTGGTTCCCTCCCAGCATAGATTTTGCGGGGGAGTAAGAGTTAGAATGCTTGGCTCGATCCACTCGATCAGGCACGACATGCGAAAATCATGCGGCCCGCAGCGCCTGAACACGTATTTGACCTTCACGCAGCGCAAGCCACGATGGGATACTGGGGTGAAAGCCACTCCCACCCCACGGTCCACCATTCGCCGCGCTCCATCAAAAAATCGGTGCCGGACACAGAGCTGTACATATTCCATCAGTTATTTTCAACACAAAGCGGTGTCGATCACCCTGTCGTGGTGTATATAAACGACAGGGTCGAGCGTCTCCCGATACTTCTTCTCCTCTCCCACCATGACAACCTCAACAACCGACCAGCCCCCTGCATTCTCGCCGACCGCCATCGAGCTGCAGTCGCTCAAGGACAGCAAGATCACCAGCGTCAGCCTGTATTCGACACGAGCCGAGATCACCCGGCTCTACAAGTTGGCGGTGAAGACTGGCCAGAACCAAGTGAACATCTCGGGCCTGCCGAATGCGCTCGAACCCGAATCGCTGCGGTGCGTGCTTATGCAAGCTTGGGGAAAGCAGTACCCGCAGCCCTGGCGCCGATATTAATGTGGCCATATAGGGTTGAGGGGCGTGGCGCAGCGACGATCCACGACGTGACGGTCTCGATGGCGAAAGGGGAGCACGTTGCTAGCACGTCGCCCAAGCTGCGCGAGCTGCTCGACAAGCGCGAGAAGAAATCCAACGCGCTCACGCGGTGCGAAAAGGCGCTTGCGGCCCTCCAACAGTACCTCGGCTCGCTCACCGTCCAGCACCTGGAAGTCTCGAAGCTCGAAAACGTGCTGGAGAATTACGAATCGACGGGAGAGCGGTTGGATGCGAAAAAGGCGGAATTGACCGAGGAGTTGCGCCTACTCGATGCGGACATCAGCGCTGAACGTGCCGCAATCGCAGTCCCGCACGAAAACGACAAGCTCCGTACGAAGGCAGCGATCGGCGTCTTTGCGCAGAAGGAAGGAAATGTTGAAATCGCGCTGATCTATGGTTCGGTTATTCCCTCATTTGAGTACAACTTCCTGATCAGCACACAGCTGTACCGTTCGCCACCTGGACGGCCATCTACGATATCCGCGTCAACATGGACACGAAGGAGAACCCAATCACACTCATCTACAAGGCAGCAGTGAAGCAGAACACCGGAGAGGTGCGCATTCTCTGTTTATTTATTTTTGGACTGGGGCTAACTTGAATATTTGCCAGTCCTGGGACGACGTACCACTGCAGCTGGAAACCTCTACACCGACCTTCGGACTTGGAGTCCCGAAGCTCTCTCCCTGGAACCTGCATGTCCAGCAGGCGCACTACCGGAAATCGAAGAGCTTTAGCCTAGCGTCGGCCAGCATGGCTCCGCCCGCGCCGATGGCGCGCATGCGCGGCTCGGGGCCTATCGGCGGTCGAGGTGGCGTCGGGGCGGCATACGATGATTATGAGGAAGCGGAGCCGGATATGATGTACGAGGGCTCGGCCGTAACGTCCAAGGGAAATGTGAGCGCGACCTTCCGCGTCCCGGGATTGGTAACGATCCCCTCCGACGGCGATGCGCACAACTTCACTATCGTCGAGCTCGCCCTCAAGGCCGCCATGTCGTGGGTCGCTGTGCCGAAGATTGACGCCAAGACGCATCTAAACGTGCGTGTTCATTTAAATGTATTTTGGTTCAATTCAACCGGAAGACTTATGCTTTGTCTGCGTTGCAGGCACGCATAACTAATGCGTCCGAGTACACGCTGCTCCACGGAACGGCCAGCGTCTACGTCGATGGAAGCTTTATTTCGCGGTCAACAGTGCCTGCGGTAAGCCCACAGGAAAGCTTCGATTGCCCGCTAGGGTACGTCCATTTTTATTTCCCTTAACCTAAACCGCTCCTTACCTTGCTCCCGACGCAGCCTGGACCCCTCCATCCGCATCACATACCACCCAGTCACCAAGAAGCTCTCGCAGACAGGCATGTTCTACTCCAAGAGCGCAATGCACGTCTTCTCGCAGCGCATCACGGTGCACAACACCAAAAGTGTCGTCGTCGAGCGCCTCAAGATCATCGACCAGGTCCCGATCTCTCAGAACTCGCAGATCGACGTGAAGCTCGTCGCCCCCGCACTGAACCTCCCGTCGGAATCGTCTGGGGGCGGCAGCGTCAAGGCCTCGGCGAAGGAGAAGCCGCAGGTGCTGAACGTGGGGAAGGGCGTTGTGGCGCAGTGGGACGGTGTCGACGAGCCAGATTGCGAGGTGGAGTCACTCGGGATCGACCGCAAGTTAAATTGGGTCTGCACCGTTCCGGCGCAGGGCAAGATAAATTTGTCCCTGGACTGGGAGGTGACCGTCTCCCCCGCCAACACGCAGATTATGGGATTGTAGCATTACCGTTTTGTACCTCTTGTCAATTTGATTTTCCCTCTCTTCTATTGTATCAGTACAGCGACTCGTGACTTGATGACTGTATTTGAAAGTTGACAACTTGACTCCCAACGTTGCGTCGTCTCAAAAATTATTAAGCCAAGCCAAAGATTGATTTGGCTCCCCGCATTCTCCACCGGCGTTGAAGCAGGACAGTCGCTTGTAGGCAGTCGCTACAGCTCCTAGCTTGCAAGCTCACGATGTTTTAAGGAGGAGAAAAATATACCTTCAACCGCACTGCCAGCAATTTGGGCTTGATTGGAGAAATCGCTGTTTTCGACTTAAAATTAAATTTCGAGCATTGACAATCAAACTTGGTCATCATTTGATGCGCCGAAGTGATGCGCCATCACACCCCGCTCTTGCCAGACAGGATTTGAACCACGAAGACATACTTCGATGTGGCCGTGCTTCATCTACCAGTCAGAAAAAATATTGACTCGGATCGGTGTAAGTATGTTCAAATAACATGGAGATTATGAAATGTACCACTGCGAAGGAACCACAGAAAAAGTAGAGTAAATACTTTATGTTCGTGGCAGTCACTACTACTACGGTGTCGTCTGACGATGCAGCCGTTGCGGTGATTATAGCGCGTGTTTCCCATTCCTTGAGAGATTTTCTACCGCCGCCTCGGTATATAACAGCAATTATGGAAAATACACATCCTCTGTGTACATTTGATTACTCTGTATGAGGACAGGGCAACGTCAACTCACCTTGATCCGTGTTCGGGGGTATGATGCGAAAGTTCAGGCCCCCTGCAATGAGGTCTGCGAATTCTAGTTGAATCGTGCGGATTCTGTAGTCATCCTTTTTCGCATCCTCGACAGGCTCGAGCTCAACATTCACCAGCCGTGAATTGTGTTTCCTCCGCTCCGTCAAAATACGCACTATGGCATACAGTGACGATCGGGGGCGGGGCTCAACGATCTTGAGGGTTGTCAGATTTGGGAGGAGGTCGGCGCTCTCTAGAGCGGTGAACTTCGGCTCCCAGATATACTCCTCCTCACAGGTATCAGACCCATCCATTTTCATGGAGATTTCGAGACTGGTCAGCGTCGGGAACGCTTTAAGTGTCTCCATCACCTCATCCCAAAGCCAATCGCCTATCCACCAAAGAGTGAGATGGCGCAGAGAACACGAGGCCATTTGACTCCAAATTGCGAAAGCCTTGGATTCCAACGGATCATCGGCAAAGGTTTTGAGCTGCTGAAGCTCAGGCAGAGATACGAAGGACAGGGCGTCGCAATCGCATCTGAGGGTCAGAGATATTAGTCGATAAACAGGGAGTGGAGTTGATCGGGGTTCGTCGCCTCTGTAGAAGGGAACAATGCAGTCGAGGTTAAGAAGCCGGGGATAGCCTTCCAAAATGTCGAGGAACTGGGAAAGTTTGAGATCGAACTCGTCGATTCGCAGGCTGGTTAAACTGTGTGCGGTGACGGATGGTTCGAGCAGTCCACCCATTGAACGAAGGCGGGCTTCAGAAAGCTTCGGGGCGCTGAGGAAGCCGTCGCCGGCCGTCAAAGCCGACGTCAGCCCCAGTTGACGCAGACTCGGGAGGTCTCCACAAATTTCCTCCAGAAACGCCACGTCCTTCGGTAAGCTGTCAATTTCGAGACGGTGCCATTGGGACGAGAATGAGGCTAGAGTGTGAAAAATGATGGGAGAGATGCTCTTTCCACTTTTCAATGTGATGGACAAAGGCTGGGATCCGGCGCGCGAGAACCATTCCTCGACGAGATTGGCCAGGCCCGTCTCAAAGCCGATTGTGCGCAGGGTCGTGCGTTCCCAGCCATGTCGCAAATCCAGAGTTAACGAGGTCCACATGATGGGAGTGGCGACAGCAACCTGTCGGAAGTGCCGGCAGACTTTCATCAGGGACAAGGGTGCGACGTCCTCCGATGGTCTGACACGTCCGTTGGCTGGCAAGCATTGAACGAATATCTCGGACGTAATTTCGTTTGGGAGCGTGAGTATCGGGAACACGATTCCGGCGAGTTTTTCTTTCAGTTCCGCCCGCTCCCCTCGAAGCGCATCGATCTGAGCCTGAAAACGAAGGATCTGGACTTCAAGATCCTCGAGCCGTCGCCGGTGCGCTCCTGCCCGACTGTCCGTCGAAAACAACACAGAGGAGTTAGGTGTGCTAGCCTCGGTCTGATTGCCGCAGCTTTTGCATCGGAAAAGCATTCGAAAAATCGAAGATGGTGGTTTGCAGCAAGTCGAGTTTGCGATCAGCTTGCTGACAGATCTTGTCGCACGGCCGAAATCACAAGCCGATTCATGCTTTAAACCAACACCAAGACCAACACTAAACATCAGAGTTTTCAACAAGGTGACAGTGTATGAGGTTTTAATCAATCTTGCCACTAATTTTCCTTACACTGACTCACGAACTTGGGATTTCAGGTACAGCTGTCAGCACCAGTTTCTGGATAAACACATGCTCTCTTTGACTGTGATTCCAATTCGGCTCTCGTTGACGCTAGGACCGAATTTATGGCCGATATATTTGTGCTTGATAGTTGTCTTGAGGCGGTGTTCCAGGAACTGTCGTCCTATGACTTCCTGAAGCATGTCATCTCCTCCAGGACAGCTGTCGCACGGGTCGCGAGATACGTATGTGAGGTTTTTAATGTTTACGATAGGTATCAACGCTTCATTCCGGACGGTTACAATATTCCGTAATGCTCTCTTTACATCGCCCGTTTAGATTACTTGTGTCGTGAGAAGACTTCTACGTATTTCTGTCGTATCGTCCGGGTGTCTAGAATGGCTGTAGCATACATTTTGGCTGGATGTATGTAGGTACAGCAGCCGTACGTTCCTTATAGGGACCACCGCGGTACAAATATTCCTTCCTTCCTTCCTTCCTGGCAGTTTGGCCCGAAGTCGCAAGTTGAACTTCCATTATCTAACATAGTTTGTCCTAGTGGGACGATCTAAGATGCTCTTGGTATTTTTCTGGAAAGTTCTTTACAAACGAAGTACTGCATGTCCTAATATAAAGTGGCGGAAGCTAGCTAATCAGTTGAAGTGTCCAACTCTGATCTTTTGACCGCTGAGGGACTCCAAATCCGGATCTTGCTTCATCTGCATGCTTCTTTCCTCCTATCGTCGAGAAAACATGTCAGAAATCGAGCACTGCCAAAGACGATCGATGTTCGTACCTCGCGTCTGCGAGCCTGCTCGGACTCTGTGGGATCCATGGTAACAACCGCCGTACGGTGCACCTCTGCATTATCCAGTTAACACGCTATAACCGTATGGAACGTTTATACACTCACGAATTCCATCCATCATGATGTTGTTGCCGCGGGTTTCCGACGCCGTTATAATGGTCCCATCATTATGCTGCTGCCGCAGGTTGAAGTTGTAGAGCAGAGTGAGGACGTATAGTGGGCCAAGCTGGAAACAGAATAGAGTAGGCACTACAGGATAGTCGTAAGTAAAATATCACCATTTACTGTTTATGGAACTCACAGTTACTGTCTTTTTTTCTGAGATACGTGACAATGATCAGAAGGGTGGCGACGCTGGTAGTAGCGCCACTCTGAATGGAGCGGAGCATTATCCGGTGAATCAATCTGAGAGACAGGTCATTTGATGTTGAGAGTTCGGACGGAAAAAGAATGACGCACGTATTTGTCTCCTTGAACGTAGTTTTCATGCCTTGCAATCTCCAAATGAGCGCTGTGGCAATCGAGACATCTACGATGTCCGGAAATTAGATCCTACCTTCATTCAGCATAAAGAAGAACAACGTACCGGCTGCGGCACTAGCAATGATCCAGATGAGTGTCGGGGTTGTGCCTTTGCTCCGCTGGACATCGAGTTGGTTGAAAATGTTATGGAATGAAGACAGGCAGCGATATGTACCTCAGAGTAGTGGCTAAATATAGTCAACATAATTGCAACTAGGAGGGCACCTGAAAGCTATCGAGAATATCTCAGGAACGGCGGTTACAACATGGACAAGGACGTACTGCCAGTAGAGTCAACAGGCCCAGAATCAGGGTCATCCACAAGCTTTTGGACCTGTGGGGAACCTGTTAGTGTGGTGAACTACGGGCCAGGAATTTGGTTGACTAACAATGAATAGAAACGATATATGAGGTACGAATTGACGATAGTCCCAACGAAACTGTTGGCCGTGACGTAAAGCGGGGACTAGTTGAAAATTAGTTCGATTCGCAAGGACATCAACTGGGTCTGCAACGTACAGGCCAGTACTAAAATAAAGGGGGTAAAATAAGTCCCGCGTCGAGAAAAACGTAGATGATGATACCCACCTGTGTCTGGATGGCCTCCAAGTTTCCTAAATGGAGTATTATTACACGCCCATCACTGGTGAGAAGGTAGCATACCCCAGAAAGTAACTGTCGGCTAAAATGAAAGAATATTAGTAGATGTTTGACGGAAATTTCGGAAGGAACATACCAGATACACGTCCGCATAGTCTCCGACCAACGCAACGAGGCAGAACAGCAGGCTAGCATAAACGAGACCTTTCCTCGCGAGGCTGTCGTTCGGGAACGCTTTGAAGTATCGGACAGCCTGGGCCACGGCAATGCCGTACAGCAACGACGCCAACCATGTTCCAATCAAGATCGTTCTAAGGTTGACAAGTTAGCCAAATCATCCTCACGAACGTGGTAGGCTGCGTACCCAAAGGGATCGTCGAAGGCACCCATCGATATTGTAGTTTTTGAACGGGATGGGAGTTTCTGAACTGATTTCTCCATCGCCTTGCCTTTAACTTGTGTGCGAGAGGGGTGTCCGTTGCGTCAATGTATGGAGGAGGAGGAGGAGGAGGAGGATGTGAGGCACACTGGACAAGGCGGTCTTGTTTTCACTACGTCCCCCTCGCAGTCGTCAGGGGGCTATATGTGAAGAATGCTCTTCTTGAGATCGATCGGATTGAATCGAGCCTGTTATCGGCCCTGGTGCATAATGCAGGCTTTGTTCATGCCCTAATTGGCTTTCGATGTTGTCAGACATGAAGCAACTGAACACCTCGCGTATACCTAGGAGATGGATCGAAAGCAGGTTCTCCCTCGATTTC
Source organism: Mycena crocata (assembly GCA_029281795.1). Lineage (NCBI taxonomy): Eukaryota > Fungi > Basidiomycota > Agaricomycetes > Agaricales > Mycenaceae > Mycena > Mycena crocata. The sequence continues at coordinate 126,227 of JARJCP010000049.1, read as the reverse complement.
CGGCCGGCGGGCGTGCGCTGGAGAAAAGGAGGTTATTTTGGCTTCTGGCTTCCACAAGCTATATATATAGTAAAGTTGCCAGTGCGGTTTTGATGAACGAAGATCGCTCGTTGCTCCGAACTCGCCCAGTTCAGAGAAGGACGAGTTGGGAGCAAGTTGGGAAGCGATTTAGTTTGCTTCATGGCAGCTTTAGGAGACCAACGTATTCGACTCTTGAATCAAGGAGTCAAGGGGTGTCTAGCCTGTCAAGCCATTGTTTTTCTTGCAGCGGTGGCTATGACGTCAAATCTTCCCCGCACTGTCACACAAAGCAACTGTACACAAACCACGTCCAAAAACCTAAAAAGGAGATTTTATTCATTGAGTTTCAGAAATCTAGTCTCCTAAGGCAAAAACTTAGGGAAGAACGCGAGGTGCACTCGAGGTTTCAACGCTCGGTGGACCAGCGCACAACCCACTCGTGAACCAGATCAAACAAGCATGTCCCCGTGAAGGATCTATTGCAGTATCTCTCCCCTAAGGTACACACCGCCGGGAGGGAAGAAACAGTTAGCAGTTAGCTGAGTTTGAGGACAGTTCAACGGAGCTGTCAAAGCCCAAGCCACAGCATAAGTAGAGCCATGATGGAGAAGATAACATTGGTGCAGAATAATAATTTAGACGCTAAAGATCGTGGTCGGAGTGCAGGTATGTGGTAAAAGTTTGAAACTTTGGTTGAAAGGTGGAAAGTCGGAGTTTTCAAGTACACTTTCAAGTCGTTCTATGGTCTCCATTCACATAAATATGTTGATCAAAAGGTAACTAGGCGGCTGAGGGTATTCATATCCTGCCAACGAGGTTGCCAGACTCGTCAAGACCTTCTCTCTCTTGTTCAGGGCTGTAAACACCAAAATTTAGCGAAAGTCATTTGTTATCTTACTGTCAATGCTCACGAAGATGGGTTAGATTTCGTTGGTACCAGTAACGGTGGCTTGGTTCGCAGCGTCCAATCCGGCAAGGCCGGTTAAGTCAGCAACTCCACGCTCTGCCTTTCCGAAGATATTAGCTCTCTGATGAGACAAGAAACGGCGGAACACAAGATGTTGTTTTAGCTGGTATCTCGACCGCGAGACCGCGATCTGATGTTTTTGTCCAAATACGGACTGGGTGTTCATTTTTTTTCGTCGCTCGCAACTGGAAAGTGACCAGGAAGCAGTCTAGCCGCATACTGGTACCGCTGCGTTCCTGTACTTACTCCCTGGTCAAGCACGGAACCATTAAGTTGAAGCATCGATCGTCGGAATCTTTGTGGTTGAATTCGCTGCTCGACGACCTCCCGGTCGGCCCAACGAAGTGAAGAGCCTCATATTTCACCAGCCGTAAGTTGCTACAGCAGGTTTTTGATTGGTCAATGAGGGATTGCAGCCCGGAACAAGCATCTCCGCGGGCTAAAATAAAGAAACAGAACGCGAGGGTTGAATTTAGTAGCAGAGAGAATTGCCGGATGCTCAGACGCTTGCCAGGCACCCTGTTAATTTCGTTGAGTCTGGAAATAAGGAAACCACCAACTGAGCCCATTTTTGCTTCCTCAAGCCGCCAGTGAGTTGCTGAAGTAACTCCTGGAGATCTCCCAGACCGGCCACTGAGCTTGCGAAGATCGCCACCGTTACCACTTGAACACATAATAAATGAGGACAGGTTGAGATAAAAACTGTTGGAAAGAAAGTACTGACCTCGTGCGAGCACGGGTGCCGTTTGGCACGGAAATGGGTTGGCGCGGTCGTGGTACAAAGGGAAACTGGCATCGGCGATCGGTCCGAGATTGCTTGGCGCGAAAAGCTTTGTCAGCAGCAGAAAACTTTTTGACAGAAACTTCTATCTCGATTCTCGAATGCCCTCCATCTGCAAAAGTTGCAGTTGCCAAACCGGAATTCCGAAACCGGACTCCACATCCGAATTAACTGTGTCAGTGGCCGCCGACAGCCCAGCAGCGCATCGACGACGGCTCGAGGATGTGGGAGTCCAGATTCTTCGCCTCCAAGCTCAGATCGATGCGCTCGAGAGGGAACGGGGGGAGCTACAGAGAAAACTGGCCACAGTCGTTTATCCGATACTCACTCTCCCGACCGAAATCACGTCCGAGATATTCGTTCAATGTTTGCCACTCGACAGACGTATCAGGCCGTCGGAGGGCGTAGCACCGTTGGTTTTGACCAAGGTCTGCCGCTATTTCAGAGAGGTCACCCTCGCCACACCCGGAATGTGGAGCTCGCTATCTCTGGACTTTGACAACGGTTGGGACGACACGACCACGATCGCCTTTGAGACAGGGCTGACCCGACTTGTCGAGCGGTGGTTCTCTCGCGCCGGCTCCCAGCCTCTGTCTTTTACATTACGAAACACACAGCGGATTTTCCCCGCCATCCTCCGTGCTCTGGCAAAATTCCCCTCTCAATGGCGCCGTCTGGAGGTTGACGGTTTAGCGGAGGACGTGGCATTGCTGGAGGAAATCTGTGGAGATCTTCCGACACTGCGTCAACTGGGGCTGACGTCGCCTTTCGCGCCCGGTGACGGCTTCCTCGGCGCCCCGCAGCTTTCTGAAGTCCGCATTCGTTTGGCGGGTGGACTGCTCCACACATCAGCCAATATGCGCAGTTTAATCAGCCTACGAATTGACTACGTCGATCTACGGCTTTCCCAGTTCCTCGATATTTTGGACGGCTGCCCCCGGCTCCTTCAACTCGACTGCGCTGTCCCCTTCGTCAGAGGCGAGGCATCACGACCAACTCCACTCCCCATTCATCGACTAACATCCTTGTCCCTGAGATGTCCATGTGATGCACTTTTGTTCGTATCTCTACCTGAACTGCAGCACCTTAAGACATATGCTGATTGTGATTATGGATGGAACTCTGGGGCGTTTGCCGCGTGGAGTAAAGTAGCCTCGTGTTCTCTGCGCCATCTCACTCTCTGGGGATTGAGCGTCTGGGATTGGGATCTTGTTATGGAGGACATCGGAGCTTTTCCTACACTCATCAGCCTCGAAATCAGAAAAATGCTGGATACTGCCGAGGAATATGGCTGGAATGGGACCTTCACCGCTCTGGACAGCCCCGACCTCCTCCCAAATCTCACAGCCCTCAAGATCGTTGAGCCCGCCCCGAAAGCGGCACTGCGTAACATTCTGTGCCTCTTGATGGAGCGGAGGGAACACAGCTTGCGGCTGGAGGATGTCGAGATCGTGCTCGACGAATGGATGCTAAATATCGATTTCAGCATCCGCATGGTTCAGGCTCAGTTCGCAGACCTCATTGCCGGCGGTTTGAACCTCCGCATCACTGCCTCGGGCTCGGATGAAGGTGAGTTCATTCTGCTTGCTCTTATGCCTGTCACTAACTGTTCGCAGAGGTGAAATTTCCATGATTCCTGAGAACGGGGACAAGGGGAAAGGCGCGACAACCTACGTTTCCACTGTATCACCAACCGTCATTGGAGCCTAGCATTTCTCTTCAGACTGACGAGCGGTACTTTCAATGCTTCAAGAAAGATGGAAAAGTTTCGGAAGAAAACAAAGTATCGGGCCGAATTGTTGGGGAAAAGGAAGTTGCGATTGCATCTACGCTGTTTTTTTTGTACATGTGACTATTCGATGTTTGACAAAATCGGGAAAGGCAACTATTCATTCAAGTCGAGGGATGGAAGGACCACCCGAAGAACCGCCGCTTCGCGCGCCGGATGCTCCGCTCAGACCGCCGGTGAGTTGTTGGAGCAGATTCTGGAGCAAAGTCGTAAGTTGACCCAAGCCAGCCGAGGCGTCTCCTCCAGCGCTACCCGAACTGCCCGTGAGCCCGGCGAGGGGGGACGCGCCGCCGGCGCCGCCAGTGAGTTGGCCGAGCAGCTTCTTGATCAGGTCGATGAGGGAGCTCAACCCGGCTTGACCATATCCCCCGGTCGCGCCTATGGTGCGGGACACCTAGCTGCCGCTACCCGAAATTAGTGGCCAATTTGGCCGGAGAATTTTTTGGCCTAGGACACAGCCACAAGTGACCTGATTTTCTGTTTTTTTACCCACTTGTGGCCAAATCTGGGTGACAAGTTTTTTTTTGCTCACTCAGTTTTCATTTAATTAAAATTCTGTCTTACAGATTTGTTCCTCTCTTCAAACGGAGCACTTTTGTAAGAGGGATAAGACATTGGGGTAAAATTGCGGTCACAAAATGTCACACGATTTCAAGCATGAAGTAGTGGCAGCTAGGTGACCCGCACCATAAAATAAAGAGGAAAAGAAAATCAGCCAGTGGGTTGGAACTGGTGGTAAAAAAACAATTACCTGCCGCGCCAGCCACTCCACTACCAGGCGAAGAGTTTGGCCTATCCCTCCCTCCGAGTCCGGGGCTGGACGGACCATCACTGGCAGTTGAACCGCCTTTGCCCCCGCCCAAGCCGCCAGTGAGTTTTTCCAGTAGCTGCTGGAGGAGAGTTGTAAGTTGGTCTAGACCAGCGAAAGCGTCTCCGCCGGCGGGTACTGAAAAAAAGGAATAGATTATATATTGTGGTTGAGTTAGACTGGAGAAGGAATCGCTTACCTGCGCTACCGGCCGCCCTACCCGTGAGTCCTGCGAGCGGGGCGCCGCCATCTGCGCCTGCACCGGCAGTAAATTGCTGGAGCAGGTTCTTGATGGCGTCGATGAGTGAGCTTAAACCGACCGAAGGATCTGGAATAAAGGAATGGATCGGAACGCGTGGAAGAGTTGAATAATGGATAGAAGTTGCCCGCTGCGTCGGTCGGCTCGCCATTCGGCTTTCCGACAGCGTGCCCGGAATTCTGGGAAGACATCTACTGTATGAGCTGCTGTAGATCCTTGAGTTGGCTTATGTGAGCCGCCGGGGCGTCTGCGCCGGCGGGTGCTGCATACGAGGAAGTAGCATGTCAGAATTTCGTGTTGAATTTGAAGGAAGGAAAATTGAAAAAAATGTTAGTGTGATAACTCACCTCCCGCGCCTAGCATCGCACCGATTATTGACCGGACCGACGTCCCTCCCGACTGGAGGACGGCGCCGTCCGGTGTGGGGACGGCGTTGGCGAATAGTGCGAGAGCGAGGACGACGAATGAGGATGAGAGTCTCATTGTGAACGTCGAGTTGAGGTGTGTGATGTGAGAATCAGCAGGTGTTTGAAGGTGTAGATACGACGGGGAGTGAAGAGAATTGAGTCCGTCGCCGCCGCCTTTATACCCGCCACCTGGCGGGCCAGTGGAGCGCGCGGAGTTACTGAATCAATGGGAAAGAGAGACATGTACGTATGCGTGGAGAGGGAGATTTCAGGCTCTGGTTTGAGATTGAGGTCAGTACGGAGGTTGGAAAAATAGTGAATCAGGGTTGGAATCTCCTCTCGATTGTCGAATGTCTTGTTCAAAGTAATTGTACAGAAATAAGAATAATAGATTATTGCTCTTGGAAACCTGACTGTACGCCGAGATTCCGTATATTCTCGAGGGTGCCACAGAATGCAACTGAATCATAACACAGGCCAGTGCAAACGAAGTACCGTACCTTCTCCTGCAGACGAACCCACCTAAACACGACCACGATCAACTTAAAACATGGGCACGATCGGAGGTATGTAGATCACACACTGTGTTTCTTCCTCTCTCCGCGCTCTTCTCGCCCTTACAATGAGGACGGAAAGGACAGTTCAAGTTGAACCACTTTTCAGGAGTGTTACCGAGCTAGCCTGCTCAATGTCTGAATCGCGCGTCGCTGTACGAGATTGATCGCCCGGAAGACTGAAACCTAAGACGTACCTCAACGTCTTTGCGCTTTCTTCATTTATCCATTCAGTTCAAATCATCCGCCGCGGCTCAATTAATTCCGTGCCTGAGGGCAAGGAAGCAAGCTCATGCTTTGAATTGAATCGGAGGTCTAGACCTGCATTACGAAGGCGAAGGCGTCCGCGGGGAAATTCGAACTGGAACAGAACACGAAGTCGCAGGTGGTGAAGGAGCGAGTCGTGGTGCTGCACAAGCTCGAGCCGATAGGACGCAGATCGGGAGACTCCTGGGACACTCGGACTTGCAATGGTAGTAGCATCATCTCAAGATCACTGGTTCAAAAAAAGGAAAGAAGGGTTCAATTTGACAGCAAAGAGGGAGCGAGCGAATCCAATATGGACAAGGGTATGTACAGACGTGCACATCGTTTACATGTACATGCTCATTTGACGCAACACGTACACGCTCACTTGAGGAGCTCCTCGACAACGCGGTCCTCCGCTATCTGCGAGACGTTGGCGCCCCGGTAGTTCAGTCTCCGCAGGACGTCGATCTGTCGTGTCGATGTCAAAGTCAGACGAAGCGATACGAACGATGGAATTTGGCGACGCACCACTTTCGCTCTTGGGAATCCCAGCCCCTCGAACTGATCCACATGCGCCTTCTCCAGACCCGCCATCGCGACGTCGTCCCTTGCATCCTTTCCCGATGCTCCCGCGCTTCTCGCCTCGCCCCCAGCCGGCGGCTTCGCATACGTCTTCGTCCAATATATCGCCGTCTCCTCAAAGCTGTGCTTGCTCGTCGTGTAGTGCTTCGCGACCTCCGCGTCCTGGGGGTCGTTCGGCTCCGGCGAGCAGAGGAGGCTCTGGAGCGAGATAAGGGTGGACTTGAGGGTGAGCACGGGCGACCACGCGTCCTTGAGGATGTCGAGGCAGATCGCGCCCGACGCGGAGGAGACGTTCGGGTGGTAGACCTTTGTGATGAACTTCATCTTCACCGGCTGGAAGGGGTAGGATTCGGGGATCACAATGTCCTGCGTGCCACGATATAAGCGCAGAACAAAAGACAATCGCGCATAACGACGCACGACTTCAAAGTGCCCGCCTTGATATGGGGTGTCCTCTGGCCCCGGAAACGATCCTTTGAGGTGAAAAGGCGAGGAATCGATGAGATCGATCCGGATGTTGGACGTCTTGTCGTTCTTGCAGTCTACGTGCCACAGATGTGCATTTTTTTTCAGGGTTTTTTCTCAGGGAAGGGAGGAGAGTGAAGCAGACCAGCAATCTCTTTGTTTACACGGCGTAGTCTGGCGTCCATTGCGGAGGATTGGGGTACACGCGGGAAGAGGGATGTGGGAGGAAGGAAGCGAGATGCGGCCAGCACAGCGTTATGTAAGCCCCGATTGTTCTCTGCCTTTCTACTCGTTGCCTCAACGTTGCCTTTCACCCGAATCGTTATGGCCTCGTTCTCAAGGCTCTGGATGGTTTCCGGAAGGATGATTCCATTTATCGCTCCGCCACTCATTTTTTTCTCTGTATCCCAGCGTGGCATGCTCTCGAAAGGTTGTCTGCATCAGCCGAAACAAGCTCGTCAACAACCGCGCTGCCTGAGCTTCAACAGCTTAAAAATTGGAGCTGATTTTGCTACATTTGAATCAACGTCTTTCGCCACTATTCGACGTCCTGACCGATGTTTTGGCCAGTTTTCAATCAAATCGATCTACGCAGTGGACTCAAAACTGAACTTGATAATCCATTAATCTCACGGTTTGCCATCCTCCACCCAATCGCGGTAAATCAGTTGCATGGGCGTATTATAGAAGGAAAGTTTGATCTCAATATACACCTGCGAATCGAGCGGCCGTCAGAGTTGGAAACAGGTTGAAAAGAAGAAAAATTACCCAGGTTGTACTATTTACCCTCGCGTTGAACACTAGACGAAGAATTCACGTCGTTTGCAGAATCAAAGGTGAAAACTTCTATGGTGATTACGCAAAAGGATCACTGATCAAGGTACTTATAAACCGGTAAACCAGAGTTTGCCGGGGCAATCTGACAAGATGTGGTACAGCCGTGTCTCAAAAGTATACGGTGTAAATGGGGAACTGAATAGCAGTGCTTCAACTTGAGCTTGAACCTCATTTTCTTCCAGTGCTCGGGAAATTATCACGTATGTGGCCTGCGTAGCCGAAAGTAAACAAACAGATTGAACACCTACCAACGTCCTAATACATAGTATAGAGCGGACGGGGCCGAGCGCGGAGAACCTACACTGATCATGAGTGTGGAGTAGCCTTCTGTCTTTCCTGGAAATTCACAGTGTATTAAATGGAGGACACACTCCGATCACGTTCCAAGTCGATCGTGGTTGAAAACATTTCGGGGAGACACTTCCCTACTTTGTCATGGGATATAATAATGAACTGTACTAGATCGTGCTGTAAGCGCCCTCAAAACGAGTTCTTGAATCAGAATCTTGATGTTTTGGAAACGGATAACGGTCAATTTCTGTGGCACATTTTGAAGTTTCTGAGTACTGAACTTTTTCGAGCTTTCAGCCAACTTGCAGCCTTTCAGTATCTTTGTTGCAGGGGCCATCGATAATAAATAGCTTACGGGGCGTACCAGTTTCATCGACCTTCAACTGCCCACCAAGCCGGTCAAGGAAATGAGAAGTTGAGTTCACTTTGATTTGCCCGAGGTCCCCGAGATGTGTTTCAAACTCCAAACTTAGACCCAAGTTGTAGGTAACCTGCTAATGATGGTATCGTCAACACGTAAAGCTGAAACTGCATCATGAATCAGGCGTTAGTCTCCTTCGAACTATATACAGCAAGACGAGTATATATGGGACTTTTTGGCTCATGCGACTCCCGTATAGCACAGACGATTCATAGCTTTCCCGTAACTATTTTTCCAAGAACGAGGTATTTGGCGACAAACATGATAATTGAAGATCCGAGGATCATCGTTCCTGAACGATGGATTACTGGCGAACAGGACGGAAATAGTTTGCTTGCCCACCTGCATAAATGCCGACTTCGTTGAAAGACTTGTATTTTCCTTCAATAGCCCCGGAAATTGGTGGGCCTCCCAAAGCGCCTGAAAATAGCATCAAGTCTTCTGAGCTTTTCTCGTCGTTTGATTCTTACCGAATGCCATAAACGTAGTTTGAAGGCCGAGTCTTCGACCAAAGTCGTGAGGATCACCCATTTGTGCCGTTGGGGCTGCAAAGAGGCTTATAAAAGGGCCAGAGGTGAACCTGAAGGCAAAGAGTCAGAGACATCAATATCTGATTCGCAGGAATGGCCGACTTACCCATAAAATACGGTGATAGCGATGTAGCCGTGGTGGCTATCAACGAATGGCCAGATATACGTACATACAGCAGCCAGAACCATGAACAGCCCCATTACATTCAACGGCCCGAACCGGAGTGCAAGTGCACCACTCAGGACACGGCCCACAGCCGAACTGGCGTTGGCGATTGCTACGAGATAGAACGCGAAGTCCGGGTCCATCCCGATGAAAACGCCGCCCAAACTGATGAATATCAAAGCTTCAAAATGTTAGCAAAGCGGTTCAACACTGAGCAAGGCAGAAACGTACGGGTGTACAATCCAAGGAAGTTGATCACTGTTGAGAAAACATAGACGCAGTAGCTGGGGGAAATGAAGGCCTTGACATCGAGAAGTTTAGGAAGGACTTTGGGACGTGGAAGGCGCGTGCGCATCGTCTAGTGATATGTATAAGAAATGTGGCGGGAAAGTGGGTGTGTGACTGACGAAGGCAGCAATGATGAATGTTACTAGATTGATAAATGCGATCGTCCTGATAGTCCACTTGAAGCTGCGCAACGTTGAAGACGGATAAGGGGGGGAGGTAGTAATAGTCTCACCCTACTCGAGGAATCAAGTTACGGAAGATAATTGGATAGATTATTCCCCCGACAGACGAGCCGAACGAAACAATCGAAAATGCAAGAGGGCGACGTCGCTTGACTGCATTACCACGTTAATCGTGATAAAGATGTTTACGGCAAGACACCCACACCAGTGTGATACGGCTGCAATGCAAGGACTGTAAATGCATCCCACGGAAATCTGTATGAGAGTTAGATTATTCTCTGTGTGTTCCAGGGTTGCGTACTCCAAGAAGAACCCCTTGACATAGAACAAAATGCCAGTACTCTTTGCATTCTGCTACCAGAAAATTTCCAATGGTGGCAGCGATAAGAGCTGAGATGAAAAGTGGGCGGAAGTAGCCAAGGTCAAATATCCTGCCCGATGGAAGGCCCTTTGATAATAAATCAGCTTGACATTCTGAACAATCAAGAAAGTCGCCCACTGGAAGATGCAGTAACGCATACTACGGTACCTTATCAGCTGAGGGTGTGGAATAAAATTAAATGAACACTAACTTGAAGTGAGCCGATCCAAGCACTCATAACGAAGGGATCAATGAAGGAGGTTAGCGAAGAAAAAGAAATACAACACACATATCAGAAGATGATCGATCTTGTAGGAGGGTGAGCTGGTAATACTGTTGAAAGGTCTACGAGAGTATCTTAGTTTCATTTATCTCAGCGAGGAGATTTAGCCAACGCACCCCATACGACACAGCATATCCAAATGTTGAGATGGAGAGGACGAAACCCTGAAGAAAGTCATTTCTTAAGTTGAGCGAAGAAATCAAATTGTCACCACGTACACCAAGAACGACGAGCCACGCATCCCGACCGCCTTCGGGAAAGGTGAGCTCTTCAGCAGTAGGGCCACCGGATTCGTCGGAATTGTTTGCCTTTTCCAGCGAATTGCCAGGCTCGGCCACCTCGTAGGTTGGGCTGGGCATTGACAGAGAGTACACACCAAAGGATATGGGTGTGCAAAACAAGGGAAATTTTGATGGTCAAAGCAGACCCCCCAAATTATGGCATGCCCAAGCCGTCTTGTCGGGGCGGCGACCCATTCCTCAAACTCCTCGGCATGCACTGTGGCTAAGCGCTACACGCCCACAAAATTGCGATCGAACAGATTGGAGTACAGAGCTTCTCCAACCTGTCAAAAAGTGCCACCGAATTGATGTCCGAATTTTCTGGACAGTGAGGCAGCTCACCGTGTTGAGCGTTACATTATTTAAAATGCTACAAGCCGAAAGGTACAAAGCCTAGGACAGAAAGAATCACCTCTTCCGGCCGCGATGTTGCCGGACCCTGTACCCACATGGCCCCACCCAGCATCAATAAATCTGTAGCCTGATATTGGCGGCCATCTTATGTCCAGTGGAAAGAGTCCTTAGGACTATTCTTGGAATCAAGTCGACCATCCGTGCGAGAAGGAGGTCAGGTCTCGTTCCGTGCGATAATTCCTGATGTTGTTCATTCATTTAGTCTCGAGCGGATCTTATCTATGTATGACTCAACTGACATGTGTAGCTAGTACAGCGGTCGAAACGAAGGCCAATTGTCGCAGCCAGTACGTCCCCGCTGTTGGCGTGCAAATAAATACGGCTCTGCACATCTCCTGGCTGATCTCCGTGAAGATGGCCATGAAGCCGGTGTATCCACATTCGCGCACCTTGCAGGGGCCGCCATTTATATAATAAAGTTGTTGGCTGGAACTTGCGTGCATCCCCTTTCTAATGGAATCCCTTGGACCTGTGGAAGAGGCCCTCGGGGTCAAGTACTTCTCTGGTACGGTTCATGTTGAAAGTTGAAACCGTTACACTGACACATAAAAAATCGACAGCGGTGGCGTTCGTCATTCTCGTCTACGACCATTTGCTCTCGATTGACTCAGAGAGGCGAACAATATGGGCGAACGAAAATGCCCACTGGCATTCGAGACTTACATTTTTCATAAATCGGTACTCTACCGAAGCCGTCATCGGATATGTTGTGTACGGTAAGCAACGTACTTTGGAAATATCCGACGGGCACTCATGGTGGCTATACCCTGATAGTGGTGACTGGGACAAGTTCGACTCTGGACACTCCGGTGAGTTATCACTTGTACAACCGAAACAAATTTAACATGCGTGAACCAGGCGTAAGTCTCCGGGAACGAGTTCCCGGCTCTTTAATGAGCTCCTACCGTAGCTGTCGGCGCTTCATATGGCTATTTGGAATGGCTTCAGTGGTGTTTGGGGCAATATCACATTGTCAGTTTTCCGTACTCATTCCGTAAATCTCTGGCTGATCGAGTCCTTGCTAGTTGTGATAATCTTGCGAATATACGCCCTTTGGGACCGCAGAAAGAAGGTTGCCCAGATTTTAATTACGGTGTTTGTTGTCTGCATCTCCACTACAACAATTCTGGGTATATTCTGTGCTATTCAACTGCAAAGTAAGGCAAAATCTTTCGCTCGTTTGGTTCAACATCTACTCACTATCGCCGCAGGCCGGGTTTTCTACGTAGAGTCGTTAAGAACTTGTGCCTTTGGAACGAAGCCGGTAGTTCTCAGCGTCATGCTGGGTGTTCTGGTGCGGTGTTCCCAAGTTGCCATCGCTATTGATCTTATATTTGTGCCCCACAGTCCTGTTTCGATCTTTTTATTGTGGTCGTGACTGTCTGCAACGCACTGGAGAGGCCCCATCTGACCAACATCGAAGTTGTATCCGCCCTGCAGATCGATGGATTGAAATATTTCGCGGTACGTTCAGGATCACACATCCGGTTTAAATCTCATAAGGCGCACCGATGCTAGGCGATATTCGGTTGGTCCCATCCTTTGTCTCCTTTCATAAATGATTAATTTCCTCATAGCTCTCCGACTCGCCGACCTGATATTTTCAATTTACAGAAGCGTACGTGTTATTTTCTAGTCCACCCGATGTACTCAGCTCCCACAGCCCGCTGAATGTTTCATCGCAATCACGTTCGTACCTCCGCATCATGCACGTCACTTATTGGGTTGACGTTTCGGTATAGCCTTGTCTGGGCGTTGTGTTCCATCATTAACTCTCAGCTGCACATGCGTCTGGAACAGTTGGCGCTGCCTTACAACCGAGGGCCAGTCGTTATGTGGGACGATGACGATCATTGATTTCTTCCCTCTTACTAGTTCTCCTCGTCAGATATTCTTTCCTTTCACCAGTATACACCCTGTCATTGCTTTGTGTAAATAAAAACGAGTTGTTTTCTTTTCCAAGTTACTCCGTTGGTATTGGGAAATGCAAGAAATGAAACCACTTGAATTTCCAGGGGTAAAGGTACAACTACTAGACGACCGTTACATATTGCCGCCATGCAGGTATCAATCTGCAATATCATCCAGATTGCGAATCACAGCGGCCTTGAGCGAGCTTCGAGGCTTGATTGTACATTTAAAAGGAGCAGGTTGTCTTAACATCGTGAGAGCGAATTAGCACAAAGGATCTCACAGTCAGCCAGGATGACGTACAGAATGTAACCTCCAACAACTTCAAATTTGGGTTGGACAGGCTTTCCGAGCGAATCCAAGACATTGGTGATCTCAAACGCCCAAAGGATCTGAACAAAAGCAAGCAGCAGGGTGGATCGCGTAAATTCATCGCCAGGACAGGCCCTAATAGCAAGTAAAATCCTGGTATCCCGGAATGCGATGTAATGTTACCGTCTGCCGAGGCCAAAAATATACTCAGAAGGGTCGAGCTGAGGGCAAGGGCCCGTGAAGCGGTCCGGATTAAAAATCTCAGGTTCCGGGTATAGATCTCTCGTCAATCCCCTTTCACAACTCTTAAGTAAAAGCCATACAGGTTGTCGCACACGCACCAAATATTCGCCATCACCAGAGAGCCTGCGCATAAAATCGGTCAAATTTGTGTTGTCATTATGTGACATGAAAAGGTCTTACCTTTGGGGATGAGAAATCCCTGATAGAGGTCGTCTTCAATCGGACTATGTACAAGCAACGGCGCGGGAGGACTGAACCGGAAAATCTCCTTCATGATGCACTCAACATAGGGGAGTTTGAGTGCATCTTCCATTGTGGGGATAGAATCAACACTGGTCAAGGTATCCACCTGCCGTTGAGCATTGCGCTGAATGTCCGGGTGTCGACACATCATCAGCACAAACAGCATGACCGGTGATATGACCTGAAGAGCCCACTTCTTTAAAGGCGTTGTTATAGAATAATCAGTGAATTCACCGTGTTGGTTCCACCTTGAATCTGTTTCAGTTTTTTCGTCCTTGATAACTGGGGACGAACCTATGTAGAGACTTGCTGAGGCGTACATAAATAGATCTTCTTTCTCTTCGGTGAGAGTATCAGCAGATTCATCAAGTAGGTCTCTTGTAAAGCACGGCAAACATGTGCCCGAAAGCTGCGAGGTGTACTTTAGATGTAACAATTATTCGAACAACTAACAAAATGAATATACCATAGATGTTTTGACTTCGTCGTAAGGTGAACGTGTGAACTTCTGACACTGCGATCGTGCTGAGGCTGCCCATCGCTTGAAATATGCTCCGGGGAACCAGTCCGGAATAAAACGCACTACGCAAATCATGGGTACATTTCTAGCCAGCTCCGTAGAAGGCTCACAGATCGGGAATGAATCGACAAGCCAACGCCCAGGTTCCGAGGCCTCATCTGTCAGGGAGCCTAACGACTCGGCCAGGGTTACGAACATATCGTTATGGTCACGAATTTGGTGACCGTATACCAGTCTGACGATGGCAGAGCTAACCGAGCTAATGAGGGGATGGGGGGTTAGATAGTTGCAAATTTAACAGTCGCGATGGAAGTCAAACCTGCGGATGTGCTTTTCGAAATTATCCGGCGAGGATAAGAGCTTGGCAAGAAGGCCTTGCATAGCCCTCTCCTGGAGACGCCAATGTTTCGACAATGCACTCTGCTTCAAAAATCCGTGAAGTAGACGTTGAGTGTCTGTTAAAAAAATGTAAATGGTCAACCATTGTGTAATCAGCCAACCTTTGAATCGCCGGCCGTAAGGGAGAAATAACATCGACTTGTCGCGGCCCACAAGATCTCCGGCCATAACCTAAATCTTGCTATTGGCTGGAAAACTGGTTGGTGTAGTACGGCGTACCATTCTTGGGCGAGAACAGTATGTTTTGGAACGCTTCTCAAACAAATCTGTGATCGCCTCCATTGTGTTCAAAACCACAAAATGGCGGCCAAAGACACCGAAATATGATATTGGGCCTCCATGGCAGTGAATCATTACATTAAAAAAATGCAGCGTTCAAATAGCTCACCGTATTTGTGAAGCCATTTTGCATAATGAATATGGTACTTTGATCGAGGAACACTGAAAGGACTTCCAACGAAGGGAATTGAAAAGGGCCCTTCGGTACGCTGAGCATTCAAGCCACCTGTCAACGAGGGAGAACTCACCTGGAGGTAAGGACCGTTGATATGTGGCTAGAAAAATACAAGACAGAAGCAATCCAGCAAAAACACTGAAACTCGCTGGAACAGCCTGGAACGGAATGGAGAAGGGCATGAGTTGTTAGATGCTGAAGGAGGAGCGTCGTTATCCCCCTGCCTTGCTTCGGTGTGCACGCGTCGTGTGCACGCGTCAATGCACTATTCTGATAAGGGACTGAGCGTTACTGCAGCTGATGAACAGAGTTGGACCCACAACGGGAATGTCGTATCATGAAACAATCACCTGAGAGGAATCTGTCGCGCATATTGGATCCGAAAATCAGATTTCCGCGAATATCGAACATTCCGCGCCCACACCATGCGGTCCATGCCGGCCACAACGATGGTTATTCTTCAACTTCGGGATACAGGTGACCGCAGATATGCCGTCAAGTTGCGACTCGGACAAAAGATTGGACACACGCCCTGGACTTTTCTGATTGGTTGCCCACGACTCAGACAACCTATCGCCGCTTCAGTGGTCCACTGGTCCTAAATCTGAGTGGCTAGACCGAGTCAGAAGAAAACGACAGCAATGTGGCATCAAATGATGGGAATCCGATTCAGATACCGTCCTCATGACAAAGCCGCCCGAAACCATGACGTTTTGTACCTCGCAGCCGACCAATTTGGAACTGTATTTCGGATTCAGCTTCATCCGTTAAGAAGCCTGACAGTTCCCATCCAAATTCCCAATTTCACCCATGCGTCCTACGCGCGAACTCGTACAGACGCCTTTATTTCAGCTCCATGCTGAAGGGCTTCCAATCGAGGAACGAATTTCTATAACTTACAAGAGAGCCAAGGAGATCAGCGCTGTATACAGTGCGTTTCACCCATCTTCTCAGCGAGCACAAGTCATCTTGTTTCAATAGGACTTGATGCAATGGATCTCTTGACACTATCACCCAAGTTCTGGCAACTACATACCGATCCTATCTGGTCTGTTGACGGTGCGGCAGGAACGCTGCTCACTCTCCAGTACAATTGTTGTGCTGGAACCCTTGCAATGTTCGCTCGGAGGCAACCAGAAATCCAGCCGGTGCTCCAGAAGGTGTTGGATTTCGACATTTCGTGAGTTTCTGTGGGCGGCTCCACCTGCATTACAACTTTCTTATATTTGACTGGATAGTGGACAATTTTGCTTGTCAGAAGTTGGGCATGGTCTCGATGTCTTTCATTTGGAAACTACAGCTACTCTCCTACCCAACGGTGAATTCGAGATCAATACCCCGCATGAACGTGCTGCAAAGTGATATATACTTTATTCAGTACTGTTTGTTCCTCATCACAGGACAGGTATATGCCTCCTACGGCCCCAACGGGTGTACCTTGTATCGCAGTTGTATTTGCGAGGGCTCTGATTGGGGCTACGGACTGCGGTGTGAAGCCGTTCCTCGTTAATTTGCACGACGGAGAACATATGGTCCCGGGCGTCGTTGTGAAGCAAGTGGTTGAAATATTCTCGTTAATTCTGCTGATCCCACTGCTCAGGGTACTTCCGCAGCGAGGCGGTTCCAGACCGGTCAATCACTCCCTGACATTTTTTCGCAACGTTCGAATTCCGTTCTCCGCATTGTTGGGCACAGACACGAAGCCAGATGACCCTCGTACGGAATTCTTTCAGAACATTTCTCGCGTAGCGGTTGGTACCATCGCCATTGGATCGCTTGCAATTCCCGCGTTGCAAGTTGCTTCAGTCATAGCCTCAAAATACAGTATCCGGCGTACCATTGTCGACGCCCAGGGAACCAGGAAGACCATTATGTCGTTTCAGACGCAGAAAATCCCTATTCTCAGCGCCGTCTCCCAGTCCTTCGTTATGCAGGCGTTCCACGACAAAGCCGTGACCGTGTTCGCTGACATGAAACTCGACCCCCGAGTGCGACATGCCATCGCGTCTATCCTGAAGGTGGTCATGATTGAGCATGCTCAGACTGCGCATCTGACATTGGGAGATCGGTGCGGTGCGCAGGGATTGTTCGAAGTTAACCAGCTCACTGCCATGCATGTGAGCGAAATCATCATCACGAATATTTGACGTATTTAAACAGGCTTACAGGCAGATATGAGAGGAACTGCCATAGCTGAAGGTGACCTGCTAGGAATATCGATCCGTGAGTGGAAAGCAACGCATTGCTTATCTTATTTCTGACGCCAATTGAGGTTTTGGCACGGAGTTGCTTATTGGCCGATACTCATTTCCTGAAACCACCGACCCGGATAGCTTGCTAGCCAAGCATGAGTCCGGGCTCTTTTGCGAGCTCCGCGAATGGCTCTCCGAGATGGAGCATCATCGCACTCCCGAGTTCGACCAGCTGATTCTGCCGGAACTCGTGAATCTGGTCCAGGCCATTGGGCATCGCATAGCGTATGATGCGGCCGTAGAAGCGAAGGTTGAGCCCTGTCTGCTTGACATGTACGTTGCCAGTTGCATCAAAGTTGACCTGCACTGGTACGTTGAACACCTCGGACTGACACGGAGACGATACCGAGATATGGAACGAGCCGCAATCGACGCGGTTTATCCTCGATTGGATGAGTTCCTCGCCCGCATGGACGTTGAGGAATACATCACAGCTCCGTTCACTTCGGACAAGAAATGGGACGAGTATTTGAGCACTCTCCAAACATTTGGTTCGACGGAATTGTGCGTGCGATGACGTCTGACCATCCGTGCTCGAGCCTCTGACAACAAGTGATGATAGATCTCTCCCCACTGTATCTGGAATTCCACTGGATATCCCCGACACAGACAAAGACAGGCCTCAAACAGGGGTGTCATATTCGAAGAACACATGCATAGTAGTTTGATTCTGAGAATGGAAGTTTGTTTATTGTACCTCACATTCCCCCAGCCTCGCAGGCTGTGCTGAGCATTGAGCGAAAACCGTGGCCGTATGGCGGCTTTGCTTTGCGCGTACACCGGTCAATAATAATAAAAATATCGCGGAGCAATTGCAAGGCGGTCGCCGCCACAGGTTCCTGATAGGTTACTGGTCAAGTTCAAGTTGGACAGATGGATATCTTTCGTCATCTTGGAGCACACGTTGCGATATAGCGGCGTCTCTTTGGAAGTACGGCATATTAAGTTCCTCCGCCCACCTACCCACATGTCAGCAGTACGTATGATTGGAACTAACTTACCAAGCGTCCGTGGATTGGGTATTTTAGACCGATTTCAGACACGTTTAAATTGCGAGTTTCTGTTCGGCTGGCTACTCTTCGGCTTTAGTTTCTTCTCGCATAACTGTGTGAAGTCCAAAATCATGTTGCACATTTATCAAAGAGCCGACATTAGTATTTTCTTCCCTGCTACATGCTTCCACATTTGGCGGACGGAGGTCCAATACCTCTCAGGGTCTTTACGAGCATGTCCAACATGGCCTGTCGTGTCATAAACCTCTACTCTGACGTCGAATCCATTCCGCTCCGCTGCCTCAATATGCGCCTCGATTTTGGCAGGCGCAGCTATTTTGTCGATCTTGGAGTAGACATACATGCGCGGGGTAGTTTCCACCGTGCCTCCAACGACTGTCGGTAGGATATCCGAAGAAAGTAACGTTGCTCGAAGTTGTTCGAAAATGGGCGTGTTTCCCCTGGCAGTGTTTATGGCATAAAAGATCCCATAGAGCATGGAAATAGGAGGGATGGCGAGGAGGTGAAGGATTGGGTTGGCGGGAGCTCCGAAACTGATGGAAGAGACGAG
The DNA here is from genome assembly GCA_029281795.1 of Mycena crocata. Lineage (NCBI taxonomy): Eukaryota > Fungi > Basidiomycota > Agaricomycetes > Agaricales > Mycenaceae > Mycena > Mycena crocata. Next base: position 107,394 of record JARJCP010000049.1, on the reverse strand, counting down.
GCCGTCATCTCCAGGAGTTGAATCAAGGATCAAAGCGCTGGGCGTGCTTTCACCCAACAACAGGCCCGGGGTCGCCAGCTTTTCCAAAAGCTTATGAAAGGTCATATAATTGAATCCGCCCCCTGAAGAAATCAGTTAAACATATTTAAGGTCACAGAAGACCGACCGTTCGAAAGTACATGAACCAGAATCCCTCCACAATTCTTGGTAGCAGTCTCGGCCTTGAGAACGTCCACAACAGGCATTAACACTGACTCCTGTAACACGCAGCGGCATGTGAGTGCATCCCTAGTCGGTTAATCGATGCAGACACACCAGATGGGCGTTGGAGCTCCAGAAGAAATTCGAAAACGACTTGATAACCACTATGGTCGCCCCGGGGAATTCGATATGCAGATTGTCGACGTATTTCTGTAAATGAGAGGCCCGGGCATCCACTGTGTGAGACATCAAGTTTTGCCCTGTGGACTGGTGACGGGATACTGACTGTAGCCGAAGAGAAGAACTAAACTGTGGATATTTGAGCGATTTCTATGTGAGGTCTTAGAGAAGACTTACGAAGGAGAAACGGTAATACCGTCAGAGGAGCCCTCAGAGGGTTTACCCAGAAGAACATGCGAATTCAACGGGGTCAACTGCAACTTTTGGGACATGGTTGAGAGTTGTAGTGGTGGCCTAAATTGAGAAAGGGATGGGGATCAATATGCGGCACCTGAGCCAGTGAAGACCCTGAACGGCAAGCGCTCCATGCCCACAGACGCGTCAGCTCCGGAGATCGGTCGCTCGACGACACGGACGACGACTTCTGATGTGATTCATTCGACGCCGTGTAGTTTTGAAACCAAGGAACTGGCGCATTCGTGGGTCCAGAAAAGATATGTCGTACCATATCAATAGGCATTTGCTTGCACCCTTTATTTAAATTACCCGTGCGGAGATCATCTGTCTGGACTGACATGAGATTTCGGCGGACGAGAAAAACAACGTGCAATTAACACAGGAAGACTCTATTGTCGCGGAGGACGGAGATTGTCGATTCCGTTTCATTCTAGGCAAGCTTGAGCGACGCATCAGAATTTCTGTTGGGATGTGGCATAGGGACTCACTGGCGGCTGTGATTCCGACGGGCAGTGTATACATGCGATGTTGATCTGTAAAGAACAGCTGGGCGGAGACCGTAATTTCTAGGACCGAAGGGCCGCAGTTTTATCGCGGCCTATTGGATCAGATTATGCTCCTAGTCCGGGGCCGGCGATCAGGGATGTTGCTCGTGAGGTAGCCTCGATGCTGGCAACATCAAGCAACGAGGCGACTTGCCGAAGAGTGAATGCAGGAACGTTAAACAGCGCATTAATATTCAAATCCATTTCTGTGTTAAGAACATGTCAGGTAAGTGATGTATGCCAAAGTTCGTTCAAGAAACCAGCTTCATTTCTTAGCATACCGCGTCCGTAGTTACTCGCATTCACACCGAATCTAGAACATCGTTTCCCCAGGAACAAACCAATGCGAATAGACCCGATTGCGGGGAATGCCTGGCGGTAATCGCTTTGCAGGAGGGTCGAATAATCGATGTGCAGCTCATCCAGTGTGCATCGAGAGTGTGCAATCAACGTCGTGAGGGTGTTGAGCGGGTCCACGATCCACCGCTCGGGGATGCGGAGCCTGCGAAGCCCGGGCATCGCGACGCGCGTCAAAATGTTCATGAGAGACACGTGCCATGGTTGTCGATCATTGCGGTGGGAAGTAGGTTCAGCTTGCGAAGGCAGAAGAGAGTAGGGGAGCCCCCGAGAAATCGCTGTTGGGTATGTATGGATGAATCCGCATGGTGCAGTGGACGAGGCTCGTCGATTGCAGAAGAGTGTCCGTGAATTCATTCCCATAAACAGTGCAGGTTTCGAGATGGGTGAGCTGGGCCCAGGGCAACCCGATGGAGGCGGGGTCGCAACGGGCGGTGAGCACAACATGTGTCAGGAATGGGGCGCGGTGGAATGCAGGCTTTGTCGAGTTGTGATCGTATGAAGAGTCGCCCGGGCCAATGGTAAGTCGTCGGAGGAGTGGCATCTCGCCTTGAATCATATGCCAATAGCGAGGGGTCACCTCGATCTCGACATCCTCCCATTTCTCGCAGTGTGCGACAACAATCTCGAGCATCTCTGGCTCCAGGCACTTGAGACTGAGAGAGACGGAACAGGTTCTTGCGCGCAACAGCCATTGGTCTACGACCTGAAGCTTTTGATCTTGGATAGACGGGGAATCCGTGTGGATCTGGATGGCCCGCCAGAACTGCGGCGTAGAGAGGGCGATTTGTCGACAGTGCTGGCAGATTCGGCACAAAATCAGAGGCGAAAGGCAACCGTCGATTGAAGGACGTGCGGGGTGGGGAGAGAGTGAAGGAAAATTTCGGAGACAATTTCGGGAGGCAAAGTCAAAGCGGAAGGTCGACTGAGCGCCTGAAATTTCAGTATCGAATCTTCGTCTGCTTTGGATGTCATGTTGGGATGGTTATTTCAATTTCTTGGTTGTTGCTGGTGCCACCACCGAATCCACGATTAAAGGGCGAATTAGAAGAGTCATCAAACGTACCGTGAACCGCGACGCACAAGGTGAAGACTTCGAGAAGAGGATCAGGTCGAATGATGGTGATGGTGGGAGAGAAAAGGTTCAGCATAGCCACCGTATATGTCGGTATTTGGATGAGAGGTTGATGAGAGGTTCTAGGCCCTGTAAGGTGCATCTGTGCTTTTTGGGAAGTAAATAGTGGGCGAGACTGGGAGATACCTATGTAAAATTTGGGCCGGACCAGCTTCCGACGACGATGTCGGCAGTGACGGTGGAGCCGCAGGGGCGGCATCCAGACCCCCGTGACCGCGTAGCTACATAGATTACATCAGCATCCTGTCTTAGCTTTACCCATATCGACCTTTCTGCTCGCTTTACTGCTGCCCCCGCTCGGGCCATTCCCAACGGGGAAGTTGGGAAATTGAATGTGGTGGCCAACTTGTGTCGGCAATTGCGGGACAAATAAGGGGGTCATTTTTGAAAAATAAGGCCGTCATTACTCAGAAAGGTAGTGATTTCCACTTACAGAGAGTCATCGGGAAAGAAGGAGAGTAGCGCTGAATACTTGGCGTCAATCCAGTACTTACACCTTTTTACAACCCGGAAAGTTTCTGATGCCCTCACAATTGCAAACCGACGAACAATTGTAGTGCGCCGACCACACCAATTGAATCCTTCTGGAGTAGCTCGTAAAAATTGTGGTTGCCCCTTATGCCATCACGACCGAACTGAATTAGGGTGTGAACATCCTGGTAAATGCATCGACACAGCGAGCCTTTTGATTGATAGCATCCTTCCGAAATGGAATCCCACAATCGAAAACAGAGACTTATGTGAACAGCTCGCTCTGACAGATGAAGAGCAACACTGCAATAATGAAGAGAGTAAAATGGAAAAGGTGACGGTGTTCGATCCCAACTTCACCCTACTCAACCTTGCTGATGGTTTCCGGATCTTTGCATCTGAAGAATATTTGAATGAGATTCCAGCAAGGAGATCGGAAATTTCGGGACCAGAACCAAGTTTAATGACAGTATTTTTGCATGCAAATATCCGGCACTCCGGAGAGTTTGAACCAAGCATTCAGCTCATGACTATAATGTCAACAGACGGACAACAAGAGAGCGAGATATTGTCAATAACCTTTGACAAGCCAGAAATACCATTTATATTCGCTTCAGCCATTCTAGGTGGCCTGCTACTCGTGTTGCAAAAAACCCAGAGGAATGTACCTCTCCTCATATGCTCCTCTTCCGATTTTCTGTCTCAAGCACTAGTTGCAGACAGACACAGGTTTGAAAATGACATCTTAGATCCAAAGTTCAGACTTTTGAAGGCAGTCTTTGCAGCTCTAAACGAAAGAACGGCACGAGTACAATTCAAAAGAGTTTCAGACAATGTTGCCAAATTCTCACCAACAATCCGTGCACGACATGTTGAGATTGATACAGAGATTGACCTCATGTTCGAATGCCCCGGCATCCTTTTATCGCAGGGATCACAGAGGTTTTTTACAAAGGCTATTGAAATGCTAAGGCCACGGCCCTATCGAAAATCCACATTTACGAATCTTGATCGCATTCGCTGCTCCGTTGAAGAAATTTCAAAGTACACACCATCCAATGGAATGATATGGAAATCGATTCAGTCACTAACATTTCAACGTTTAACCCGTGAATTATTCTGGAAGTGCATACACGAGACCTTCAGGGTGGGCCATTTTTGGTCCCACATTGATGCACTCGAGATACGAGGGAGATGTCATCAATGTGATGTCCCAGAAACATTGGAACACGTTGCGTTGGAATGCAAGGCTTCCGGCCAACAATTGATATGGCAACTAACAAGGCAGCTTTGGTCAATGAAATATCCCGACTGGCCTACACTGAATTGGGGTGTAATTTTAGGTTGCAACCTTGTTCGATTCAAATCGGAAAAGGGCCAGCTTCTTCCCGAAAAGGGGAGACTATTTACCATTCTAGTATCTGTTGCATGGCATTTGATATGGAATCTGCGCATCGGCCGCGTGATAAAAACACCAGACCGGACTATCACTATGACCGAAATTCATAATCAGTGGTTGAGCGCTGTCAACCGTGCTTTGCAACGTGACCGTATTTTGACCGACAAAACTAAATTTGGACCGTTTACACTGAAAAAACAACTGGTCTTATTTACTTGGAGCGGCCTCCTCATGGATGAAGATTCATTGCCGGAAGATTGGACTTATCAGGGGGTTTTAGTGGGTATACAGCCTATGATTGATAGACATGGGATAGGATAATATTTTATTCGGGCTGGAGTCCCACACTCGGTGAATTTATGTGCGTAAGGCATTTCCTCCTTGGACAACTGTTCCCGGCTACGACTGGCTCAGAACCAGCACCACCAGCGGATGAGCTTGGAATGCTTCTGCAGACTAAGTGTCATTATCCCAAACGCTCCAAAAAAAAAAAAAAAAAAAAAAACCCGGAAAGTGATGGCATCATGCCGATCCTCACCGCCACATCTGTCAAACCACCTCCGGGCCGGGTGCCGTACAGGTTCTCCCGTCGCGCGATTAAATCGAGGAGCACAAGGTTAGGGAAAGATAAATCGAGGAAAACTCCGCCAATTTGCGATGATTGTTCCCGGCCACTGAGCTGATTGTTCTGAGGACCCTCGATGTCACGATCTTTGCGACCCAACCCGTAAGTTACAACTTAGAAGCAACTAGAATCGTTATCGAACACGGCGTCTGTCAGCTTCGCGAGCGACACTGCCATATGCTGAGACCACATGAGTAGCACCCGTGCACCAAAAAATGTCTCCGGCGGAAAGGGAATGTGGTGTGGAGAGCAGTATCAATTTGATATTGTGTGCGCTTTACATACACATGTGTGTACCGATCAGTGACTGTCTCTCCACCTGTGATAGATAACCCAGACTAATTGGCGGAATAATCCAAATGCACCACACAGCACGTCGTCTTGTGGAAGAAAATGGTGTTCAAAATATGGTTCTGATTTGAAGCGAACCAAGCATCGTGATGGGATTGGTGGGGCACTTGAAATGTTTACCAGGAGGGATTCTTCTCTTCTGATATCAGAAAACCACTATCTCTACTCGATGTAGCTGAGCACCATTAAAGGTGCCGAGTTGGATTAGGAAGGTATCGTTTTTGCAGCCCTGAATCATCCCAATTGTTGGCGAACGGGCTTCTCGTGAAAGGTAATTCCGTTCTGTAGGTCGGCGGACACGGGATCCGGCAAGTGGTAACCATCTTGAATAAGAGCTCATATATAACAACCTTCGAAATTCCTCGAAGTCAACCTCTCAATTATGCCTGTTCCCGAGATTGTGCGTATTATCTCCACACGAAGGAAGCGTGTTACTTACTCTCATGGTAGCCCACTTCTACTGACATCCTTGTCATCGGCGGAGGGCCAGCTGGCTCATTCGCGGCCGCAGCACTTGCCCGAGGTTCGAACTGTACTCATTTCGATTTTTCATAAACTAATCGGACAACGTCAACGTAGAGGGCTTTGAGGTCACACTTCTTGAACGCGAACACTTTCCCAGGTATCACATCGGGGAAAGCATGCTCCCCTCATGCCGCCCATTTCTGCGGTTCATCGGGGCGGAACAGAAGGTCATCGACTATGGTTTTTGTGTCAAAGTATTTCAATCATCATCGTGCTACTGATTGAATCCCTCACTAACGATGCGACAGGTTGGAGGCGCTCTGAAATTCAACCAAACGAAGCGTGAAGGCTGTGTGTGGGCCTCTACTTGCAATTTTATCCTACTAATTCTTTGCACCAGACACCGATTTCATCAACCCAGATCCCAACAAGGCCGCCTGGAATGTGGTGAGTACCACTTCTCACCTGGTAACACAACCATCTATATTGATACCAATACCGCAGACTCGCGCGGAATTCGACGAGATTCTTCTCAGGAACGCGAGTGAGAACAGAGTGCGTGTTTGGGAAGGCGTCTCGGTCAATAGCATCAAATTCTCCGCCGAGAACGATAAGCAGCCCGTCGCTGTCGAGTGGAAGTCCGACACCGGTACAACGGGTCAGCTGAACTTCAAGTGGCTCGTCGACGCCTCGGGCCGGAACGGCATCATGTCCACCAAATACCTCAAGAACCGCAAGTTCAACCAGGCTCTCCGCAGCGTCGCGTTCTGGGGGTACTGGACGGGCGCCGGGAAATATGCCCCGGGAACGAGCCGAGAAAACGCAACCTGGTTGGAGGCACTTACCGGTCAGTCTCCGAGTCCTTCCCGTGTGAGTTGAATTGCATCTGAGGTTGTCAGATGAAAGCGGATGGGCGTGGTTCATTCCGCTGCATGGTGGGAAGGTCTCCGTCGGCATTGTATTGAAGGAAGAGTCGAGTCGTGGAAAGAAGGCTGGATTGTCTGGTACAGACGCAAACAGTCAACACTATCTCAACCAATTGAAGCTCGTACCCGGAGTGAAACAGCTGCTCGGCGACGCGAAATTCGTCGGGGAAGTGCGATCCGCAGGTGACTACAGTTATTCTGCCTCGCGGTACGCTGGGCCCAACTATCGGATTGCTGGAGACGTTGGAGGTGAGTTAACAGAATATGAGAATGTTGGGAAACCACTAACATCCATTTATGATAGCTTTTGTAAGTAATTTATGGGCGCGGATTTTTGTGGCGTCCTGACGGAATTCCCAGATCGACCCATTCTTCTCATCCGGCGTGCATCTCGCATTTGGCGGGGGTCTCTCTGCTGCGAGCACTATTGCGGCATCCATTCGGGGACAGTGTAGTGAAGAGGATGCCATCCGATTCCATAACGAGAAGACAGGAACCTCGTACACCAGGTACTTAGCAGACTCCAGAGTTTAATAGTTCGCCAGAGCTGACCGTTCCATATAGGTTCCTGTTAGTTGTCCTCAGTGCGTATCGACAGATCACATCCCAGTCCGTAGCGGTCTTGTCAGACATCGAAGAGGACAATTTCGACAGAGCGTTCGACTTCATTCGCCCCAGTGAGTCCCTGCCCGACAAAAGTTATTTTTTAAAAGGTTGTGGCATATGACCGGTTCCCAGTTATCCAAGGTGCCGCAGACACAGACCCAGAGGTGACAGAAGCGATGCTGCAGAGCGCAATGGACTTTTGTGAATGTGCACTGGGGCTCACCGACCCAGAGATGCACCAAGAAGTGGCCAAACGCGTCGACCCCGCCTTGATGGAAGACGATGGCCCACTCTTGGCGCCACAGGAGGTGAAAGTCATCGCCGGAGGTGACGAGGAGGTGGAAGCGGTCCTCCGTCGTATCCAGTCGCGCAAGGCCGTGGAAGCGATTCACTGGCAACCGAACTTCCGCGGAGAGACCTTCAACGGATTCTCCATTGTGCTTGAGCGTGGGAACTTGGGCCTTCAGAGAAGTCCGGGAGATACATGAGATGTTCCTCCTTGTAAAACATTGCGGGATACTTGCTGTGTTTTGAATAGTAAATTGTATGATGGCCAAGGGCCGGCTACAAAGGAATCCAAAAAACATTGAGGGGATAGAATTCTCACAAATGCCCAGGTAAAACAAGAAAATCAAACCGATAGACAATTGAGGCAAGTGTGCACCTTTCCGGGACCGTAGATTTGCGAAATCCCCCCATCTACTGAGATTAGTTGAAAACTCCATAGACGTCTTTCCAAACTCACTTGGCGATATCATCGTGGAATTCTCGGCCCTCGAGGTCAAACAGAGTCAGCCTGCATGAATTAGTGAGATGCTCTTCTGATACAGACCCTGCATACCGGTCTATCTGGGTTCGCAAAGTTGGGCCAGGGATGTTGTCTAGAATGGACTTCCGGGTAAACTTCAGGGTTGGAAAGAAAGATATGTGCAAATGTCACCCCAGAGTCTCTTGAGTCTAGTATCTACATGTAGCATGTTTATCCCGAGCTACAATGCGTGAGGCATGAAACTTCACCTTTACTCAAGCAAGAGACTACGTCTTCTTCGGAATGCAAGAATCAAGCAAGAGTCAAGCAAGAACGTTCTTGGACGGGGAGTTGACGGGGGAGCAAGGGGCACCCAGATCAAAAATTCCAGACACCGACTCCTAAAAGTGCCCTTCGACCCTCCCTACCCTATTAGCCGAGCCGGCGCGAGCCTAAGCGAGCGTACGCGAGATACCTTCCCACGATACTGGCGCGGAAATCCAAGTTTTGGCCCGAATCCAAGGCCTGTTTGGGTGTATTAATGTAAATTGCTGAAGTTCAAAGTGCACTTTGATCATTGTTGAGGCCTGTTGGACATTTCTCGACCCCCCGGAGACACCCGAAAAAAACGGATTTTTTGAAACCCTTCTAAACACATTTTCAGCGCAGTCCGACCAAGTTCCAAAAAGTGAAATAAGGCCATCCTGGACCCACCCTACCCTATTACCTTGTGTCTCGGCATCTTCCGGCGGGTGCCCCTTGCGGGGGAGGAAACAAGGAGGAAATCTAAGGTTGCGAATGGTGGGCAAGTGGTCAGTCCGTCAAGATATTTGCAAAAGGAGTACTTACGAGTGGTCAGCCTGACAATGGATGCCACAGGAGTGACCACTTCTGTAGAGCAACTGTAGAGGACGCAAAGAGGAAATCCGGAATAAATGATCACATCAGATGATTCAGCAGCCTCTCATTGGAACACGACCACATCATCATAAACCCACTTCCTCTCCTGCTATCAGACAATGAGCCAGTCACTTTGTCGCCTCGGATCTCCCCTGTGATTGAATGCGGCGAAGAGACACCGAACCGCTGGTAGTTCCTGGAGTCCACAAGGAGCCAATATGAGGTTTGTCCAAGGTTTGTAATTCGTCACCGAAGTTTGACTTGAAGTTCTTTGTTTGACTCTGGACACTCAGCTGCTGCACCAATGTATGTTCCATACTGGTAGCGCGGTTCCATTCGTTCCGTGCCACAGCGGAGCAGTCCGACGATTCAGGTTGTAGCCTTGTAGGAGCTGTAGGGGGGTAAAATTCGCAACGCTTTACGACAGGATGGAGACGTATTTTGTGTGGCCGAACTCGGCAGAAGTGTCCTGTTCTAAATTTGCGGGCATCATTCGGTGTGCCCACAGGTGCCCACCTCCTCACCAGAGACTTTCAGCGACCACATCCTCATCTCGTATTGAAGACAGGATGTCCTCAACTCCAGCGGACAAGAATGGTGGACAACAATCGCAGGAGCGTGAGCATCTTTATCTCTCAATCGTTGGCCAGGATTCAAAATGGCCCTAGCTGGTTGGTGCTATTTGCTACCTCGGGGTGCGTGTTGCCCAGAAACTTTAGGGATGCGAGACTCATTTCAACTCAAAGATATCTATTTTCCTTCGGCGTCTATGAGGGCGAGTACTATGGGCGGAATACGCTGAAGTCATTGAACACCTCGCAGATTTCTATGTGGTCAACTACCTCAGCGATCACAGTCCAAGCAGTATTGCGTATGGGCACTGAATGATATTTTTGGCAACGATTCTAATCCTGTTTGAGTATAGATGGATCGGCAGCTTCCAACTCATGTCTCCGTTCATGTTCGGCATCCTCTCTGGCAAGCTTTTCGACCATGGGCATTTTCACGCGCTCCAAATTTGGGGAGGGACTGTCTTCACTTTTTCGCAAGTTTCCAGTATTCTCTCCGGCTGCCAATGATGACGCCAATATCCTGCAGTCTCTTCATGTTGTCACTTGCGAAACCGCAGCAATACTATCAGGTATGCATCCTATTGGAACCCACTTTCTATCTATACACATAACGCGTCGGGCAGATATTTCTGAGGCAAGCATAGATTGTGAAAGTACACATTATTCCTAACAGTGTCGCTTCAGCCAGGGCGTCGGCATGGGCTTCGGGCTCGGATGCACGTATCTCCCCAGTGCCAGCATCGTCGCTCATCATTTTGCGAAGCGCAGAGGTCTAGCATCCGGCGTAGGTGTGTGCGACCAGTGTACCACGCCCCCTCAACTGATGAAGATCGATTGAGCCCTCTCCGGAGGTGCCGCCGGCTCTACCGTGTTCCCCATCAGTAAGTAAACGACCAGTCCTTCTTGTGTCGAGTGATCAATGGGTTTCCAGTGCTGAAGTCACCACGGTATCTCTCTGGTTCGTTGAAGCACAACTAACAGTGCATTTATTGCAGCCACCTGATCCCGAGAATCGGGTTTGCCCAGGCAGTGCGCGCAACAGGATACATTGTGCTGAGTTGCATTGTCGTCGGGAACGTTTTGATGAGAACGAGATTACCCTCACGGTTCAAACGCGCAGATGTGGTCTCTCCGAAGCTGACAAGTTTCTTCGCGGATGCACCATACATGTTGACCGTCTTGGGGTGGGTATATCATTCATTTGACAATTTCAAACTGCTAATCGTCCGTGGACAGATTGTCGTTGGCGACTATTGGGAATTTCTTCCCTCGTAGGGCGGCAAGTTCATCACATTTTTTTGATTGATTCTATTCCTTAGCGATCTATATCCAACTTTATGCTGAGCAGCACTCCGTCAGCAGCAGTGTGGCGTTCTATTCGGTACGCACTCGTGGTAAAGGAATTTGATATCAAAATGCTCACAAGCCCACCTGAAGATCGCGAGCATCAACGCCGCAGGCGTCTTCGGGCGTATTGCTGGGAACTACCTCGGCGACATTTACGGTCCTATCAATGTTCAAACACTTTTCACCGTCCTCACCGGAGGCATGATCTGGGCAGTCCTCGGAATGTGGGTGATTCCCGACCGTCCTCAGGTGCCCTGAATCGTAGTTCTCCCTACAGACACAACTCTTGGTCTCTGATACTTGTTAGCGTGCTCTTTGGGCTTTTCTCGGGTAATACACGCTGGTTTATAGTCATTCTCTGATTAACCATGATGTTAGGTGGCTGTAGGTTTTGTCCTGTCGCTCGTATATGGTTGATATACCAGAACCAGGGGCCTCGCTGTCATTTCTTTGTATGTTATCATTTGCGCGGAGTCCCAGTGAAATCGGGTAGGTTCATTTTTCCTATACTTAACCGCACATCCATCAACATTGAATTCAGCGCCCGGACGGGGCTCGCATTTGCCTTTATAGGCATTTCATGTTTGATATCGACCCCGCTACAGGGCGCCGTTTTGACGAAAAACTTCGTCTGGCTAAGACCTATCATGTTTTCCGGTGTGAGTTCAATTTCTCTGGTTTGATTGACAATTATTAAGAGCATTTTAGGCACTCATGGTTGGCGGAGCCCTTTGTCTAGTGGCTGCATTGGTGTTACTTCGGCGACAGCGTCCAGGCAGCGTGTTGTTCTGAGACCCCGAACTTGGGCGCGTGATAGAATTTGGGGTGTGCGTATAAGCGATGGATAGGAACGGAAATCTAATGAATGTACACATCAGAATTAACTGATTTTCGGGTTTCACATTCTCAACACGGCGTCTGGCTGTCAGCTTTTTTTTTTAGCAGCCACCATGAGGCGGACCCACAGGCGGAGCTGGGGACATATAAGAACCACATCCATACTCTGGGAAAGCTCGAAATCTGCTGCACCATGAGCTCCGTCACGACTCTGCGCCTTCTTGCTTCCATCATAACGGATGCCCTGCATTCTGTAGAACTTGTGTATCAGAAAGCGGGACTGTCGTTCCCCTCTTTGGACGACCCATTCGATCCCGGAAATCAGGCCGAGGCTTTGCGCCAGGACAAGACCGTCGCCGCCGCCGTCAACAATATTGTGGCAGCTGCAGCACAGATCAGTGCGACTGTATCCGATCCCATGCGAATGGCGGTTAATACATCCTGTGCGGTAAGAACAGAAATTAGCCTCGCGATTTTCCAACTCAGCCATATGCATCCAGGTCCACATCTCCTCGTGCCTCAACGCCGCGTCCGAGCTAAATGTCGTCGAAATTTTGAGGGAGGCTGGACCAAAGGTTGGCCTTCTTCTAGTCTTCATGTTGCTGTCGTACTCATCTCGTCGCGGGGCGCCAGCGCTAAAGATATAGCGGCTCCTAGCCAGACTGATGCAGGCTTACTTGGTGAGAGCCAATATATATATAAAACTGCTTCAGTTAACATTGCACCGAAGAGAGAGTTCTCCGCCTCCTCGCTACACACCACATATTTAGGGAAGTGTCCCCGGGTGTCTTTGCTAATAATCGTATACAGTCGCCTCTGTTATAAGCCATACCTGTCAAAACCCATACTCTGCGGTACCCCATAAAATTTCAGTGTAACCAAGTTTGTTACTGCCAAAAGTCAACCAAAAACCCATAACTCTCTAGTACTCCATATCCCATACTTTTTGAGGGCTCAAAACCCATATTTTGTACCTATTTCTATGGATTTTAAGGGATGTTTTCAACGATTTTTGGCTGGGAGAAGGTCCTAAAATCTTATTGTATGTTTTATAGTACCACAACTAATTTCTAGACATGGTTTCCGCCTGTTTTGCAACATCAGGTACAAGTTGAAGCTCAGAAATTATGGTTCCATATATCAATTGGCTGGATTTCAGACTATTTGACACCCGAGGTATGGATGGGATTCAGATTGTGCATGTATGTGAACCAGCTGTAATAATATGTTGAAACTTTGGACCTTTTCATAAAATAAATAAATCGGTAGAGTTCATGTGACTCTGCCACATCCCATACTCTGTGCTAACCCATACTTTTTGCCGTGACGGAGGGGTATGGGCTATAACAGAGTCGACTGTATCATCAACCTTAAACAAGGGAAAACCATCCAGCATCCTGTTCGACAAGTACACGCCTTCACGATCTTATACCATGTACTACAACTGACTTTTCAGCCGTGCGGATCGATTGACTGGGTCTTCTGGGATCGCAGCCTTGGTGGAACATACGTGAGGTTTCACATATACACCACTCGACTTGACTGAATTTCAATCGGAAGGGCCGAATTGTGCGGAAAGAGTAGCGTATACCTGGGAGATTCGATGTTGAACCCAAGCAACAAATTGCCGTTCAACCTTGCGTGTAAAACCAATCAGGGAATGTTCTCATGGATGCAGGATCCCGAAAATCGCAGCCACGTTCTTCGATTCGCTGTTGCGATGCAAGGAACCGGGGCGACTGAGCCCCCGGAGACGATATTTCAAGGCAGGTTACTTCAATACTATCATTGTTGGTCAACGATGGTGCTTATGTTCCTGTATCAGGATTCGATTGGAGTCTTTTGCCTTCCAATGACCTAATCGTCGATGTCGGTGGAGGAATCGGACACTCGTCTTTGACAATTGCAAAGAGATACCCCCACTTGCGCATAATCAACCAGGATCTTGGACCAACCCTGGAAGTTTCAAAAGGCGTAGGGCTTCCGTTTTGAATAATTCAGAATGTGCTCACCCTCATTTCAGCATTGGAAGGAACACTTCCCTGAACATCTGGAGTCGCAAATGGCTCAGTTCCAGGGTCCGTTTAATCATTATTATTCACTCTTAATGATCGTTGAAGATTATACACAGTCCAGGATTTCTTTACACCCCAATCTGTCAAGGACGCCGCCATCTTCATATTGCGATACATCCTCCACGATTGGCCGGACAAGACCGTTGGCACGATTCTGGGACATCTTCGCGATGCTGCGCTGCCAACCACGAGACTGGTGGTAATTGAAAAAATTCAACCCTTCGCCTCGGTCGAGGAAGTTTCGGGGTCCAAAGCCAATCAAATTCCAGGTGCCGCTCGTCCGACCGCACCACCTCCCTTGTTGCCCAACTGGGGAGCAGCCACGGCCGACCTGTATTTTTATGACATGACTGTGAGCCAATACGTTTGTGTCCCATGTGTTACTGAAACATTTCTAGATGCACGTTATGTTGGGTGGCGTTGAACGCACTTTGGACGCGTTTTACAATATTTTCCTTGAGGCGGGATGGAAATTGATCGAGGTTCACCATTGCTCGGGCTCTCAATTGAGCCATCTCGTTGCGTTGCCGGTTTAAATCATGGCGGGCCGTATGTCGAGCTTACCTCAGCCCATGAGGGGCAATATCCGAACAATGGATAGGATGAAAAGACTAGAAAATGCTCATAGACCCGTCAATTGTATTCGTATTGCGTATGTGGTAGCAGATGAATTCAAAGCGTAAACTTACATGTAGGTAATGGTGGTCGGTTGTGCTACAAGACTACACCGGTCTGTTGGCAGCCTGACTCGCCTTGCCCAAATCTTGACGAAGGTTTCCTGCGACGAAGGAGAATGAATAAACAGGTTTAATTTACTATCGAGTTGAGCATGGAAGGTACGCACCCTCCGCCTGCCGTTCCCTATCCCCCGTTACCGCCCCAACGACCGCGTCGATCTTTCCCTGCGCGCGGTCGACGGTGCCCTGCAAGTACGCACGCGCCTGCGCGGCCTCCACCTCTTCCTCCCCCGCCATGTGCTCCTCGCGGCCGGACTTTTGCCACGACTTCGCGCCGGTCATGTGCCCGATCTGAAGAATTTTGTGAGGTTCCTGTCGGTCAGCAACAGGCAAATGAGTTGATGCCCACCATCTCCACCAGCGTCCCTTTCACGGAGTGGTACTGCCCCCAGGTTTTGCTGCGGAGACACCTCTATGAGCGTCGCCCCGTCTCCGATTGGACCCGTAAACGCACCTTGGCTCAGGCACAGCGCTGCCCGTTGCGCCGTTGGATTCGGGGAAATTGTTTGTTGACATTGTTCTGGAGAATTCTTTCAGTTGTGAGTTGCTGCCAGAGAAATCTGTCGTGCCGAGAAGAGTCCTGAAGGTGCGTCAGGACGATGCTGGAGGTGCCATACAGGTATTTAACCTGGGAGCAACGCGACGTCATAGCTGTTATTGCGACCGAGTTATTCAATGACGTTGCTAGCCACCCACGTGTAGAGTAAAAATATATTTTTCGGCAGGATTTCGTTTGCTCGCATGGTTTAACAGCAAGGATTCCTTGCATCCCCCTGGACGTCCGTTCCGTACGCAAGTTTTTGTTGAATATTTAGCTTCCCAAACATCGGATTCCTGCCACGACGAAGTTTTCACGCTGTGAGGGTCCGTAATTTATATTCGTATCGACGCTGACTGATTAACGGACTGAACCACAGTATACAGTATTGGTCTGGGTTGGTTGCGAATCGCGACTTCACAAATATTGATCAGATGCTCCGTTGAATCCATCCATATTGCCTTAACGATGGTTGCATTTACACTGTCAAACTTCATTCTACGATTGGCCGCTATTGGCCGCCCAAAAAGCCCTACGCCTCCCCCACTATGACATTCCCAAAAAGGAAATCGCTTACAAATCGTCATAACGAAGTCATAGGAACAGATTTTGCATAGTTCTCTTCCAACACCTGTCTTAAAATGAGTTTTTTTTCATGCAGAAAAAGGCTTAGATACAAATTCAACGGGAACAGTCGACTCTGGTGCATTTAATTTTTTCAGGGTAAAGTAACAATCAGAGTCTCAGGCTGTCTTGGGAGCCACAGTAACACGTTTGGGACGCTGGGGAGCCGTCTAGGAAGTCGAAAATAGTTTAGATATGCTATTTGTATATTTTGGTTGGGGATGGTCTTGAAGACATTTACGCCTGTATGACATTGAACTGTATTAATTCATTATTATTTTCAATGTCAGAATTGGATTAGTGGGAGTCTGGGACGGTCGTGGCACATTCTGCGTATAGAGAAGCAGGGGTAATTCATAAGCGGAAAGGAAATCAACATCCGCTGCGAAGAACGAATTTGCGTTGAATTGTTCGGGAAAAGAACAGAAACCAAAGTCTCCGAAAAAGATTGCAAGCCAAACATTCGAACGCTTGACCACAGGGTGACGTCACGTGCCGCAACACAAGCGCACCCAATTTCCCTTACTTTAGATAACCGTACTATACATATTTTCTCTCTTTACAATCCACCGGACTCCGATGATTCCCCGATTCGCACCGCCTCCACTTTCATCAAATCTCTCGGAAATATCCCTCCCCATCATTCCCTCTTCCTAGCTGGCGACTTTAACCGACACCACCCCATGTGGGCCGGTGTTCTTTTCCCTCGACGGTGCGCCGCCAGCGACGCCTCCGCGGTCACCGACCTCCTAGCGGCCCACTCACTGGAACAGCTGGTCAAAGCCGGCACACCAACCTTCTTCTCTGCGCCACACAACACCTGGTCGACAATCGACCTCATTCTCGTCTCAAAGGGCTGGCTAACCGACGCGTTAATTAAATGTGTCACCATGCCGGGGCATGGGTCGGATCACGTCGCGATCCACACCTCATTCGACGTGGCCGTTGTCCACCGAGAGGCCCCCCCGCGCCGCAACCTCCGCGGTGCGGACTGGAAGGGCTGGGAGAACGTGCTCAAGGTCCACCTTGCCGCGTCCCCGCTCCCTCCCCTCCCCCTAAACTCCCCCACCGAGATCGACGCGTACACTGACGCGCTCACCCACGTTGTTGTCGGGGCGCTAGATGTACATGTCCCACTAAGTCGGCCCTCACCATTCACGAACCGCTGGTGGAGCCGCGCGCTCTCTGAGCTGCGCACGACCTACAACCGCGTCCACCGTGCGATTGTCAAGGACGACCCCACTGATCCAAGCTGGGACGCCATGCGGAAGGCGAGGAACGTGTACCACAACGCGATCAAGCGGGCAAAGGACGCGCACTGGCGGGACTGGATCACCACTGTCCCGCGCGGGAACATCTACAAGGCGGCGAAGTACGTCCTCAACCCCGGCGCCACTTCGTCCTCCTCTCGTACCCCCGATCTGGTAGATGTGAACGGCACCATCGCATCCACCCCGGAGGAGAAGGCGGCGCTCTTCCACGCAAAATTCTTCCCCCCTGCACCTGACATCCCCCCTCCTCCCGACACCGCGCATCCTCCTCCGCTACCTCCCCCCACCTTCACGCTGGAACACTTCCACCACGCCATTGCGCGCCTCTCCCCGTGGAAAGCACCCGGCCCGTCGGGCATCCCGAACATCGCCATCTCATCTGCACGCTCCACCCTTGCCCCCCTCCTCCTCGTCATCCTCACTGCCGGCCTCCGCCTCCATTACTTCCCTGCATCGTGGCGGATGTTTATCACCGCCACGCTCAGGAAGCCCGGAAAGAGCGATTACACCGTGCCGGGCGCGCACCGGCCCATCGCGGAGGAAGAATGCTTGGGAAAGGTCTGTGAGTCGGTGCTCACGGACTGGATGTCGGAGTTCGCAGAGTCGATGGGGCTCCTGTCACCGCGGCAGTTCGGTGGGCGACCAGGACGCAGTGCTGTTGATGCAGTGCTCCTCCTCACGCAACGCATCAAGGACGCATGGAGGGTAGGCAAAGTCGCGAGCGTCATGCTCATGGACGTTTCACAGGCCTTCCCTTCCGTCGACCACGAGCGCCTCCTCTACCTACTCCGCACCAAACGCGTCCCCACTGACATCGTCGGCATCGTTGGCAGCTTCCTCCACGAGCGCTACACAACGCTCACCTTCGACGACTACACCTCCCCGCCCCACCTCGTGCCCAGCGGCCTGCCGCAAGGCTCCCCATTGAGCGCCCTCCTCTTCCTCATCTTCGCGGACGAGCTGCTCGAGGATACAGGCAACACAGGCTACATTGACGATATCGCCCGCGTCGAGGTGTCAGATACGCTCGAGGAGAACGTGGAGAAGCTCGAGCAGCATATGGAGGAGAACGCCTGCCCGACGGCTACGCGCATCGGCTTAAGATTTGATCTGCCAAAATTCCAGCTCCTGCACTTCGTCTCGCCGCGCCGCCACGCCGACCACTACCGCCCCCTCCCCGCCTCCTTCGCTGGTATCACAGTCCCAGCGTCCGAGACCGCGAAGCTCCTTGGTGTAGTGCTGGATTTCAAGCTGACCTTCCGCAATCATGTCGAACTCGCGCAGAGCAGAGGAATGAAGGCAATGCTCGCCCTCTCCCGTATCTCCACCCCCACCCTCGGCCTCCCTCACTCCTTCATTCGGCAGCTCTTCCAGACGGTGGTTGTGCCCCGCATGGAGTACGGCCTCCCCGTGTGGTACCGGCCGGTGTCCTCAAACTCTGACGCTCGCCGCTCCGGCTCAGTATGGGTAGCCAAGGCGCTTGGGAAGGTACAGCGACTTGCGTGCAAAGTCATCACCGGTGGACTGCGCACCACGGCGACAGATGTACTCGACTTCCATGCCAACATCCTCCCAGTACACATTCGCCTCAACCGAACCATCTACAACGCCATCGTCCGCCTCGCTACCCTCCCTCCCTCGCACCCACTCCACCGCGTCTTCGTGCGGTGCCGCCGCGTCCCACGCTTCCACCGGTCCCCGATCCACCATGCCCTCGCAGAGTTCCCTTCCCTCCGCAGGAACTTCGAGATGATCGACCCACAGCTGATCATCCCGCCCCCTCCTCCTGGTTCAATCACGGTGTCCATCGCCCCGAGCAAGGAAGCGGCAACGGCTGAACAGGAGAGCGTCACGCGCCAGGGCGGCTGCTGCATCTACACGGACGGATCGGGCTTCGAGGGAGGTGTTGGAGCGGCAGCGGTAGCATGGAATATGGAAAAGGAAGGAGTTTTCAGAACGCTGTTCCTGGGTGAGGAGGAGGAGCACACGGTCTTCGAGTCGGAGGTCGTCGGCGCGATCCTTGCGCTCGACATCATCAAGAGCACGCCGCGGCTGACGAGTGTGGACATCTTCACAGACTGCCAGCCCGCCATCCAGGCCCTCTCTGCGCCGCGTGCCCAGCCCGGCCAATACCTCCTCGCCGCCTTCCACCTCCTCCACCGCCGGCTCCTCCGCGCTCGCCCCACGCTCAAGATCCGAATCCACTGGGTCCCCGCCCACATCGGCATCCCTGGGAACGAAGCAGTCGACGCGCGCGCGAAGGAGGCGGCCCAGGGCGCCTCCTCCGCACTCACGTCCCCTCTCCCCCTCTTCGGCTCTCCCCTCCCCGCGAGCAAGGCGGCAGCGATCCAAGCAGGCGCAAAGGGCTTTCACGCACGTTGGCTCCACGAATGGCGCACCTCCCCCCGCTACCAACGCCTCACACTATTTGACAACCCCAACCCGTCGAACGCGGTATCGCGCATGTACGAGGACTTGAGCCGGCCGCAATGCAGCGTCCTGACGCAGCTGCGAACAGCCCACATCGGGCTCAACTCCTTCCTCTACCGCTTCCACCTAGGCCCGTCCCCCGACTGTCCACTCTGCTTGGTCCCAGAGACAGTCTCCCATTACCTCCTCATCTGCCCCCGCTTCCGCCGCCAACGCCTCCAGCTCATCATGAAACTGGGCACCGCCCGACTCTCCCTTCGCCTCCTCCTGGCCGCGAAATCGGACCACAAACCCGTCCTCGCCTTTGTCCGAGACACGGAACGCTTGCCGCGATACGCCCTCTGAAGCCCGAGATACGTCCACCGCCCTCTTCTCTTCTCCTTTTATTCCTTTTTATTCTTCTCTCTAACTACCTACATACATACATCACATACCACGACTCAGCTTGACTCTTGACACCTCGTATCGTCCCACACCCACCACCATCCCCCTCATAGCTCCTTCCCAGCCATACCAAACCCACCCATGTTCACCTACCAGCCACTCCCCTCCGCGACCGCTAGTGTACCCCACCTGTATTTACGTATAGTGCTACATGGGCCCCAAGGGGCCCGCGCGCACTCAAATGGAATTTGAAATGAAATGAAACAAGCGCACCCAACCACTAGAGCATTCCACTGACAAAGGTTGTGGCGTGCACCACCACACGACGGCACCCCAGGCGGCCGCTTGCCTTTTTGGGAATGTCATAGGGGAGGCGTGGGCCAGCTGGCCGCCCACTCGAACGCAGGGAGCGATGCCTTCAAAATTTGATAGTCCCTTTCGACGCGCACGGTTGCATTTACCATATTATGGATGCCATGGCGACACAGAAGAACGGAGAGCATGAGTTGCTTCAAATTTAACATACCAATGCTTAGTCTCTTATAAACAGACGCTATACTAAACTAGCTCGCAAGCTCGCGGTGGTATAACAAATGCTGTGGTTTCAAAGGAACCTGATAGGAAATGAAACCGGAGGAACGGAATAAATGGTTGAAAAGGTTTGAACCCGAGGTAATAGCGAGAGCAAGAGATGGGTTCAAATTTCGAGACACACGTATCGGTCTTCTGATTTCAAGAAGAACTATGATACGTTTTTTTTTCCTGAGAGGAAACTTGGCATAGAGAAATTGCAGAGGGGCAGGCTGGCCGCTGAATAAACTGTTTGAATGACTTTGCATCTCAGTCTTCAGATTAATCTCAGGCTTCCGGATTCAGCTAATGTTTGGCAGCTTCCCCTTCAATGCTAATTTTCTCCACACATAAGCCTCTCATAGGATGTTTACATGGCAAGTCGGCGCTGTATTTTATTTCAAGAAGGCGCGAACAGGGGGATTTGACTGGGTGTTTAGGTCAGCGGCGTTCAACTCAAGCATGACCACACTCGGTGGCTGTGACTCCGCTCTTTTTTCCTTTTCAGTTTCTCCAAAGTTTCTCCCTTTCCTCCCGCCCTTTCCCTGTTCGCGGAACTTCGGGGACTCAAAAGCCCTCGAGACCGAAATATTTTGTGTGTCATATTTAGTACCACTCATCCGTCCCCTCGACTTATCCATTACAGACTACAGTTTGTCGTCTGCTCCGCTTTCATGTCGAGGCTGTCGAACCTTGCAGCGAATGGAGCGCGTCTCACCGCGATACAGCAATCCATCCGCGCATTGCGATGCGAGGAGGAAATGATGCAGGAGCGACTTGATTCCTACAAATACCCGGTTTTGACGCTGCCAAACGAAATCGTCTCCGAGATATTCGTCCATTTCCTTCCCGTCTATCCTCTCTGTCCACCGCTCACTGGACTCCTCTCGCCGACGACTCTAACCCACATATGCCATCATTGGAGGGCAATTGCATTGGCTACGCCTTCGCTTTGGAGGGCGATCTTTCTAACTGACGATGAGGATGACGATGACGAATGCATAGTCGAGTCATGGCTGCACAGATCTGGGAGTTGCTCGCTTTCTATCCAAATGACAGATTCCCAACACATCGTCGCCGATGAAATCATCGAACAGCTCCTTCCCCGCCGCTCGCGATTGGAATATATAAGATTAACTATTCGCCTTTCGCATCTCCTCGTCCTCGGAGGCCCAATGCCTCTACTCCGCGACTTGAATATCAACGTCTACTATGAAGATGTCGACCCATCCGTCGTGCGAAACAGTGTATTCCGCGATGTACCGCTGCTGCGTTCAGTTACCCTTAACGATTTCACGTATCCCGATGGCTTTCTCCCTTGGTCGCAGCTCACTTCACTGACGCTGATTGCCAAAATCCCACCCGAATCCGGTCCGATCCTGGTACAGGCAGTGAATCTTCTGTACTGCGAGTTGATTATTCGCGGCGACGAGGTTTCATACCCCGACATCAAGCTTGCACATTTAGAGACACTACGCCTCGTTGTGTATGACCGAAATGAAGGTCCCTTTCCCCAATATATCCGCTCCTTTATAGCCCCTGCTCTTCGCACCCTCCAGGTCCAACGAATTTCTTGGGTCGAAGCCAATTGAGGGACTCAGATCGTTTATCACCAAATCCGGCTGCAACTTGCAGGAGGTGTCCATTTCTGGCCCAAGAAACCTACCCAGGGATGCATACCACCATACATTCCCCTCCATTCCGAAATTCTTGTTCAACCAGGCGTTACAGGATTACTGGCATTACGGGGAGGTATTTGTCGATGAAGAATCGGATGTGGACTCTACCTGAAGACTTTCTTTTCGTTCTCCGAGTAACCTCCGAGTAACTATCGATGCAGATTTCCTATGTAGCGACGGTTATTGATTACGTTGCTTAAATGCCAATTTTTCTTTCGCCAGGATGAGTTAAGCTGAGCACATAACTGATCGGACCATACCGGCTATAAACCGGCCCTAACGACTCATATGTTCATACAAGCTTAACATCAGAGCTTCCTGCATCCATTCTAGCGCTCTGTTGGTTTCCAACGGGAAGACATTCCGTGGCCATTGACTTCCTGAGCAGTTGCCGGGCTGGAAATGACATGAGTTGTATCGTCGCGGCGGTAGCGCCTCCATTGCTCATAACTGCTTGATAATGGATAAGATCGACAGGCGGTTGACCTGTTGAGACTCAGACGAATTAGAACAACTGAAATCCGTCTGGAAAATGTCTTTTATTTCGCGTGACGAACAAAAAGTTGTCAGCGGGGAATAACAGTTCTTATTCCATCTAAAGTCTAAGGCCACCTACGGCCCCACATCGATTGAATCTGCGAGACGAGTATTCAGCATGTAGATCTGGCGGAGCAAGCTCAGGCAAGACTGACCAATATGGATGGAGCGAATTGCGGGAAATGCCTCGCGGTACTCTGCCTCTGACCGGGTCGACATATCGACGCGAAGTTCTTCCAGGCTGCATCGGGATCGTGAAATCAGCGTCTTGAGAGTGTCGAGCGGGTCGTCCGTGAAGCACGGCTCGCAGACTTGCAACCGACGGAGCGCGGGGAGTTCGAGGCGCGCCAAGATTTCCGTCACACTCATATCGTGGAGCTCGCCCGCCGCGGGGAGAAGGCTCAGCTCGCGAAGGCAGGGGAGGACCGAAGACGCGCCGTGCGGCCGCCCAGGCATGGGCGAGCAGACGAACATGCTGCACTGAACGATGCTGGGTGTTTGGCTAAGGATCACTGTACATTCGTTCTCGTAGAGTGCACAGGCGTCGAGGTGAGTGATCTGGGCCCATGGCAGGTGGCAGACAGCAGGGGTGAAGCAATCGGAGAGCATCACATGTGTGAGGCCTGGGGCCCGGTCGCAGACAGTGACCGGGGTATCGTGCTCGTACGGAATATCGCTCGGACCGATTGACAGCCGCTGGAGCAGTGACATCTCACCATCAATCATAGGGAAGAAGTCGAACGGGACCTCGATCTCGACATCGTGCCACTGCGCACAGTATGTAACGAAAATTTGGAGGACCTCTGGCCAGAGGCATTTGAGACTGAAAGAAAGGGGACAGGCCCTTGCCCGCGATAGCCATTGGTCTACGACCGCAAGAGTGTTTTTATTCCCGATAGTTGGGGAATCTGTATGAATCTGGATGGCCCGCCAGAGCTTCGGCGTAGACCGTGCAATTTGTCGCCAGTTTCTGCATATTTGGCATAGCAGCAGAGGCGAGAGACGACCGCCGAAAGGGGGACGTGCAGGGTAAGTTGGCAGGAAGTGAATAAAAATTTCGGAAACGATTTCGGGAGGCAGAGTCAAGAAAAATCCGGGTTGTCGTACTAAAGCTATGTCTGCTATAGAATTCATGCGGTGATTTCTGCCGTTGACAAGTCAGTAACTTGAAAAATTGGACTCTTTTGCATGATGAACGTACCCCGCCGGGGACAGGAATTTGTCTGGCGAGCGTGGACTCCACTGCCTGAATGGAACAATCCTCCTGGTGGACAGTCGCACAAAAGATTCTTCTCCTTCTCCTTCTTTTCAGCTGTTTGGAGGGTGTACACCTCACTAAGAAAGCGGAGCAAATACTGGCGTAGGCAGATGGTGGTGAGTCGCAAGAGGTCCCGACGATAAGAATTAGAGGGACTGATGGTGACACGTGATCAACCACCCCCTCTCCAAATCGGGTTGTTGATTGATGCAAGCCAAACAGCTTTCCGCCTGCGACTGACGCGCGCACCCAACGCGTTTCTGAGGGCTTGGCCCGTTCATCTTTCTCGAACTGCGGATAAGGGGTGGCTTCACCACTTGTCACTCCCTGTCCTCTTTGAATCACTCATCTCTCGCCACCGCCCGCCATCGTGAACAGCCAGCAGAGCCACAAGCCTGGTGTACATACGACTGTCTATAACACTGTCTATAACGGCCCATCTCTTCCTGCACCTACCCCCCTAGATAACAACAATGGGTGTATCTCTTTCACACCTTTGGTCAACAGTACAGCGCCGTGGCCCGCCGCTGCTCAATCTATACCATTCGGGTCGTTGTCGACACTCGACTTTCGCCAGCGCCCAAAGCCGATAGAATGCCCGAAATGTGGAATACAGCTAAACGAGGGCTCCAACGAAATATCCCTGGAGAATCATATGAGGAGGACAAAATGTAAAGGTGTGTATCTAATATCGTTACAGTACCTCGAAAATACCACGGCTTGCATGATGTTACTTGTATTCGGGCTTATTGTACTGTGTATACATGTTGCAGAGTGGTTCTAAATATATTCTATATTCTCTTGCTTTGATGCTATTGGAAGCTTTCAATGGGCGAGAATTCCGGTTTTCGAGGAAATTATAGTGAGCTGGCCAAAAGGGGACACGTCAAAGTCACGTGTCACCATCAGTCCCTCTGGTTCTTATCGTCGGGACCTCTTGGTGAGTCGGATGTCAAGTCGATGATTACTTCATCTCAACACAGCCACACCCTGTGGCTATGCGCGGCGCTTATCGCTTTTTGTCCAAGTGCCACCACCATCTCCGCAGGAGTGATTTGGTGCCTGGTCTCTTGCGCAAGTAGCCCGCGTCTTTCGACCCGGACAGGAAATTATTCCTGGACCTTGAAGACATTCAGGAGACGGTCACAGTCCCTCGCATCTTTGGCGCCTGAATCTTCTCGGGACTTCTTGGGAGCAATCGTGGTACGCTCCTGATTCTTCATCGTGCGATAACTGCTCTTTAAATCATGGAATAGTGCAGATTCGATTTAACGAACTCTTTATTCAAATTAAAACCACCATTCTTCCTGTCACACAAACGGCTTACTATCCCATTCTGCTGGATCTCCCAAAATCGCGTCAGATTTTCCCCCTCAAATTCGTGCTGACCTTCTCTGAATATTCTGCGCCCGTAGATCTCTCTCGTCTCTAGTTTTATTCAAAATCTGTCAACAGGTCGCTTTATTTGCCCATGGCCGAAGTTCCTAACGAGCTATGGCTCGAGATCTTCCGCAATCTGCCTCGGGCCTCCCTAAGAAATATCTCGCTAACCGACCGTTACTTCTCTGGCATATCCCGTCCTCTACTGTTTACTACCTTTGATTTCCATCCCTACGCTGTTAGTGCTGGCAGCGATCTGCCTTTTCATACGGCGACCACAAAATCCATGGAACGTCTCAATTCTTGGTGCTCGGCCGAAATTGCCCCGTTGGTTCGCTCATGCAACATTAGCCCTTACAGAGCGCCCACCTGGGATGTAGGGACCCCCCTCGGTGGCAAGGACTACCCTTGCATCCTTCTCGATGCATTCTTCGCCAATCTCGCGTCGTTTACAGGGCTGCAGCGCATCATTGCGAACTCGGTGCACTTTACGCAGATCGGCATGCACAACCTGTGCCGCTTACCTGCGCTTAAATATTTGACGGTCTACGATTGCAGGGTCACCGTTGGCGAAGAAGGTGTTGACCCACCGGTCCAACGCCTGTGTCTCGCCCAATTCTCCATCCGCGACAACGTGACCCGGGAGGGCGACGTCCGCCATTGGCTACCGCTCTTCAACGCGCAATATCTGCGCGAGCTCGACGTAATGTGCAATGTCCGCTTCTTTGGGGACGGTCTCAACGCCGTGCCCCAGATGCCCCATGTGCACAAACTATCCGTGAGCCTCGACTTTGCGACCATGGCTTACAACCTCGGTATCTTGGCGAAACTTCCCAGCGTCGAGCGCTTCGAGCTGCGGGGCTGGGGAAAGATATCCCACGAGACAGGCCTGCATGCACAAGCGTCCGGTGTCTTTTCGCTGCTCACGGAATACACCGGCCCGGAGCATGCTCTACACCTATTCCTCCCGCGGCCCCGGCTCACCCGGCTCACCGTCTCGTACTGCAGCCCAGCGGACTTGATGCTGGAGCTGCAGGGCATGCAGACGCCGCTCACCGGCGTAAAGTCGCTGAACCTGACGTTCGACGACCTCGACAATCCTACGCTACAGACGCTCTTCGAGATCTTCCCCCACCTTACCGAGCTCCACATCCACATCGCCTTCGAGGTCGAGGAGGATATGTTCGACGACGACGTCAACGATAAGGTGTGTTTACTTGTTCCTCAATATCACATCATTACACTGATAAAATGCAAACCCGCAGGCGACGACGTTCTTTAGTACGCTCGCCGCCACACCTGCTCTACCACCCACCCTCAAACACATCGCCTTGGTCTGGGAATTCGAGTACGAGGACATCGAGAACGCGCCGGTGCCAGATGACGGCGACGTCCCAGACCTTGCGGAGCTCCGGGATGCGCTCGTGGAACGGTGTCCTAGTCTGACCTCACTCTGGCTCGACGGGCGCGACTTCCTGTTCCAGTGGCGTCAACTGCCAGACGGGACTATGGATGAACGGAGCGTGGATGATGCGTGTGAGTGTGTTTTACTGAGACTTGAGGGCGGCAGGCTGACGATGAAGTAGACGATGCGGAGGACCTGCGGGATGGGTTCTCTATGTTTTGGACGGCGCGGTGATTGTTCTCAGCACTGGCCTCTACTTGTTATGGACCTTCGTCTCCGTTCTCTGGAGAAGAAATGCACCTTGAATTCACAAATTATAAAATATTCTCTCTGGATTCCGCTCACCGGGAGACTACTTCCCCTTCGCCCGCGGGTCTCATCTTTGGCGACGCCTTCTTGAGGCTGCCGGTTCTCTCTTTTCAGACCACCTGTGGTTGCCAACGTCTCACCGTGACGCGTATCTCGAAAAAGTGAGGCGCACCACTGAGCTTGAGTTTTGCGGGAAAAGCCCTTTCTATTTCCATCTTTGACCTTTAATCAGCTTTTCTGCGGAGATCCATTGCGTCCGATTGGCCCTCTTGGTTTCATCGGAACTAGCCGACTTGGAGTCCGTGCCTCAACTATAAGCACCGCGATATTTTCGGAGACTGTAAACCGCGGCACCTCTGCATCCTCGCGTGTCCTTTCGTGGGCTTTTATTCCCGTCCCGCCATCGATACCACGGCGTTCACGGACGATTTCGGTTTGTTCTCTCTTTCTTTTGACAGTTCGCCCTGTTTCGCGCGATTCCTTGTGTCGGACGAACGCATCTGCAAGTCACTTGATCATATTGCAGGCGGCCGGTCGACGATTCGTATTTTTGTCATTTTTATGTGCCATGCAGCCTCCCGTACATAACATAAACTTAGATCCGCCGATGCTTTTTTTAAGCCTTGGACTCGGATGCTGTCCACCAATTATCAGGTATATGGATCGCCCGCTGTTGACGAAAGACTTGGATCCTGTGAGGTTCATCACAGAGGGTCTCAGAAGAAAATATAGTATCTCCTAGACATTCGCTTCAACAGGTCCTAGCTTGTACTTCGGTTTGTTGAAAGGAAAACCGCGGTCCTGAAAAATCAAGATATTAATCGGCGAGCTGTATGTCAGAGATGTGGATACGGGGAGTTCGGGGACCTCGCTGTATTTCCGGAAAATTTCGAGAGCGTGCGAGGTACAGATGCCCCCAAAATCAAAAACCTTGTTTAGGATTTAACTGGTCTGGCTTGGCGAACGTGTTAGGGATCCTCGTTGTGATTACATCGGAAGTCACCAGACTAAGGTTTGTGGTATTCCGGTCTCATCCAGCGAAAAACCGCATCATGTATGTCTTTTGTCGTCGTATTTAAACAATTTCAAGCCCATGTGAGCCCCACAGTAGCGCCCAGAAATCTAATCCTCCGCTTTATTCCCACAGAAAACGCAACGGTTATGCTGCTTATCGCCGTCAGTCTGCCCTATCTATCTATGTATCTCTGATTCAACGTGACCACCTGCGGCTGCCACACTGGCGCCTACAAAAAAAGTTATTGCTCTGCACAAGGAAATTGCCGGATATCATGTTGGCTTTCCCAGATCATCAGTGCAATTACAGATATCCTGTGCAGCACGGTAGGAATCCACGGTAGGAATCAGATTTCCAAGATCCGAGCCTTCCGCCGCACACGCTAATCTCAATTCCCATCGTCCTCACAAAAAAGTCGTAGCTGAGATAAGGGGGATGGGAGAGGTCCGGAGAGGGCCGCGAAA
Organism: Mycena crocata; assembly: GCA_029281795.1. Taxonomy (NCBI): domain Eukaryota; kingdom Fungi; phylum Basidiomycota; class Agaricomycetes; order Agaricales; family Mycenaceae; genus Mycena; species Mycena crocata. The sequence continues at coordinate 78,816 of JARJCP010000049.1, read as the reverse complement.
TGGAACCAAATGGTTCAGAATGTGTAGAATCCAATATATAGAGAGAAATAGCACTGTAGCGCTCTGTCCTACTATTTTGGCTATGAACACAGGCCGACGCATTGCGTTCGAAGCAGCCACTCAGCGTTGGGGCCTGTGATTCATAGTAAAATAGTGAAGACAGAGACGTGTAAAGCTCTTTCCCGCTATATGATTGATTCAACGAAATGGAGGGAAGAGGAAGAGAGAGGGAAATTTTGAAAGAGGGAGCAAGAAGAGGGCTGACTTCCAACCGCCGCCGCAGCGTACCTTTTATAAGCCCGGGAGATGTGACGTGTCTGTGCACCATGCCATATGTTTTCTGGCGGTCATCCGGCGCGCAACATTCGGGAGAGATACGCAGCTCCGTCCATTCCACGATGTGATGCCTTGTCTGATTCGGCCGGAACATTTTTGCATTGTCAAGGTATTTAATTTACCTTCGTATCGAGATGGAACGTGGAGAAGAACTTGAGGTGGGTATCCCCATGCAGTGACTATCTGATAAACCAAGGCCGCTGCCACGCAGAAACATTGACGAGTCACTCAGCTGGAAACAAGCTGGAAATATAAGGAACTGCTTCCGGGCACTTTCTGCAGCCGTGGAGACTCATATAGCGGAGACTATGACTTGTAGGTGCAGCATCACGGTTCCGAGATCTGCTCGTGGCAGGATGCACGAAACGTGTTCAAATTTCCGTTTTGACATTCTCGGGAGGTCAGTCGGATCACCCAGCCTGTTTCATTATCATCGGCCTCCATGGCGCGGCCAAGACGTGCTTGCTACGCCGGCTGATAGAGTACTTTTGTTCGTGGCGATTGGCTACAAGTAACCGAAAATGAAAATGCATTGGAACAAGGTTGAGATACGCATGGTCATCGATTGGCTGCAGCGAGGTCAATCTTCATCCGGATGTACTCCACGGGCCCTTTGAAAAATACGTCGCCGAATGCTTCCAGTCCGCGTCGCTCATACCATCCCTGTGTGGCCTTCCGGGCATCGCACCACATGATGCTTCCGGCTAGCTCAGAAGCTGCAACGGAAATCGCATAGAGCAGAAGTTTTGTGCCGATTCCTTGGCCCTGGGGACAATCAGTGGACAAACGGACAAACGAGCGGCAAAGATAAGCGATACCTGATACGCAGGGTCGCATGCGAATTTTCTGAATCGTATCGCTTTCTTTTGTGTATCTCCACGCAAATCAAGAACGTTATCGATGGGACACGGCTCAACGAAAAAAGAAATAACTGCGACTGGATCGGAGTCGGAGTTCAAGAAAGCGCCGTAGTGCCATCCTTTCGAATCCTCGGGAAGAAGAACATGCGATACGGCTTCATTCGGCCACAAAACGGAATGGCGGAGAGATACAGTTTGGGCTGCAGTAATCTGCACGCAGCGCAACGAGGATACTTAATAAAGTTGGATTCAACAGTCAGCACCATCATCCATGCGACAGCGGATCTTACAATTGTCCAAGTTCGCCATTGGTTCGCAGTAAGCTCTCTGCCGATGCAGTTTTGTGAATCCGCCACGTGGTGGTCGGGAGAAAGACCTAGCCACCGCAAGGGGTGAGCCAGGTTCGGATCAAGCCCGCCAAACATCGTGGGTGCAATCTCTCAGAATCTCTCCGAGATTGTCCGGCTTGCCGGACCGGAGACAGGCTTGCTCCAAACCTAACCAGACGGTCCAGAGTCATAGTTCGATGGGTCTTATTAGATCCCATCAAAATCGGAGCTTCGGGCTGATTCCTGGTGATTCCCGGCGATTCCTGCCGGCCTGCTGTTGCCGTCAGGTTGCCGTTGAGGTCTGCCGTCTGCCAGGACTATGCCGCCAGATCCGGTGGGAAGCCCGTTGCAAGTCTTTGGGAGTTAATTATCTTCTGGTTCCATAGCGAAGCGACGGAATGCCCTTTTTGTGACCACCAGCTGAAATAGTCCAGAAGAAAAATTCTTGGCAAGTACTGTATGTGACTGGGTAGTGGGCCACCTTAGCGTTTTCACTACTGCTGAAGGGTCAGGGATTATCTAACCGGCCATAAAGTCTGCCATATGGGACGCCTACATCCTAAGAATTTCCTAAATAATTTTGGCGAATTTACAACACTTTTTGACATCTCGACGAATTCTTTTGGCGGGACGGCCCAAAAAGGCAATTGACATGGTAGTGGGCCCTCAGCCTTAACTCAACGCCTTCGTTCATAACAGGATCAGAATGCAATGTAAATCATACAATATGATCTAATGGACAAGTCAGGACATATAATTGATACACCTGAACGATATTAGGGTAGTACAGACCCACATCTATGACGGGATACCAACGACAAAATCGACATTTCAGCTGGTATGACAGCTGTGCAATGAATACAGGGTATGGATGCCCAGGGAACCATCCGAGATCCTTCACAGAAAGGATATGGACGTACTAGAACGTCCATCCCGCCAATTGACCACCATTACTCCTTCAGAAAAATTGTCTTTTTCCGGCCCTTGAAAAATGCGTGCTTTGCGGTATCGGAGAGTGGTGAGAGCGAAGGAAAATACATAGATACCTACACCACATGTAGGATTCATGCAAATGTAACTCGTATTGCCCATTTCAGCTATTGGCCCCTTCCGATTCACGGTTATCTTGATATACGGGTAGTCAGACTGAGCGGCTGGGGATCAGAAGAAGTCCAAAGGCGAGGCTTTACTGGACGGAATAGCGATGACCCAGGAGCAACGGAGCCTGAACATGAATGCGACGGTGCGGGGCAACATATAGACCATAACAACTCCAGAGTCGGCCATGGATTCAGAGAGATATGAGAGAAACGAGTGCGGCTTGTCGTTGTGGGGCTAAGAAAATGATGTTCTCACCCTTCGGCCCGCTGTCAAACGAGGCACAGCTTTTGATCGAGTTATCCATTTTCGTCCAATTTTGGTGTGGACCACCGTCTCAGGTCCCATTGCCTCCCCCGAGACACATAATGCCGATTATATCTTCCGGCAGTGACTTATTGACGAAATGGCCCACTACCTAATGTGGCCCACTACCTAGTCACATATAGTACAGGAGACTAAATAGCTCCTGGTACAACTGGACGTTGAAGTGAGTGAACCGAGTGGAGTAAATCTGGCGCGCTTCTCTGATTTGCGTAATATAAGTGCATGCCCAGAGCCAGTAATTAAGTTTTGCATATCTTTGGAGGAGTTCTTCTGGTCAGAATGTGTTCCTGCATGAGAGAATCTGACAATTTTCCTGAGTCTGATTCAAGCTCCGCTTTCTTTGGATTCACCGATCGATTCAGAGCGATGCTGCATGTTTGAAGCGAAACAAATCCACGAAAGCATACCACATGTGTGGTTGTTCAGAGCCAGAGAGCTCTCAGTGTTTATTAGAGGCTTAATTTCCGTTTGATTTAGAAACCCAACTGGAACCAAACTGGAACCACAAGGCTGGATCCGTGATGATTGGCCCATGGGAAAAAATGTCCCCGTCGTGCCCTTTAAAAACTGATAGAATCGTGTTTGCCAGTCAGATATGGGCCTGACTGGACAGGAGAATAAAAGTACTCTGTGTTGAACTTGTACGGGTTCCGGAGACGTGCCGGCGATGACGTGGGAAATTCCCTTTCGGGGAAATCTAAAAAGACCCATCGAACGGTTCCTCAGACGGTCCAGACCTAACCTATTGCTAGCCACGTGAACCACTGTTACGTGATTTGAACCCAGGTTGCCCTGGTAGAGCTCCAAGTGGCCATCGTTGAACTTGTTTAGTTTATCACAATTATCACATTGAAAATCGACAATTAGGGGTGCTCAATTCTTAAGCCCGTCTCCCCGTCTCCCATCTCCCCGAGTTTTTATTTGTTCGGAACAAATATAATTTCAATCTCCGCCCGACACGGCATGTTTCGCCGCCATCGAGAAAACAGGAGCTGGTGAGGATTCCTAGCTGGATTAACATGTAGATGCTTCGAGTACCGAGGGAGTGCTATGCATGTATCCTTCAGCGGGAGACAGCAAATGTATTTATGCTGAGGACTGCAAAAAGTTGGCAAAATTGAAAAAGCAAGCAAAGAGCATCTTCAAGCGGAGGTTAAAATTATATTTGATCCGAACAAATAAAAACTCGGGGAGACGGGAAACGGGGAGACGGGCTTAAGAATTGAGCACCCCTATTAGTGGACTTCGAAAATCCCCCCAGAATGGTGTAGGCCTAGAAGGCAAGGTCAAGCTCCACTTATTTGCGCTGATGACCAGCCATGAGATTCGTTTGTTTTGGGGGCGACACTGTCCACTGAAGATCCAATATAAAAGTGATGTTTAGGCATGCCCCGTAAATTCGAATTCACAAAAGAATTATGATGCAGTGCCTAATGTCATTGCCTATCTTTGAACAGAATCAAGGGATTTCAGCGCGGACGATCCGCGTTCTGTCCATTGACCGTTGAAGGATTCTCGGAATGCGCTGACAGACACAGTTATCCACCCCATTTTACCATACTGAAGTAGATGCCTTTCGTCGGATTGTGCTGATAAATATGATATTGATTCATAAGTAGGTTACACTTCCATAGGTAGCGGCGGGAGGGGCTTTGTACTGTATGACACAAGGTTTTCCTGCCAGTGAGGATTCATACTTTCGACGAATTTCTTGCCAGGATGCCGTCGAAAAAGGACCCGATGGACCCGCTCCAGGGTTGCTTGGTAATCTTTCATTGCCTCCGCACCAATGCCAAAAAATGCAAAGAATGAGACGCTGCTGATGGGAACAGCCCACCAGAGTATGTACATGCACCGCAGGTTTACCGGGGAAATTTCGCTGGGGGTGTACTGGCCGATGAAGGAGAAGCCTGCATGGACGTCAACCCAACTTGTCCACGGTTGCAGCCCAGACTCAGTTCCGATGTACTCGTTCGAAGTGCTGATTGAAATCAGGATGACGTTCCACGAGCCGAGTACAAAGGACATGATCATGAGCCGGATATAGCGCGAGGGAGTAAGAGATGTCGTTGATGTGTTGAGCACGATGCGGAATGCCACGCGTCTTCGGTAGAGTTTCCAGAGCGCCAAGGCACAATAAACGAGCGCCAATGCCGCTGGGATAAATGAGGAGGCATCGAGAATAATGACAGATGGCCAAGAGATGTAAATTGCTGGTATGCAGCCGAAATCTTGGATGATGTCAAACCGATGTCCTTGGACGATGGTGTCTGCGCACTTGGTAAGTTTTGTTGTTGAGAATTCCCGAACGGGAACTCACGGAGTGCCATGACGATCACTGGGAATCCCCAACAGAGCATAATATCCAGTGCACGATGCCGCCATCCCCGGGGCGACATCTCAAGCCCGTAGGCGATCCGGTTCAGGCGTTTAGCCATGCATAGACAGCATCCAGGCAGACCCATGTCGGCGCCGATTCTAAGCTTTGTTGCTATCGGAATATCTGAAAAAAAAGTGGCATAGAATTACAGGCCGCACACACCGATGTCGCACCAGACCGGCGCAGTAATTCGAGTGTTCCCGTCCCATATGATAGCGTTGACTCCAAAGGTCAAATTATAAAGAGAAAGCCAGGCAATGATCGAAAGTGTTGCAATGTTCTTCACCCTCCAGTGGTGCGGCAAGGTGACCAATACCAAGGCCATCGCAATGAACGGCGCAGCCATTAGTGCACCAGGCATCTTGAATGCGGAAGGAAAAGACGAAGTGGACTGAAGGAGCGTGGGTGGGTTGCTCTGCCAGGAGCCTCGAGCTCCCAACAACCTTCCACCGCAGTGCATGTCTTCAATCCCGGTGCCATCTGTCAGACAGGCAACTGGAATCCGCTTCTCCCGTTCCGTCGCGGGATAGATGTTGATTTTATAGATTGACGGGAGGATCATGCGATATCGCAGCTGATTTTGGACGGACCTGAAATAACTGAATAGAATTCTGGGAACACCGTTTGATCATATGGTGGATCTTAGACGATCCCGCGAAAACTGTTCTCTCGCGAGCGGTAGCCTAGTCGGGACTATAGGACTATAAATCCAGTCAGCATAGATAAGACGACAAGGTTACCAATCCCGATGACCAAGGGTCCACTGGGTGCCTGTAGCGGAGTATGAGTACTGAAATGGTCGATCAGAATATGTGCGTCGTAAGATCACCCACTCAGCAATAAATCATTTTATTACCTGTTGAACATTCAGATGGTTACGGTGGCACCAGACAACTTCCAAGTTGTAGATAAGCTACCGAGCTCAACTCCTTGATACTGTGGATGAACAGTGTTTCATTATGCATAAGTGGCAGATGAACTTGATGCCCTGGCGGAGGGAGGAATCGAGGAAGTGCGGAAGGCTTGGCATAACTGCAGTTAAAAGCAGTACATTGGGACGTGAGCGGTAGTACTTCACTCACCCTAGGCCAACGGTCCTACCCAAATTATATCGCTATCCTCTCCCGTCAACGCAGGGCGTTGAAATTTCCCCACGCTTCCTTCGAACATGCGCTTCCTTTCTATTTCCCATGTGCTGTGTGCCCTGGTAATAGCAGTCATTACTGCCCCTGTCAAGGACCAAGCCGCCTCTGCCATTGCGAGGAGCCATCCCGTACGTCTTCAGGCCCTGTGTTCTACATAGGTCATTCGATTTCACGGCATGCAGGATTCGGACGGTGCGACCGATGTATTCGGATCCATCGATGGGGGTGATTCGATTGAGGTGCGCAACGCAAGTTAATTTGGACGGTTATTTAGGTCCTCTACATGTTGTAGATCTCCAGCGGCACAGCTCGCGTGGAAGAGGTTGATCCGGACGTGGGGGATGGTTGTGTAATTGCCTGAGGTGCAAGCTAGGTGGGGTCATCGGCATCAGTAAACAGTTCACGAGCTACCCGATGGACATACGTTACCCCACGTTTTAGGAGCGATTGTAATGTGGTAGTGTTGCGCCGGTGAATACAAATCGAGAGAGAGAAAATGGACGATTCGGAAGTCGTATGCCTTAGCGAGAAGTAGGGCAAATCACGATGCTTAGAAGTTGATCTGGGTCACCTTCAAGTTGGATGAGTACATACAAGATTACAAACAATGCTATGGGCACAGTTCAAGACCCCGATTCCTCTTTGACTCGACTGTGTTGAGTTGGACTCCAGCACTGCACATGTGAGAGCGCTCCAAAGCGGACTCGGAGCTCGAGACAGAAGGCTTTTGGGCTCTTGATCTGGCCAAAAAACGCAGGGGACATGGTGGGAAGTGAAAGGAGAGCCGATTACATCAGCAACCTCTCATCCAAATAAAAGCATCGTCGGTGGCTATGCCCGCTTTCTTTCTTTGTGCCATCACCACCACCTTGCCACCACCTTCAAATTTATCCTTCTTCTTATCCACCACGGAGCGACCACCTGGCACCTACTACAGCTTGTTGCCAGCCACTTGTTAGAGTGCCAGAGGTACACATCAAGAAGATAAATTTGGGGCACCCCACTGTGCGATTTGTACTCATTCAACACGACGATGCCTGTATTCACTATTTAGTGTGATTCAGGTTGGATTCATGTATCCTGAGGTAGCCTCTGGACAACCTCCGGAGGCTGGCTTGAAGCCCTTCTCTGGGCTCGGTGCGGTACGTTCTGCATGTCTGCATTTTCGTTCTACGCAGAGGGTACCATTACAAGGCATTAACTGGACAATTACAGAATTGACCATATGGCTTCTTTACGAGGAAAAGATTTTATGCGACGACCCTGCTCTTTATCCATTCTGACCCTACCTCCGGAAATCATGTCTGAAATCTCCCTTCACTTCCTTCCGATATATCCTGAACGTCCTCCATTCGGCGGTCTCCTCTCCCCTCTGCTTTTGTGTTGGATCTGCCGATACTGGCGACAAATTGCATTATCTACTCCAACTCTCTGGCAAGCCATCGCCATTCAAACCTCGTCCATCCACCTTTCCGATACATATCTCGTCCGTGTACAGCAATGGTTGTTGCGCTCTCAGGCTTGTTCCCTCTCCCTTCGTCTGAACACAGAATGCCCGGAGCTGCTCAAAATCATTGTTGCGCACTGTAGGCGGTGGGAAGAGGTTGACATTGAGGTGCCTTTTGGCCATATGTCTAAAATTGAAGGCGAGATGCCACTCCTCTGGAAGCTGCAATCGGTCCGAGTCACTTTCCGTACCGGGAAGACACCCCGGTCACAGTGTTTGATCGTGCCCCACGTTGGAGGCATGGCCTCGGGTCGGAATGGCGGGTGGCTCGGCGTCGGCTCGGTGAGACCCAGTGGACGACTGAGGCTCAGGCTTCGGGCTGCTGCCACGGCGGACAATCAACTGTCATTTGTGCTTTGAGGGTTTACAGTCACTCGGACTGTCACTTGCACCATTGTTAAACTGTCACTTGCGGGCACCTTTGTCTTGGGGCAGCCCGGCCGCCCGGCGAAGGGTGCTTTGTTCTTAATAATTTTACAAATGCCGCTCAGAATCTTTGCAAAAAATTGGGTGCACCTGTGACAACCTGAACCCAGTGTGACCCGATCCGGCAGCAGTGATGACACATCACATAGGGCTGCCCACCGTCCCCGTAAAGACGGGTGTGACGGGTGCCGTCAACGGCATGCCGTCCCGTCTCATCGAGGCCTCGGCTGAAGAAAAAAACGGGACGGGTGCGGGACGGCAATCTTTGCTGTCCGTTTGCTGTCCGTCCCGTCGTCAAAAGGTAGCCGTTGACGGCCATTGACAGGTTTACAATAAATCGACCACAAACTGCTCACAAAATAGAATTTCAAATGTAGGCTGACGAGACGTGCTTAGATATTAACGTCAACGGGCATCCAGTGTCTATTAACCATCCAGGGAGTTGTAAACATTCACACAAAGTTGAATACTGGTTTGCAACCTTCCTGTATTTTGTGGAAATCATTCGAACGATTCACAACCTTTACATGCCAACACACCCATAGTAAGTCTTGCAACCACATTTCCTCCTCGTCGGGCCCCGGTTCACATTTCGCGCAGCCTCTCGCCGTCCCGTAAGTTCATGGTTGACGGCCGTTTTTTTTGCTGTCCCGTCCCGTCTTGAGTGGCTGAAATACGAAGGTATGGCCGCTTTTGTGACAGGTAGCACCCTTCTCGGTGTTTGAAAATGACGGCCGTCCCCGTTTACGGGACGGTGGGCAGCCCTACCAATTAATTGCATCTAGATATATTGGTAGGATTCTGTAGGATTCTCCCCGAGTCCATTGCCATCCGATGTTATAGAATCATTCTCGATTGAGTCCAAATTGAGTCCCAGAGAATTGCGGCTGACAAAAACAGACTTCTCTGGGATCCTGAGAGGATGTACCAAATGCTGAAACTGGACGTGCCTGTAAAATGTGCCATGATCAGTATGTAGCACAGCGAGAACGATACTGAAGGCACGAATTCGAACTGGTTTCTGTGATATGCAGTGATATCTACTAGTAGTGACATCCAATAAATTAGTGATGAGGTCCATGGATCTGGAAGCGAGGATGATAACACTGTTGGAAGCAGCGTCGGGAGTGATGCTGATTAGAGGCGGCATTTGCGAATATCTCTGGTCAATGGACCTGGATGAACTTCAGCAGAAGATATTTTTTCCCTTCGTTTGCGATCCTAAAACAACTTTGTGCGTGTCGGGATCGGCATGTGATGCGCCATCAGTATTGATCGGCCACACCAGGTCACACTTTTCTTTTGTCACACATGTACACCCAATTTTTTGCAGATTTTGGGCAGCATTCAGAGAAAATTATATTATTATTGAGAACAAAGTAGCATCGCCGGATGGCCGGGTGGCCGCCATCAGACAAAGGGAACTGCAAGTGACAGTACGGCAATGACACAAGTGACAACCCGAGTGACTGTAAACCCTCAAAGCACAAATGACAGTTGATTGTCCGCCGTGTGCGAGACGGCGAAAGGCAAGAGATGATTGTGTTTGGCTACCGACTACTGCGTAAACAACCACTACGGGCCGAATGGGGCAGTATGCACTGCCACATGTGCCCACCCCCAAGTGGACACGGCGTCCTCGTCGTGTCGCCGCCTCGATTCCTCCCTCTCCTTGTTGTTAACGCTCTGGTGATTGCTGCGATGCACCGCGAACAAGGTCCCACCCCAAAACGCGGAGCGCCTTAAGCCAGAAAGCCGTGGATCGTGGTCCCATTCAAGGGTGGTGAATGTTTTCCACACAAAAGGCGGTACAGAGCCGCGCATAGCTCGCGGCCGCATCGAGACCCTTGCATCCGTTGCGCAAAGGTGATGGCCTCGTGGGATTTTCTGTGTGCAATGAGCTCGATATCGAAGGCTTGCAATGGCGTCGAGGTGGTCCAGTCAGAGCGGAGCGCTGAAAGGTCGAGAGGAGGGAGTGGCGGGGGGGGAAGTGGTTCGCTCGGGAATGTGTACGTTTGAGGGCTCATCTGTCCAGATGAAAGCTGGGGCCCTGCCAAGGATGGGTGTGTCGCATCGGGAATGGGAAGAAAAATTAAGGCCGTCGGGGACCGGATATCTGGATGTATTGTCGTCCATTTTGCAGCCAGAAAAAAGAAGCGGAGGTCAGGTGGTCGGTAAACAGCGGCGGGGGGTCGGTAAACGGTGGTGGTCGGTAGTGGTCGGAAAACGGCGGCAAGTATCGGTAGGCAGTGGTGTTTGGTGGCCGGCAGGATGCAGAGTACGCAAAAAAAAAGCTCGGATGACGTGGGCGGCGTGTGGATGGGCAGTCACGGTCGAATCGTGCTGTTGTCACCAAATGGAGGTGTGGCCTCGGGTCGGAATGGCGGGTGGCTCGGCGTCGACTCGGTGAGACCCAGTGGACGACTGAGGCTCAGGCTTCGGGCTGCTGCGAGACGGCGAAAGGCAAGAGATGATTGTGTTTGGCTACCGACTACTGCGTAAACAACTGCTACGGGCTGAATGGGGCAGTATGCACTGCCATAACGTCTCACGCATGTGGTCAACATGTGGTCCTCTCAGACTGCTTTGTCCCCGCCGTAATCCGTCTTCCTTGGGCCCAAATCACCCACCTCGAGGCCCTCACGCTCTACGAGGACGAATGTACACAGATTCTGGGTCAATTGCCGAGCCTCGTCCAGTGCACCTTGCTAGCGTACTTAGTGATGCCCAGGGCCCAACTTGGCCTGGAAGCCCGGGCTTGGGCTTGAGATTTCCAAAGCCCGAGCCCGAGCCCGCTGCTAGGGCTTGGCGCCCGGGCTTGCCAGCTGATTTTAACTATAACACTTACCGTATACAAAAGCTGTTAGAATTGTGCATCTGATGATATAAAGGGTATTTCTCCAAGAACAGAGTGCCAGACAGCACAGGGGGCATCGACCACCGCTTATGGATCCATAAGCGACAGTCGCTTATGCAGCGCTTGTCTCTGGCGGTTTTCTGGCTCATTGCCTCATGGTAGGCATATGGGGCCCGGCCATCTTTCGGATCAGCTGAATTTTCAGCAAATCCCGCTGATTTTTTTTGAAGCCTGAGCTGATCCGAAAGTTGGCCAGACACCCCATGCTTGCCATGAGGCAATAAGCCAGACACAAGCAGGTTATAAGCGACTGTCGCTTATTGATCTGTAAGCAACGGCCGATGCCTCCTGTGAGACACTTCATATCAGCACTTTCGACGGGCAAACATGCACGTTTCCATTTTGGGATGCTGTGTTGAAAGTTTTTGAACCGGCCGTTTTCGCGAATGAGTGTCACACGATTTCATACGCCCCTATAGAGCGAAACCAGATCAAGTTTTAGCAGTATTTCTCCAGTATTTCTGTCCAAATTCAATGGAATTCAAGAGTAAATACATGCACACCCAAGCCCAGGCTTTGAGCCCTGGCTTAGGGCTTTGAAATTTCAAGCCCAAGCCCTAGGCCCGCAAAAGCCCGACGTCGGGCTTGGCTTGGCTCGGGCCTGGGAGGGCTTGGCTTCGCGGGCTTCAGGGCTTCAGGCCGGGCCTTGGGCATCACTAAGCGTACTCGCCACTCAACCTTCACCAAACCTTCACAGGTCCTCGTGTCCTGCCATGCCTTCGCGAGTTGAACCTGCTCGCTTCTTCGGACTCCTTCGATGACGAAGATATGCCTATGGTGTCTCTCACGGAAATTCTGGAATCCCTCCGCGTCTGTGAGCCATGCTTCATAGACGGCCCAATCGACAGCCTTAAGGCGCTCATCTCGCGCTCCCAGTGCACTCTGGGCGAGCTCCATATCGATTGGTCGACCCATGTGATTGATTACCACCAGGCGTTTCCCGCGATCAGGTATATTCGCATTGGTTCGTTTCATCCACGTGTTCTCTGTTACATGGGCGCTAAACATTTCTATCTGGCTCACAGACTCAGAGCCAGTATAATGCAGTTGAAGACTTCGCGGGGTAGACTGACGGCGTTCGAATCAGGGTACCAAACTGAACCTTACTTTCTTTATTCGGTTTCTTGGGTCTTCCAAATACCGGATGCTCGTGCGATTTGACCAGACAATGATAGAATATTCGAAAGGTAGCAACTCAGGTCCCTGTACCAGACAACGAATGGTCAGGATCCTTTTGATCGAGTAAACTCTTGCTCCGATTCTGGTAAAATCAGAGAAGCAAAGGGCTGGGATGCGGTTTAGGGAATACCAGAAATGAACGCAATTCGATACATGGACTTCGGCAGAGGATATACAAGACACGGGCGGACCATACATTAGATGCACGGCACATTAGATGCAGAGACGGCACATTCGCATCAATGGACCGTGTTTCAACCAGAACCAGCACTTACCATTTTCAGAATGTGCCGCCCTTGGCGAATGGCGTAAGCCGGAACAATCCACGTGTCAGCAGTACCGCCACTCTTCCTTTCTTTTCACTACCATCCCCACCGAAATCCCGCCCGCCAGCGCGCCAGAATGGCGGCATCGCGCCAAACCACACCACCGCCGACCAGCACTACTTGGATGGCATTTCCGGGATTATGTACGTCGCGTCGCGTCGCATCGCGTCACTGTCTGACATCCCACATCCCACTGATCCCAGATGTACAGCGCGGCGTATATCAAGGACAACGCCGCGGAATTCCTTGACCATAACTGGATTGCTATTCCCGTTCTCAGGGAATTCCTCGCCCGGAGTTGATTTTTCATCCCAGATGATACCCCAGATGTGCTCGCTGCATGCATGCACACTGTATCCGGTTATGGCACAGATAGTGTCCAAAAATTATTTGGAGACAACTACAAAGTGGGAACAGGGTTTTGGGATGCAACTTGCTCACAAATGCCAAAATGCTCACAACTTTCAAGATGGCTGCATCTTCCTCCAGCGGCTGCAACCATGCAACATAAGACATCTTGCACATCGGAATGACATCGGGATTGCGACTTGTCTTTGAGTAAATTGGAGATCAGTGATCATCCAGATGTGAACAGTGATTCCTGATCTGTGCCGAGGCTGTTAACGGAAAGCTCTCATTTTCCCTTAAATATGGCACAGTAAAGCCAGATTCTGGTGGGACGGGCTCTATATCCAATGGGTAGGTAAATGTACTCGTACAAAAGCGTGAAATAAACGACAAAAAAGAAGGTGCTGATTTCGTTTGTTCAACAAGAGCCGTTTCTCGAAGTCCTCCATGAATGTCTTTGAATACTGTTCTATGCCATGAGAAATGTATGCTTACATTGAAAGAGACGCAGCCGAAGGGTTCCAAAGCTTTTGAGATCCACCCATACAAAATTTTCGTATTTGACCTGGCAGCCGAGGTGATGTCATCAATCTGTTCACTGATCCCAAAGGTTGCAATCAAAATTCAAAGTTGCATCCAACATGGTATGAATGATGCAGCCAGCTGCAGATTTGCAACCAGCGGCAGGAAGATGTAACCCATTGGGATGTATTCATAGGTAAGTTGACATCGAAAACCCTGCTCCCGGTAGTTAATTATTGGACACTATATGATATATCGCCCATATCCGGTAATGCTGTCTCCTCGGCGTCGATACACCTCAGTCACAGCTATTCGGGGCACCCGCCGCTATACCGTTCTCTCAGTACGGTCGACACATGGAGCAACCGACTCGGGAAACAGTGGGTGGAAGCCCTCGCCGTGTTGATTATCAAACGCGGTATGACGCCCTTTTTATCCAGACTCCCAGTCGCTCATTTCTACCGTAGTCCTCTTGCTGCCGTTCAATTTCTACCCCGGTGTGGGTATAATCGTGTCTGCGTGGTTCAAGGGATTGGGAACGGCGCACAACCTCCACAAACAGGTGTGTCTAGTGCCTCTTGCGCTGTTCTGTCGCTTCTAAGTATCTCTAGTATTTTGCGGCGAAGAAAATGACAGATAACGAGATAGCCGTGTTCATGGAAGAACGCGAATGGGACTACCGAAGTACGTTGAATCCACTCGATGCAGTGAAGACATTTGAATATTTCCGCAGCTTTCGGGTTCACTGCCGCTCTTCTTGAAGGACTGCCAATTGTTGGATTAATTTTCACCATCTCCAACCGAGTTGGTGCAGCAATGTGGGCACACGGTAAATATCTTCCGTTCCTTGTGTTCTCCTCTTACGTTCCCGCAGATTTGGAAAAACGGCAGCATTTCGTTGCTGCGTCGCGATCACACGAGGCTGCCAAAAAATACTGAATCCGGTATCAAGTTCCCACAAGTCTCAGCGTCGATCAGCCGGAGATCCACTGATGCTGTGTCTACAGCTTAACCGCAGGCCCGCAGTTTATGTCCTTTCCACTTCGAGTAGACTCTCTGTAACTGGTTCTCAATGCATACTATACAATTCAGAACAATTCCAACCACAGTCTTCACATCTTCCCGGCGGGTTCAGACAGAATGGCGGTTGAGATGCGAACCCATTACCAGACGCTAGGGCGCTTCCCGATCCCCGCAGGCCTTATCCCGAAGATGAGGTTACGGCGCAGATCCTCCATGACTCCAGGACGCGACGCGACGAAACGCGACGCCGAGGAGCATCAGTCGAAGCAAACCAAGAAACGCAAAACACACGGCGTAGGTGTCCTTCGTTTAGGTTACAGTGCACTTTTAACTTACCCAACTCCACAGGATCAAGTTTGAATAACGGATAAATACTTATAAGAGACTCTGCGTAGCGTAAAATACAATTATTTCTATGCCTTGAACTTCGTAAGTTGACCATGTACGCCAAGGATTGTAATGTGCCGCCGATGAGCCTAATCCCGGCACATAGGTTACAGATGTGCCGCCTGTCATTCGAATGTGCCGGCTCCGCCCCGTGTCTTGTCCATCCCGACTTCGGCACGCCATCAAGCCATGGAGCTAATAAAGCGGGTACGGCCGACAAGCGGCACGGCCCGCCACCTGCAGCTACTCGAGAGGAAAGGCTATGTAGTTGAATTCATTCAGCTGTCAATTGTTACGTGAATAATCAGTCAACCATGCACCAATCATTGAACAGACGGTGAGGATTTTAGCTGAGGTTGAAGAGAAAAAAAGCAAACTTACATTCTTATGCGCCACGAAGCTCGCCATGGAACTAATTGTAAGGACGACTGTAGGCGGCCAGATCGGAAATTTATAACTCTGCAGATTTCGAAGTTCAACGACCACGATTTGATTCCTCCCTTTTGTCATGATAAGTTTGGATTTTGAGTCGTTGAACGGGACTCATATCTCGATGGAGATGGACTTTTCTCACACAAATCCTGCTTTCCGTCTTTCCGGGGGCCATCCTCTCGCAATCTCGCGTAGTCATTTTCCGCTTCGCCGGGAAGGTATACCAAAATATCCCGACCGTCGGAGATCGCCGATGGTTAAAAGGCCGCCCTGCAACTTTCAGGTGGCGAGCTCTATAGCTGTTCTCTAATATCTTGAACATGATTTCTCTGTTATGTGCGGCCTTACTTCTGACCACAACGCTCTCTTCAGCCTCTCCCATAATCGACCTGGGCTATTCTCAGTACCAAGGCGCGGTCAACGTATATACTAATGTCACAACATTCCTGGGAATCCGATACGCCGCTGCGCCAATTGGTACCCTATTCCGTCTGATCATCTGAACAGTTCTGACCAAGAGGCAGATGACTTACGCTTCAGAGCGCCGCAGACACCGAAGCACGTCGCTGGCGTGCAACAGGCCACCGAACTGCCCGATACGTGCCCACAAACCGGTATTGGATCCTCCTCAACGAATCCGAATCGGGCGCGTGGCATTGTGGTCGGCAGCTCGGAGGACTGTCTCACTCTGAGGTTATTTTATTACACGTTGAGATGTAAGGGTACTCAATGCTGACTCCTTCTTTAGTGTATCATATCCCAGCGACGGACAAGGCGCACCCGAGGGTCCTCTCCCGGTCATTGTTTGGATTTACGGGGTGAGTCGCAGTTCGATTTTTCCAAGAATTTGTTTCTGAATTGTGTTAATTTATAGGGAGGGTCAGTCTCACAGCCATGATTTTCCGGCTTCGGTCTGATCTGCATGGACAGATACACGCAAGGGTTCACCGCAATGTACCGGGGCACAGATATCACTGCCCAGAGCAATAGAGGTGCGGTCGTAGTCGTCGTTCAATACCGGCTCGGGCTTTTCGGTGAGATTTTCTGCCTTTTGTTTTATCATCGGTACTGATTCGAGCAATTTTCAGGATTCCTTCAAGGCACCGCGGTGAAGAAAGGCGGCGCTCTGAACGCTGGCTTGCGTATGAATCCCGTTTACTGTTTGCGTCTCATTCTGATGAGGCGCAGTCGACCAAGACTTCGCTCTGCGCTGGGTTAACAAACATGTGAGCCTCTTCTAAATTCATTCAACACCGTTCAACTCTATCAATCACACAGATCTCGAAATTCGGAGGAGACGCTTCAAAAGTCACCATATGGGGTGAATCTGCCGGTATGTCGATGCGCTTCCTGTGTTCAAATATTATTGACCGAGAGAATGCAGGTGCCGGCTCCGTTTTGCAACATGTGGTCGCCAATGGCGGAAAGACGAAACCTCCGCTTTTCCGCGCTGCGATGACAAGCTCGGTATTTTTACCTCCTCAGTACAACTACAACGACCGTATCCCCGAGGTGAGTTCAACTGATGGTCTATGACGGGCTCATCCCAGTCTGATCTTCGCAGCTTTTATACAGCAAAGTGGTCGAGCAGACGAAGTAAGGAACTCTCGTCACCTCACCCATCGTTCACTGAATATATATTTTGTTGAAAGCTGCACCGCGGCCGCAGACTCGCTGTCGTGCTTGCGAGCCACAGATTTCGATGTGCTCCAGACCATCAATCTGGCTTTGAACAATGCTGCCTTCTACGGGACGTCAACCTTCTACCCGGTCGTCGACGGCGAGTTCATCCGAGAGCGTCCTTCAGTAGCATTATCCCAGGCCAAGGTCAATGGAGTGCGTACTAAATTTCTTCTTGTCCCTGGTCCAAGCCAGCTAACGGTTGAAATTGCCGATCTCAGAAAGCACTACTCGCCGTAACCAACGCCTTTGAGGGTGCTGCCCTCGTCGATCCCAACATTGTGAATGCGACGAACTTTGTATTCGAGCTCTTCCCGAAGCTGGATGCCTCGGATGCTGCGCGCGCCGGCGCTTTGTATGCTGGGTTGGGGACACAGATCTTCCAGGGCAGCGCTATTCTTGCTGAGTGTACGTAGCTTTCTGTTTTTCTTCTGCTCTTGAACGAACTCTCACAAATTATGACTCCCAGCGCACTTCATATGCCCCTCGTACTCCCTTCTCCGCGCCTTCCCTGGTCGCTCGTTCAAGGTCTGCCTATCTCCTCCAAGACCAAACTTTTGCAATATTCACACCACTGCACTCAGGCCGAGTTCGCGATCCCGCCGGCAATCCACGGCATGGACGTCCTCGCGTACTTTCCCTCCATCGCGACGGATGTACCAGAGCTCGCTGCAGCTTTTGGTGGCGCAGTGTACGAGACCGTGAACCCCGCGCTCATTGACGCGTTCGCACAGACGTTCACCTCCTTCGCGATCTCCTCGGACCCCAATGTGAAAGTTGACCCCGCGAGCATCACTCCGACATGGAACCGGTGGCGGGTTGGACAGACCGAGATGGTTTTCAATGCGACAGAATCGGGGAGTCCTGCGGTGAAGTTGGTGAAGACGGACGGGGCACTCCTCAAGCGCTGCCAGTGAGTGTATTTCTTGCTCGTGGTTTGGATGTGTTTGATCAAGGATCATGTTGTGATTAGGTTCTGGGATAGTGTAGCCAGCAAGACATCTCAGTAACGACCGGATCCGCTCGACTGAGATCGCAAGAGTCATGTCGATTATTTAGAGATATAATAATAAATCTGCTTCTCAGACGCGTGTTCAGTCAGAGGATGAAAAATGTTCCGTTGTGCAGACCAGCACAGCAGTAAATGGATGTTAAACCATAGGTTGACAGAGATTGGTTCAGAATCATAATGTTGCGAGTAAATGTTTCAACTTTCAAGGATCTGAAAGGTGATGAGTGTCCATTATTGCACCAAATTGAACGGACTTGTAGCTTTGCGCAACTGTCTCTCCCGGATACGTAATGGTGTCCGCCCTGCTCTAGCAGTCATCGCCGCCCATATAACCCGACCTCCAATCTTCCACAAAATCCTTCATCCCCGGCTGGGCGACGCGGATATCGTGCGCAAAGGCCGCCACTGGTGAGCACGGCATCAGCGAATAGCTCGCGGAGAGACATATCCTTGGAACAACGCGCGAGTTACGTGAATCAGGCGGGTATAGTCCGACTCATATTGCGGTGATATACGCCTGTTGCACGCGGGTTGAGAGATACCCTATAATAGTGGGAGATGAGCTGCCATCGTCGATCGGCGGGGAAATGTCGAATGCGTACCGATGAGTGCGCTCATGCCCGAGAGCACCCGCATGGTGGACAAAATTGTCTAGACTTCAGCGTGATTGATATTGGATTGATAATTGAAGCGTCATTGTCGCGTGACGTCACGCATCTCGCTTCTTTCTTCCTGCCACCATCTTGCCGCCATCCGACTCTTTTACGGCTCACAATAAGCAACAGCCTTCGCGGCAACGAAATCGCCTGAGACTCGGAGATCCTCTCCTCAATCCTGAAAATTCCCGAAGAGTTAGGTCCTCTCTCCGATACGGACTTTTCACGATCTCCCTTCGTGTCAATAGTGTCGTTCAAAGCTGCCCCTACTTGCTTCCTACTCTGGCTCCTACTCGTTTTCCTACTGGCAAGTAGGAGAAAGCCAAGTAGGAAGTTTGACAGGAGTAGGAAGCTTGATGGTTTCTACTGCAAATTTTGCCTCCTACTCTCTTCCCTTTTTGTCCTTCCACTCAATTTTTCTCAATTCTTTTTTCATGGCTATCCATTCACGTGTGAAGAGGTGCAGAATATCATATTTCCTACTTGTATTGCAGCTGTAATTATGTCCAAAATTTGAGGGGAAGTTCTCCTACTTGGGCAAATTGCCAGCCTGTGCGTTCAAAGTTAACCTAATTTTCTCCTACTCTTTCACCCTTCTTGGGAACTATTTCAAAAATTGAGCAGGAAATTATGTAGGGATGTTGTATGGGTATAGGATAACCCTCCTTTTCATCTTTAGCCAAATCCGAGCAGAATTGGATGATGGGCAAGAAGTAGGAGCTGTAGTAGGAAGCAAGTAGGGGCAACTTTGAACGACACTAATGTCTCATTCCAACCGTGACGTGCTCGAGTTCCTCTGTCTAGCGGTTATCACTTCAGATTATGACTGGATCAGTCCCTCTCTATTCCTTTGGTGCTGGGTCGCTGCTCCTTGGTCGTATAAGTACATACTTGTCATCGTCATCAGCTCCAAACCCCACGCGCTCACTTTAGGCTGCTCTACACAATACCCCAGACCGTGGATGAGCCTTAACAACCGCAGGCAGGACTCGGGAGCGTCGTGCATCACATCCTCCAATACACAAGAACCGGGAAATTATGATCTCCGTGGATCATGGGAGACCATGGCGATGCAACCGGCGGAGATTTGTGCCCGCGTGGCAAAAGCGTGGCAACTGGACCTACATGGAAGGAAGACGCCCGTAGACGCCCGTGCGTGCGCTTCTATCTGGTTTCTGCCACAGACCCGCTGGTCTTCGCAATCCCCACTCGTCAATCATGGCAGCGATCTACTCACTACGGGGTACAGCGTATGCATACTGTCTTGACCGTGGCTGACCTTCTTCCAGTTGACACCGTTGAAGGGTTCTCCTGGACGCCGGGGACTGTGGCCGGGCGCAAGCTCAAGCCCAATCTCTACGTTGTCATCCGTTGCAATGGCATCGAAGTGGATCGGACGCCGACCAAGCTAGGTTTTGACCCCCAGTGGAAACACCTGTATGAAATGCGAGTCAATTACCATGTATAATGTCCATCTATGGCTCACATGCTCCCTAGTCCATCGGATTACGAATCCTCCAATTATTCTTTACGAGTCTTCCACCACGGGCCATTAATTTCAGCAGCGCTCGGGGAGCGTGATCGTTGTCTGGGAAGTGTTGATACCAACGTAGCTGCCTTGTTGGATTATAGTGAAAATTTCAACGGAGAAGGTGCGTGGTTTTGACGATTCTTGCTGTACTTCGTTTTTCTCACTCTTGCGGCCAGCTGTGAGGCTGCCGTTGACGCCATGGACGGGTGTGGAAGAAAAGTTGAAAGGACATTCTATCGGCACGCTTCTCGTGCACCTGATGCGGAAAGGCACTATTTTGCCTCTCCAGCGGGCTCAGAGACAGAGTGGTCTTTCCAGGCCCTCACAGGAGGCGGGACCGTCTGCCAAATACCATGTGCACTACGGGCCACTGAATGAAGCCGGGTCCGCGCTGGGAGTCCTCATTTCGAAACTCGAAATCCTTGTCCTTCTGGAAGATAAACTTCCGAAGGTACTTATATGTTTTTCTCCAGCTCGCTTTTTCTTTCTTTCTGACACCAATCCAAGATCCACCTCCACGTTCACATAGCATGGAACATTTTTATGTCCGTACTCAAGGTCTAGTTGATTGTATTTTCTTTTCGCTTGACAGCACTGACAGAATTGCTAGGCGTTGCAGAAGCAAAAAGAACAAAACATCAACAAAAAACTCCTGAATCTCATAGACACAATGGGGAGCATGTATTCATTTGCAGACGACATAGACCTTTTCGCCGACGAAATCAAGAGTTTGGAAGATAAGGTCTTTGTCGTTGTAAAACAAACGGTCGAATGTGCACTCTTCATCGAAGAATACATCGTGCATGGATTCCGCAGTACGCGATCTCCTTCAAGACAATGTAGCCGTTTTGAAGCTTTCGTTTCAGGTCATCCGGCGCGAGATTTTATGAGCGGCACAATTGACCACTTTGTGGAGGTGTTTCGCCAGTTGAACGCCTCATTTGACGCAAACTTCGCTGGCGACGAATTTTTCTTTTGGGCGGAAACGCAAGAGCTCCCCCCTGCATCTTCCGGTATGGAAGGTTGATTGCGTCTTTATGCCATGAACTGATCGATATTCATAGCGAACTCCAACACCATTAAACAGCTGAATCCCATGGAAATGAATGACGCGTTCCGCCCAGAGTGCTGTTTACCGGGCACAGGACGAGAAATATTGGATGAAGTTACCGGATGGCTCGCTGTCCCTTCTGATTCTTTTGGAAAGATCCTATTGCTTTCTGGTGTCGCAGGATCGGGGAAAAGCTCTATAGCTGCCACAATCTCATTGGCCTTCCTCGAAATCCGACGTCTGGGAGCCTTTTTGTTTTTCAACAGGAACGACCCGGCACGCAGCCATCCGGACCTCGTGATCCGCAGGCTCGCTCATTTGCTGGCCCGTCACAACACACATTTCGAAACAGCGATTGCTGCAGCGATCGAAGGCAATCCTAATGTCATGACCACGCCTCTTCAGCATCAATTTAAAACACTGATACTGGGACCTGCCCTCTCTGTCGAACGTCATATTCGTGGCCCCATCTTCATTGTCATTGATGCTCTCGATGAATGCGGAAACCCCGATTCAAGAGCTGCTTTGCTTTCCGTAGTCGCGGAGGACTTTCCGCAGCTTCCCGACCTGTTTCGCTTTTTGATAACGACCCGCCCGGAGGCAGATATTGTTGATCACCAGGGATGTAAACTCTTTCCGATGAAGAGCTTGGATCCTGGTACAGATTCAAGCCTAGCTGATGTGCAGCTGTTCATACGTCATGAACTGGCTCGCATCGGCCAACAACGAAAACTGGCACCCGCATGGCCAAAGAAGGAACACCTACACACTCTGGTCAATCTAGCTGGCGGTCGCTTTCTCTGGGCGGCCATGGCTATCAGACTTATTGACGCCTTCAGGCCAAATGAACAACTCCAAAGTTTGATTGCCCAGAAATCTACTCGAGAGCTCGACATTGACGCTCTATATACCACCGCGCTTGAAAGTGTAGTGTACTGGTCGAACCGCGAAACGGCCCACGAAGCCCGGGCAGTTTTAGCCTGTGTCGCCCTTGCGAGGGAGCCAGTGCTCGATCTTACCATTGCCAGGCTGACTCGAGGAGGCTCAGCAGCTAAGCTGGTGTACAGTCTACGTTCTGTCATCCAAATACATCCACGTGCCGATGCTCGTCAAGTCTATCCAGGTGTCGTCGAGTTTCTGACGAACCCTTCTCGTTCGGGTGGGAAACATTGGGCAATAGATGTGAGAATCGAGCAGCAATCGCTTGCACTGGGGTGTTTGGAAATACTCAATAGCGAACTTCAATTCAACATTTGTGGTCTCGAGGACTCCCATATCCTGAATACCGCTATCGCCGACAGTGCTCACCGAATAGCCTCGCGGATTTCTCCACCACTGTCATATGCCAGCCGATTCTGGTTCAATCACCTTCAAGAAGCCGCTTTCGACCCAGAGGTAGTTCAAGCCATGGACATATTCTTCCGGGAGAAATTTCTTTATTGGCTTGAAGTTCTCAGTCTTATGGGGCAGGTAGCCATTGTCCCGACTGCATTAACGGCAGCAGACAGCTATGTCAAGGTAACATCCATTTTCAAATTTAAATTTTGCAACTCTGAAAAGCGTCATTAGAAGGTCGATGGAGACCTAAAAGATTTCATCGGTGACGCCAGAAGATTTGTGGCGACCTTTAAATTTGTCATAATGCAAAGTGCACCCCACATTTATCTCTCTGCGCTTCCATTTGTGCCTCGGGAGTCACGAGTGGCTCAGCAGTTCAATCCATGCTTTCCCAAAACATTGAGGGTTGCCAGCTCGGGAATACAATGGCCTAGTACCGAAAAATCTTCGCTGGGACACAAAGACTGGGTTCATTCGGTCTGCTTTTCACCCGACGGTCGAAGAATTATATCGGGAGCCGATGACAAGATAGTGTGTGTCTGGGATGCGAAAACGGGGGACCTTGTTGCTGGCCCGTGTTCCGGACACACCGGCGACGTCAATTCTGTAGCCTACTCACCAGATGGTACGCGGATCGCATCAGGTGCAACGGACTGCACAATACGCATATGGGACCCGTCCACCGGGGAAGCATTGGGGAAGCCATTCGAAGGGCACGAAGGAGAGGTTAATTCTGTGTCTTTCTCGCCTGACGGTACTCGGGTTGTATCGGGAGCTGCTGATGCTACCATTTTCATGTGGGACGTCGCCACAGGAGAGATAGTGGGGGAATCACTAGAAGGGCACACCGGGCAGGTTATGTCCGTGTCATTCTCACCGGACGGCACTCGGATCGTCTCCGGCGCAGCCGACGGGACCGTACGTCTGTGGGACGTTGCGACAGGGAAAGCTGTCGGGAAGCCAATCGAAGACAGCACATTCGCGGTTACCTCTGTTAATTATTCATCAGATGGCACGCGGATCGTATCGGCCTGCACCAACAACACAATCCGAATGTTCGATGCCGAGACGGGGGCAATGATTGGAGAACCATTCGAAGAGGACAGTTACTCTGTCAGTTTTTCCCCGGATGGGACGCGAATCGCATGTGGATCCAGGAGCATCTTTGTCTTGGACGCCGAGACAGGTTTTCGCGTTGCTGGGCCGTTGGACGGACACACAAGCCACATTTACTGCGTCAATTTCGCGCCAGATGGGATGCGGATCGCATCCGCATCCGCTGATCAAACTGTGCGTGTTACAGACCTCTCCGGCTTCCGTCTGGTGCCTGGCCAGGATCTGCCTGCAGAGAATGCACAAAAATCATCTTCCCTTGGCAAACCCTTGGGAGATTTCCCGCGACTGAACTCGTTGACCGGATGGATTCACAATGCCTCCGGCGAACTGATGTTTTGGGTGCCTTATTGGCTCCGAGACGGTCTATATTTCCCCCACCATACACTTGTGATCTCCATTGAACCTCACACCAAGCTAGATCTCAGTGCTTTCGTTCACGGCACTGAATGGACACAGTGCATTGATCCTGAGTTCAGGGACAGGGTACGTTTCATTGTTGATCGTGCAGCTCAGAAAGTCCAGAGTTAGGACTCGGACTACATCATTTGACTTGGGTACTGAAAATCGGCAATGAAAAAGGGGGTTTTTTCTTTTCTGTGCATATCTTATGTGGAACGAGATGTCATTCAAGGTAGACTATCTAGTATTCTTTCATCACCCGTAGTCGGATCACGCAGAAACACCATAAAGTCGTCCTCCTTATACCATCCCATTGTTAAAATTGTGGGAACCGCGTTCTTCCAATTCCGTCCAACGCTGCGCATATCTTGGCCAGGTTTTTAACCGCGCAGGGCAGAAGCCACCAGATACATACGAATGTTTATGTTGTTTTTATTTTTTGAGCGAGAGAGTTCTTACTCTGATTTCGGTGAAGTCAGGGACTCTCAACAAGGAGAAGACTGGGACGTGGTTTACGGAGTAACAAAAGTCGCCAGAACAGTTCTGACCAAGACGCAAATGAGTTGCGCTTCAGAACGCCGCAGACACCGAACCATATCGCTGCCAGACTCCAGTGGCGTGCAACAGGCGAGCCTTGCCCAGAACTTCCCGATACGTGCCCACAAACCGGAATTGGACCAGAATTGGATCGGAGTCCTCAACGAATTCCAAGCCAGCTAATGGTCGATCTCAGAAAGCACTTCTTGCTGTAACCAACGCCTTTGAGAGTGCTGCCCTCGTCGATCCCAACATTGTGAATGCCACGACCTTCGTATTCGAGCTCTTCCCGAAGCTGGATGCCTCGGATGCTGCGGGACACAGATCTTCCAGGGCAGCGCTATTTTTGCTGAGTGTACGTAGCTTTGTCTTCTGCTCTTGAACGAACCTCGTTCAAGGTCTGCCTATCTCCTCCAAGACCAAACTTCCCGAATATTGATACCACTGCACCCAGGCCGAGTTTGCGATCCCGCCGGCAATCCACGGCACGGACGTCCTCGCGTACTTTCCCTCCATCGCGACGGACGTTCCGTAGATCGTTCAGCCTTTGGTGGCGCAGTGTACAAGACCCTGAGTCCCGCGCTTATCGACGCGTTCGCCCAGTCGTTCACCTCCTTTGCGATCTCTCTGGACCCCAATGTGAAGGTTGACCCCGCCAGTATCACACCGACATGGAACCGGTGGCGGGTCGGAGAGAGCGAGATGGTTTTTAACGTGACAGAAGCTGGGAGTCCTGCGGTGAATTTGGTGAAGACGGACGAAGCAGTCCTCAAGCGCTGCCAATGAGTGCATTTCTTGCTCGTGGTTTGGATGTGTTTGATCAACTTGCAGGATCATGTTGTGATCAGGTTCTGGGACAGTGTGGCCAGCAAGACATCTCCGTAACCACCGGAGCAACTTACGATTGATCTTCTCGACTGGGATCGCAGTAGTACGATTTATAGAGATAGTTCAGAGAATCAAAAAATCTTGTTCAACTTCCGTTGTGCAGACCGGTACAGATAAATCTGAGCGCCAAATGGATATTATTGCAAATCATCAGTTGACAAAGACTCGTCCCGAATCATAATGTCGCGAGTTTATGTTTCAACGACCTGGAAACCTGGAAGGTGATGAGCGTACATCATTGCACCACTTGACGAAATTGTACGGACTTATAGCTTTGCGCAACTTTCTTTCCCGGTCAATGGCGTCCGCTCTGCTCCAGTAGTCATCGCCGCCCATGGAACCCAACTTCCAATCTTCCACAAAATCCTTCACCCCCAGCTGGACGACGCGGATATCGTGCGCAAAATGTGCAGTAATCTCCGGGTCCGCAAAATCGCTGCCTTGATCATGAAAGAGGACCACGAGAGCCACTAGGCGCTTGCATTTCATCAGCACACTGTCGATCTGGGCAAGACTGCCGACGGTGACTACGAGGTGGGTGAGACACGGGAGTAGGCCCAGACTTTCCCATAGTTTGTTGTCCATGAAGTCCCAAACGTTCGCCTGAAAGTGCGTAACCCGGCTGAATAGCGGGTGAAGAAAGTCCACGCCACCCGAGGGGAAAAGGTGCGACAGGAGGCCGACGTGGAGCCGCTGCGGAGCCATCTCTGCAGACAGAGCGAGGAGGGCAGGGAATGTAGCACCGTGGAAGTCAAGATTCTGAATTCCATTACATTTACCGAGTATTGCTTCCGACTCAGCTGGGTTCGTGTCAGTGAGGTATAGGTGGCGGACGTGGTCAAAGAAAGTGGCAGGCAGGGAATGCATCGTTTTGAGCAACGTCGTCGTGCCGATAAAAGGATGACTCGGTCTACCGCCAAAATCATCGATGTTACGAGCGATTAAGACCCGGTATAAGATAGGTTCCACCCTGGATCACGCAGGTCAGTTTGACCTGAAAGCTGAAAGGCCGCAGGACTACAAACCAAAATTTCACCCGCCGTGCAACCAATAGGGATCGTCACCGTACCGTATACGGTTACGGCCGTAAGAATACGGCGGCTTTACGGTGCCACTTTGACCCCCACCGTACCGTATACGGTACGGTCCGTACGCCGTATGTTTACGGTATACGGTTCGTTGAAAATCCATTGTCGCAAGGCTAGCGTTCTTCCAGACTGTAAAGTACAGTATTTCTTATCCATCTGTATGCATCTAAATGATTCAGTAGCTTCTGTGACACGTCAATTCAGACTTACAAAAACAACCGTACCGTACCGTAACCGTATGAGGTCGTCCAGAGGCTATACGGTACGGTTACGGTCCCCGTATAGGCCGTAACCATAACCGTATTATACGGCTACGGTGGCGATCCCTAGCAACCAAAAGCAAACCCGGGCTAGTTGGCTGATGAGTCAGGGCGGCGAGTTTAAAGATCTCCATCTCCAGTTCCGCCGGAAGACGAGGATCCAGTTCAGCTTGAGTGGTCGACATAGCGGGAAGAAAGAAGATATGTAGAAGAAAGAAGAGCACTGCCCCCATTTTACGCAACACACGATCACGCATGGACAAATACATACAACTTATGTACACGTTTCGAACATTTATTTTGACCTCTGGCACATCGAGTACTGACAGTCCGCTCATTCAAGAAGTTACACTATTACGGGTCTTACTCTGAGCTCCTCTATTTCTGCGAGTACTAGACTACGCTACACTTCGTACATGAGCAAACACTTTATTTATACGCTGTATTTTATGGGCGCTGCCATAAGCATGGTATTATCGAATAGGCACAAATGCTTGGAACACCGCACGAGTTACATAAATCAGGCGGGTATAGTCCGATTCTTCTCGACTCATATGGCGGCGATGTACGCCTGTTGTACGCGGGTTGAGAGATACTCTGTAGTGGGAAGAGATAAGCTTTCAAAGTTGATTGGTGAGGAAGTTTCGAATGCGTACCGATGAGCGGACTTGTACCGGAGAACACCCGCATGGTGGACAAAATCGTCTCGAGACACGCGTGGATCTCCTGGTATTTCTGCGTCAGCCGACCAACCACCGCGAACCTCTGTGTACTCGACATTTCAGCGATGAGCACCTCACACCCCGTCGTCCACAGAATCTATACCAAATAAATTAGGAAGGGGATAGATGTAAGTGGAAGCAGAAAACGCACCCCCATAATCGGATCTATATGTGTCCACTGACGCAAGTTGGAGCTGTTGATTATATTCACGATCGCCCGAGCGGCTGAGAGATATTTGCCACGGGAGATGTCAGAGGTGTGGATGCGGAGTGTATGAAGACGGATAATCGCTGCCTGCGCAAGCGTCTGTGCGACAACCAGGCTGCGCCGTGGTCCGTCGGCCCACCAGAGCTCCATCCCTACGGGTAAACTGAGCTCGAAGCGCTCGAGAATTACGTCCAGCGAATCAAATGCTTCCGCATCTGACTGGGCTAAAAAGGTCAGTTGAGAATGGAATTTTGGATGCAGTGGACAAGCAGACTTGCCTGAGTATCTCGTCGACAATGATATTGTCTGTTCCAGCAATATCGAGGCCTTCGCAAGCAGCGCAAGCCCGGAGAAACCATCCACGTTTTGTCCTCCGAGGAATCTCGAGACGGTCTCACCTCCGCTCCCCGTAATTGCATCCTGGTGTACCGGCGTCGGTGCCATGTTGGGCGCTGAATATGATGATAATAAAGAACTGACCCAAGATGAGACATAATCGCCGAGCTCTACAGGCCACGGCGTGTCAATGGGTGTGGCGTGGTACGGAAGTGCCGAGGGTGATCCATACGCGGCGACCCAGTAGTTGTTGACGATTACGACCGTCCAGAATGCGTTGATGCGCTCGCCCTCCTCAAGCGGGCCTGCAGCTGGTGGCAATGGGGCTTCCAAGACACCGAATCCGGGCTGGGGCTGTGAAAACGACTTTATCAGATGTAGGCCTGCGCCGATGGCAAGGGAGACGGCGGCGCTGGAATGGTAGGCTCCCTCTACGGGTCTGCCAAGGGTGAGGTAGTAGACGGAGAGCAGAATTTCTACTTGGATGGTGTGCATCACACGATGAGGATGCTGTCCGCCGAGGTCCTGGTGTATATTTTGTAAGGTACAGACAAGGAAAGCGTCCTCATTATAAACAGGATGTTGAGGCGCATCGGACATATGAGCCCCCCAGAGATAAATTGCACTCATAAGAGCCGAGGACGGACGGTCGTAGTGGCCGAATGGGAAGGTTAGGAGTGCAGAATGGCGAAAAACTGCGGGATCGAGAAAGAATCCGACCTGCGAGAATTTGTTCAAGAATGAATCAACTCTATATCGGACACAATCAGTATAAGCTCAAGGATAGGACAACATTGTGGCTCACAACCGCTCAGCAACATCCGGCGGCGGTGCCTGTACGATTATGAGCGCCCTATTTCCCAGTCCGGGACGAGTTGACTTACCTCCAGCACAAGACTAGACGAACTTGAAGCAGAGTTTGGTGTTATGGCGCGACTGAAGTCTGCAGGAAATTATTAGGTTAGTACAAATCATACCAGAAATTCAGGTATCCCGTACGAGGAGGAGAAACGGAGCCGGAGCTGGGCGACGACCCCGAATCTACGAGATGAGCGAGTTCCATGGCCAGAACGGAGGAATTTCCAGTGTCATTGGGCCCATGTATGACTATAGACTCCCTCCCCGTACTCTCCAGCTTCCCGATGCGAACTTGGAGTTTATTTATTGTTTCTTCCAATTGCTGCGTTCGGCTCCGACCCTCGAGGGGATACTCACAGTCGTCGGTAGTCGCGGGTGTGCGGAGGCACTGGTTACACATTGGTTTACGTCCGTCGCATTTCTGGAAGATATATGGTCAACCCGGCGAAGAGCGGACGAATTGATAGTTGCTTACTATCTTTCGTCGTCTATAAATGCAGCGGTAATCAGATATGGATCACTATACAGAACAGCGAGACGTACCGACAGTTCATGCATGCCTTTCCCCGCGGCAAATTACTTCGCGGAGAGTGGGAAGTGCGAATTGACGCTCCCAAGCTCTGAGTCATGGTGGGGGTCGATTGAGAGTGGCAAGCAAGCATACCAGGTATACACACCACTTATATATATACGAGCTGTTTTGTAATTGTATGACGGCGATCCAAGAATATTCTGGTTCGCATTATGAATCGGTAGGTCGGAGGCTCAGCATTACTGCGGCGGTGAGCAAACTCTATGTCGCGGCGCAAAGGACGGCACGCGTCGTCCCGAGTGCCGCCGAACCATCACCAACCAATGACAGTCTTTGGCGAAGATTCAAGATGCGAAATCGACCGCTGACATCGGGAATGGATTTCAAAACTGAGACTAAAACCTGACTCACAAGCAGCAAAAAGTTGGGGCGGTTACAGGATGCGGAGGTGAGTGCAGAGGCGTTCCGAGTCAGTGCATCCGGATGAAAGCAAAGGTGGACAGATGGATCCTGTAGCGGAGGCAAGTGGCAGACATTCCCAGGCAGAGGGAAGACAATATTTCGCCTGCTCTCGTTGACGAAAGCGGAGAAGGACGATTACAACTCCTTGCGGGCGGTATCGGTCGGAATCAAACCTAAGCGCCCAAACAAGCGCCTACAACTTTCCTTTTTGGGTTTACTTCCAATCCCACCATCAGGCTACCTCGTGGATCCACGGGAGCCCCTAATCGGGCGAGGGCGGAACCGGGTCATCGGGCCATGGCCAGCATCTGAGCCGCTTGACCCGCCTGACGTCGACCCCGGCTTACTGACTCTTCCCCGCCCTTGAGCTTGACTCGAAAACCAGTGAGTCGACGACCTGTTCGGAACCTGTTCGGAAGCCTTTAATTCCGAAGTTCCGGAAACGGAATTGCGATTCCGACTTCGTTCCTCGCCTCACGTCTGCCCGCAGCCTCGCTGGCGTCATAGAATTTTTGGTGGCGGTGATGGACCTGAATTTCGATGAAACTAAGAACACAATATAGTACCATCACTCCAGTACAAGTACGATTATACACCCATGGAATTGATCACGCAGGTAGGGGTCGGAGTCCAAAGTCCCGAAATGCATTGATCAGGTTCGAGAGCGGCAACACTACGAGGAACATCGGGAGCACCTGAGATTCGCGATTAGTCGGCCTGTATGGACTGTCCGCATCCACTCGTATCGTACCTGCCCAAACTGCCACGAGGACGTGCCGTCCGACGGAGCAAAATTGTTCCATCGGATGAGGAGCTCGGTGTTCATGACTGTCAAGCCCCATAGGATCAGCACAACGGCGATCTCTATTACGATATGCCACGCGATTTGGAGGTCGTATTCCATCTGAGGCGGATGGTGATTGATTAGTCTGAGCGCCGTGAAAACAGTTATAGCTGGCTCACAGGCTGCTCCGGTGGCTTCCGCGAGTGGTACTGGACTTTGGCTGGAACACGCGTGGGCGCATTGCGTGGTGGAGGCACGCCGACGTCTGGGGATGTCATGGGAAGGTCGTGGTCTGTCGCAGGTATCTGTTTCGTGACGCGCTTCTGGATCCACTGGTGTACGAGCTTTGGGGCCGGGGGCATATGATCTTTGACGAGGATTCCCGTGTACAATGCAACCACAAGGCCGGTCATGACCCAGCATACGATCCGGCCGGACGTAAGGGCCGAGAATGGGCGGAATACAACGACGACGGCATTGGGGTTACATAGGGGGGACCTTCCAAAACTCGGTGCCGTGATGAGCATCGCAAATGCAAAAGCGAAGACAGTGTAGCTCTGCACGATCGAGAAGAAGTGCAGCCGCTTGACATTCCCAGGAAATCTGGCGCATGCAGGCAGAGAGAAAAAGACGGTGACCCAGGAGAGATACAACAAAT
The DNA here is from genome assembly GCA_029281795.1 of Mycena crocata. Taxonomy (NCBI): domain Eukaryota; kingdom Fungi; phylum Basidiomycota; class Agaricomycetes; order Agaricales; family Mycenaceae; genus Mycena; species Mycena crocata. The sequence goes on along the minus strand of JARJCP010000049.1, from coordinate 47,158 downwards.
AAAACACAACCAGAGCGCTGAAATGGGAATCTGTGGGCTCCATTTTGTACCTGAAAAATAAAAGCACGCACTCGTGAAAGCTGATTTCTGGGTTGGGCTTTAATCCCAGAATCAGTGCAGCGACAGCCATCGCAGTATTCGTGGCCAGTAGGGTATAGAGTGCCCCAGTAATTTCATTGAGATCTCCTGAGCGTGCAGACAAGCAACCTAGACCGACGATGGTAAGCTTTGAACCAATAAGCGCCCAGGACGAGAGGAGGACGATTTACTGAGGAATAATGTTTGCAGGTAGAACGAGACGCGTACCCCGATTCCACTGATATCGGTGTTCATGGGGGGTCCTCCGCCGTGGATGCAGCTGGTCGCCATGGTGGATGTGGTGGTCGATAAGAGAGTGGCATGGAAGCGAGAAGAAAAGGCGCCCAAGGCTGTGCGCGGCCTGTGCTTCTCTCGCTTTATGTGCTAACAGCCCGCCTGTCAGGCGCCGCGTTTCCGGTAGGGAGGTACCGGAATTCGCACTGGATGCAGTGAACCATACAGCTAACAGCTTCGTATCATTGTATCAATTTCGCGGCTGATTTTTCCAACTACGAGGGGAAATTACATACCTTGAAGTTGTCAAGGTCTCTCCCGGGGTCATAATTGATGCACTGATGATCATTCATACTTTGATCGGAAATCAATCCGAAATCACCGATTTCCCAGGACCCGAGACGAGTGCGTGCCCCCAACCCCTATCAGCGGGCAAGAGCACCAATTGCAGGAAGCTTAACTAGTGACTGTTCCACCTGTATAGTGATGTTCTGGCTTGGCTTGGCTTCTGAGCCCCAGCTTTGGCTTGGCTTCACGGGGCTTTGGCTCAACGATCCTGAAGCCAAAGCCAAAGCCGCCAACCAGGGCTTGCCGGGGCTTGGCTTTGGCCCAAGCCACGGCTTTATGCAGTCTTTTTTGTTTCAATTGTCTGCGGCCCACAAGAGTCATTGCCGTTTATTTAACTGTAAGCCATGGTAGTTTCGGTCATCAGGAACACGGCAGATCCTTTGTTGAACCCACAGAAAATATTCCCAGCTGTCTGCGGTGCTGTTATGCCGATGCGGAAGATCCCGGTTTGTGATGGATTTGCCATATTGGGTACGAGATGTTGAAAAACAAATTTCAGGCCATAGTATAATGTTCTTCGGTGAAAATACATGTAGATGTATTCCCTAGATGGTGAAACTAACTGCTTTGATCTTCATAAATTATTAGGATTTGTAGGATGCAAAGCCAGGGCTTCAAGCCCCGGCTCTTGGCTTCCCAAGTCGCAAGCCAAAGCCAAAGCCCTCCCAAAGCCGCCCATTTGGCTTGGCTTGGCTTCAAAAGCCCGGGGCTTGGCTTCACGGCTTTTTGGCTTGAAGCCAAGCCAAGCACATCACTACACCTGTACACGGCCAAAAAAAAAAAGCGAACACAATAGATTTTTTTCTCGAAAGACGGAAGAAAAAAATTGAAAATCACCCTGGATAACTGTGCCGAAAGAGCAGCCAGAACTGTACTGGACGCGAAAATGAGGACTTCGACCAGAAAACCTACAACTGACCAGAATCCCCGAGCATTTGAAGCCCAAAGTCGTGTTTTTGAGGCATCCGAGTTAAAACAACCAAAGGGAGCGCAAAATCGAACTTACGGATGGCGAATTAAATGCTTTAGCAAAGGGAAAATAGCACATATCAACAACTCCTACCTGACATCTGCATATTTATCCAATGCTTGGATGACTCTCTCCCACCGACCGTTGTGCCACGTCTGAACCTCCTTCCACTCTGCCAACGTGGCTTTGAGCATTTGTAACCAGCCCCCGACTATCATATCCGCGTACGAAACGGACTTTCCCTCCAAGAACGGTTCTTCTTCGTCAACATAGACCTTCGCCAACCCACCAAGCTCTTCTTTGAACGCCTCCAGCTTCTTGGGCCTATCGACAGTTCCTAGAAGTATGATATCATTCCAGCTAGGTATTCCCGCCCTCCGCGCAAAATCGGCTTTTGTCCTCTCAGCGGTCTCTGGATTGAATGGAAGACCACTAGCGCAAAGGACGGCGGAGCCATCTGTAAAGATCTTGTCCACATATGCGTTGAAAGCTCTGTGAAGAGCCGTGGTGGACGCTGGGATTAGGCGAGGGCCATGGGGGTATACCACGTCAATATACTGGGCGATCTCGAAGGTGTCGCCGACGATTTTGCCTGTCGAGGGATCCTGAATAATCGGCAGCGTATAAAACGCACTCCCATCCAAATGGCGCCGAACTGCGGGGCATTCAAGCTTTTGACGCACGGAGGCGACGTCGGGGAGCTCGACCCATTCGGTTTTGTAATGCACCCCTTTCAAATTCAGAGCGTATCTGGTGGTAGAGAACATGAGCTACTAGTAGGGATCAGAATCGGATCCAGACGCACCGTGCTTTCCATGGATTCGGGGCATAGGTAGTGACTGGCGGTCCGGACGCGATGTCGTAGAAGGTGATAGGTTTCGAAGCGTCCATGATGAACAAACTTGGGTAGAGTCGGTGCGAGACGAATTCGTATATGCTTCAGGATGCTTCGAGATCGGGGGGTACGGTTTAAATAGCCAAGGTTCGAGGTTTCACGGTACCGAAAGGAGTCATTTTGGTTCCCGCGCCCATGTTTGGCTGATGGTAAATCGGTTCAACGGGCAATTGCGTAAGCATTCGCCCGAAGCTTACAGTTCTCGTCGTTGCGTATCTTCGAGAACTCAGGACAGGGACGTCGGTTCGGGGAATCGAGCCACAGCTTACGCCCAGGAAGAACTGAGACTATCCCCGGCCGACACCAAGGACGATTAAAGCCATTCGGGTTTGGTGCCGGTGCGCGTTTTTCAATGCAAGATTTAAAAACACATTCCGCACTTCCAAGATGGCGACAATATTGATTTTCTGGAGCTTCACCGTCTCACCGGGGTCCGGTTGTGCCTTCAGGAAGGGAAGCCTTCCATCCCGATGCGGGGAGGGTGGGCGTGGACGGACAGGTAGTGCATGGACTGGTCTGAGTTTGAGTCTAGCACTGGGCTGTTTAATAATAAGAAATTGTTTAGGAGCAAGAAGCCAACGGATGTGTTGGATGGGCCTTGCAAGCGCCATAAACGCACGCAAGATCATGCAGGCTTTCAAATCCAATTAGTATTATAGAACCACTTGCTCAAACCGTCAACTCCCACCGGTCGCCGCCCGTCATCCACGCACGGCCCTCATCCTGCAGAAACACTAGCGCTTCCTTCACCGCAAACTCGGACAGATTGCGCCACATGTCGTCGTGGTTTCGCAAATGCGACATGATCTCCCGCGCAGTTGGACCAGGTGCGGGCGCCTTTAGCCTCAGGCGATTCAGGTCGGTGCTAGATTGAGCACGTTGCGTAGTCCGTGCCACGAGCGTCCCGATCGCCTTCTCCACCGTACGAGCGAGGAACGCTGGGGTTAGCGAGACCCACCCCTCCTCACCAGCTTCCGGGTCTGTCAGAACTCCCTCATCCTCGTCGTCCTCCGCAATACTTGCAGAGGAGAACACTGTGCTATCCGCGCCGACTGTCGTTGATCCCGAGCTATTCGCCTTCCATAGAAGCGCACTACTCGTGTCAGGGTCCGCCCCTTCAGCACAAGGCCTTGTCGCGCCCTCCCACTGCACGATGTCGCCGTCCTTGACGAGCTGCTGAATCGCCCAAATGAACAGCCGCTTCATACGCGGGTGTAACTTCTGGGCGTCGTGCTGCATCGCTTTCGTGACGGGCGCAGGCTTCTGGTTCTGGCTGTTTTGAGCCTCCTTCGCCTTCTTGCGAGCCTCGCGTGCACGGCGCTTTGCCTCCGCTTTGACGACGCGCTTTGCCATGAGGGCGAGCTCAGGTACACGTCGGAGATATGAGAGCGTGAAGCCACGCGTCGGGTCGGGATCGTTATTGTCGGCTGCGGGGACCGACTGCGCGAAGTTCAGCGGGATGATGCGCCGCGGGGTGCGATCGTGCAGTGGTCGCGGCGTCTCGTCTCCAAGCGGGAATGCATTTCGCGACGATTTTGTCGGGGTTGAGGGCTCCGCTGGCGGAGGCGGCGGCGGCTGGAGGTCGTCTGCGTTGTCCATGTAGTGTTTGAGGTATATACGAAAGGCGTTGTCAGTGAGGTCACGGCTTTGAAGTCGTGAAGGATGACGGAGTTTGTGAGGAGATGCTTGGGAGGACGGCGTTTTCGGGGGTGATTTGAACGGGCTGCTTGGTGCACTGCTCGATGGAGTTGTCGGCACAGAAACTGGTGCGGCGTTAGTGTTCGCGGGGATCTGCGTGGCAGGCCGTGGAGGGATGACGAAAGGTTCCTGGAGGGAATAGTGTGTTGCGTGTAATTTGCGCACAGCTATCCAATGTCTTGGCTCGTCGTTCGCGGAGGGACAACGCCCTAGATAAGGCGTATGGACATCAAAAACGCATACATACCAGAAGGCATAGTCTTACCAATGGAGTCGACTAGAATTCTCCGTGTATCTCGCCAGCGACTGACCCGGCCAATGAGTATCACGGAGTCTCCCACATTTGCCACTGGTTTCAAAAGAGGGGGTGGTTCTTGCTTTGGATTATTTGGTGCAGGGGGCCGATGGTGGCCCTCCACAACTGCAGTCCCATCATCGACTATAGACGGATATCAGGCCATAGAGGAACAAAATGAAAGATATCCACCGTAATAGACGATACGCGTCTCGTATGTTTGTACACCCACTATTAATCCGACCACCTTGACGCTTCGGCAAGGAACACGACCCAACCAGAAGAAATCGGCATCTGGGTTCCATTAAATGAGTTCGGAGCCTATCCAGCTGCTACTCCACCACCTTTGACGTCGCTTTCCCGCATGCCGAAGACATCTTGTGCATAACACGAAGCGACAGCTTCTGGGGTGAGAGTCCACTGCCAAATGGCATTGTTAGGATCCTGTCGACGAGAACTAGAGGCAGCTTGTGAGGTAGAGGCCATTTTCAGACTGGATCTTTGAGTTTCGACCCGAGATGGTGGTGGTCAGCAGCAAGGCGGAGCGATCAGTCACGATCACATTACTCTGTGACCATGTCACAGGCTTCACCAGAACATGCAGCAGGAGGCGCCGGGAAACCTCGAGTGGATGCCGCCACTGCCCAAGTAGGTCAAGAAGAAGAAGTGTGGAAGCCACTTCACCCCTCCGTTGCAGTACTAGTTTCAGGGAACGAGCTTTAGACAATAAGTACGTGCACGTTCAATTGCGTGCACGACGGCGTTAGGATGTCCAGGGCCCGGCCCGAAGTCCGGAAGCCCGCCAAGCCGGGCGCTAGAAGCCCGAGCCGAGCCGGGCCCGACAGCGGGCTTGAGCGGGCTTGGGCTTGGGCTTCAAGTCTTCAAGGCCCGAGCCGGGCCCTGAAGCCCGGGCGTGTGAGTATGGGGCGAAGACAACTTTGGGCCACTGAATTTGAGTCAAAATAATGTGGAATTTCGATCCTTAATCACAGTACATGTGGTTATGAAGTTACCTCACCGCAATGATTGAAAAGAGCAAGGTATACGGCACCTGTATTTATGTGGAAAATTCAACATGGAATCCCGAAATGGAAATTGTACCATTGTGTGCTTGAAAATATGAATGGGGGCTCGTTGAGTGTTTTCGGCCATAATATAAACCCCCCTGTATCATAAAACCCATGTTTCGCAGCTTGTATGCATGTTCAAGGTGTTACGAAAAATCCTCGGGCAAGCCCGGGCCCAAGCCTCGGGCTTGTAAGCCCTGTTTGGGGCTTGGGGCTTGGGCTTGCAATTCTGAAGCCCAAGCCGCCTCAGGCCGGGCCCAAGCCCGGGCTTCCAGGCCGAGCCGGGCCCTGGACATCACTAGACGGCGTTTCGACGCGTAATCCTGATAATTGAATGTAGCTTTACATAAACTTTGTATCGTTCTTACCGAGTTCAACCTTTCGGTTCAATTCTGTCCGTGGCTATGGCGGGAGCTCAAGCTTTGGCCCCATGAACCATAGAATCCGATGAGAGCCCAGACTATACAAAGAACATCACTCTGGTTTCTAATGCTACTTATTCACACATGCAGAACAAATCACTGCGTTTTCTCTGAATTATGGGATAGAAACAAGAAGATATGTGGGATTACTTGATTATCCACAGGCAGATAGCTCGTTGATTATCGACAGATCCGCCGAATCAGATATCGGGACTTTTTTTTAAGGATACAGGCAGATAATATCAAGATATGCAGGATATTTCTCTGATCCTAGCAATCCCAACGAGAGGTTATCATGCAGAAAACGCAGTAAATGATGATATGACTCAAGAAAGACAAAGTAGGTACTTCAACGATGGTTTATTCCTGAGAGGCCTTCTCATCATCCCTTTCAATTGCATTTCCCCCAGATTTCTCTCCCTGTACATGCGGGACGCCGCCCACCTCCTGCGCTGTAAGCACTGGGCCGGAGAACCGCGTGCGGCCCCAGAACACCCACATGAGCAGCACGAGCAGCATGACGCCGCCCACCGCGACAACCGCATAGTTCATGTTCAGCTCCGTCACCGGATGCGCCGTTGGCAAGACGAACAGCACGCACACAAATATCGTGAACTGCATGCCGAGGATGAAGGAACAAATACCATAATTGAATTAGTTTCAATCTCAAGAAGAGGAGCAAGAATGGAACGCACGGCAAAGCTGGCGAAGTTGATGGCCCAGGAGTAGCGCCCGAGGTGGAAGGGTCCGCGGGTCTTGAGGCTGTAGATAGTATTAATATCACAGCCAATGTAAGCTGCGCGCCATACGGAGCACGCAAAGCTTGAACTCACGCGGCGGGCCAGAACACACGGATGATAATTGGCTGGAGGTATCCCAACATCACGGATATGGCGGCAGAGGACAGAATCGCGTTGAACTGCGAATAGAGGATTCAAATTACCATGGTCAGAACGCCAAAAGATCCGAGAATTGAGAGAAAGTTTTGCGCACCGCGATTGCGGACCCGATGTAGGCGCACGAAATGACGCACCCGACGAAAACCGAGAGCCACACGCCCCAGTACGGCGCCTGGAAACGATTCAGCGACATAAAGCGACCCTTGAACGGGAACGCATCGTCTCGCGCGAGGGCATAAAACAGCCGTGAGCTCGCTGTGAAGGCCGTCACCGCGGCCATGAACTGTGCGAGCATGATCACCGTGATGCACATCAGCGTGAGCCGCTCTCCCACCGCGTCACGGTATAGTTGCGCGATGGGGATCGCGTACACGGTGCCTTGAATACTGGGCACAGACTGGATGGAGAAGAGTAGGGCGAGCATGTAGATGAGCCCGATGAGCCACGATCCGACGATGCTGCCGACGACGGCGATGGGTGCGAGCCACTCGGCGCGCACAGCTTCCTCGGCGACTTGTGCGGCGGTCTCGCATCCCTCGAGCGTGTAGACGGCTTGCAGGAAACCGAGCAGCACGACGAAGCCCTTGTTCTGCCAGCCCGTGAAGCTGCAGTGTATGTCAGTACCCGCTAGAGATATGCGAACAAACCCACTTTTCAAGATCAGTAAAGACGAAAGTTGCAGTGTTCTGCGTTACAAAAAATCAGGTGGTTATCTGCAAGAAATACGAGCCCCCGCGGACCTTGACAGGAGCCTTGACGAGTAGCGTGATTACCTGCAGACTATCATTAGACGGGTTAAACTTTTTTTAAAAAACTTGAAACACACCAAAACGAAGGTGCCGCCAAGCGTCCACCAGACGTTGAAGCTGCTCATGCGGCCGATGCCCTTGGTCCCGATGGTATTCATGATACCCGACGCGATATTCACACCCCACGCAATGGCAGCAATTTGCACGCGCGTCAAGATGCGGCCTGTGCCCACCTCCGCGAGGGAAGCGAGATAGAGTGCGACGCTGGTGGTGCGGCGTTAGTGTTCACTCGTTGCTGCGCGGAACAAGAAAATAAGCACCTGAGATTTCCTGAGGTACCGGTGAAGACCATGGCAATGGTGTACAGCCAGCCGGTGCCAACTGCGCTTGTTACTTGGGATCAACGCGAGATAACTTCACATACAGCCGAGGAATGGAACATCTGGCTTCATCTTGCAGACCCAGAAGTAGAGGCCGCCCATAGTTGGGTAGGCGCTACATATTTCGGCCAAGGACAGTGCGATGAACAGCATGAATATGCTGACTATCTGAGAACAAATCAGTACGACATGTGGAGCAAATGAAGCGTGCATATACATTCCAGCCCCAAAACAGTCCTGTGCACGGTGAGCTTGGTCTATACACGACGCGGTGTACTCACCGACTGGACCACCTGAGAAGAGACCCGTCTGGAACGCGCTGGACATCCCAGTGAGGATTCCTATCGCACAGAAGGAGATCCCCAGCACCCCGAAAAGAGACATCTCCCGTCTGAACTCTGGTTTGTAACCGAGTTCCAGCAACCGCTGGTCAGATTCTACCGCCGAGTCTGTAGCCAGAGCGCTGGGTACATCTTGAGAGGTCATGGTGGCAAAACGAAAGGGTACGTTTCTGAAGAAGGAAGGTCTAAAAACGGCATGATGCGGATTGAATTCGAATGGAAGGCTTTCGAAGGCCGAAATCATAGAAGCAAGATGTATATGCAGAAGCCGGCCCGCGTTACTATCGCGAATCACTGATAGTACATGGCCCGAGCGCGTACAGGCGCGTACCGGTACGCGCTGCATGAGGCTGCATGGCGGTATAGTTTAGGAGAAAGAGTGTGTGACCTAGCTGCCACATGTCACACCCAGGCCTCGGCCGACGAAGACCGACTCTCTTTCCTTCAAGTATCTCATCATGTTCTGACAGAAACTTGAAAATTGCTGTGTCTATCCCTCCGAATTCCTCAAATACAACGCATTATGGTGCGGAAAACGTGTTGACCCAGTCTATGAGGCTCCCAATGCCCTTGAGCCTCGAGTCAAGAACTTGCAAGTCAACGTCGACGGGCCTCAGACGATTATTTAAGGATCAAAATAGTCCAGAATCGAGGTGTGTTCGCGTATGTGGCATCCTCCTAGTCTTATGAGAGATGGACACTGACTTTCGACAAGACAGGTCAAGACCAATCGAGATTAATGCGAGTCAGTGTCGTGCTGCGTGCGACACAGCATGCCTAATGCTGTACTTGTACCTGATCGCTCGTAATATAAAAGCGAAAGGGTTGCACGTCTGGTGGCTCCTCATCTTTCCCAATGACCACAGACCACCCCCCTGCCTTCGAGCCCGCGAGCACAATTGAGCTGCAGTCTCTGCGGACAGCAAGATCACCGGCGTCAGCCTGTACTCCAGTCGCGCAGAAATCACCCGGGTCTTCAAATTCACTGTCAAATCTGGCCATAATCAGGTAAATATTACAGGGCTGCCGGACGTATTGGAGGCGGAGTCACTTCGGTGAGTACAGAACCTCCGCTGCATTCGTTGTTCTCTGATGTTCATATTTTTGACAGAGTCGAAGGCCGCGGTGCAGCGACGATTCACGACGTTACGGTGGCTGCTGCGAAAGGGGTTCACCTACCCACGACCTCTGGCGAGCTTACTGCCTCGCTGAGCAAGAAGGATAAGATCTCCAACGCCCTGTCGCGATGCAAAAAGTCCATCGCTTCCCTCGAGCAATACTTGAAGTCCTTAACCGTCGAGCACCTCGACGTATCGAAACTGGAAAGCGTGATGCAGCACTACGAGTCCACTGGCGAAAAGCTGGACGCCAGAGAAGCCGATCTCGTTGAGCAGCTGCGCACAATTGACGCTGAAATTGAGGTCGAGCGGAAGCGCATCGCGGTTCCGCACGAGAACGACAAGTTGCGCGTAAAGGCTGCTATCGGGGTCTTTGCTCAGAAAGCTGGGGACGTAGAGATTGCCTTGATCTACGGTGCGTTCTATACACAACGGATTCACGGAGATTTTGAATTCCAATTATTTACAGCGGTACCTCGGGCCACCTGGAAAGCCTTTTACGACATTCGAGTGGAGATGAGCACCAAGGACGACCCCATAACACTTATCTACAAGGCAGCGATCACTCAGGACACCGGAGAGGCAAGTTTTCTCATTTCGAATGAATATTCTATGTTTATGACGAGTTGTAATTTCAAGTCCTGGCAAGACGTGCCTCTGATTCTCGAAACCTCCACGCCAACGTTCGGGCTGGGGATTCCACAGCTGTCGCCGTGGAACCTGGACGTCTTGCGGTACACCAACTACAACCGCAAGAAGTCGAGCAACGGCCCGGGGATGGCTCTCCAGCCGACGTCGAAGGTTGCCCCCTCTCGAGACAGAGACCGCGAACAGCGCAAAGAGCGGCGGCGTCGATCCCGTTCCGTCAGCTCATCGGAAGGCGGGGATCCGATGCAGTTCGGCGGCGCGTCTGTGACCTCCAAGGGAAATATCAGCGCGACCTTCAGCGTACCTGGCCTGGTGTCCATCCCCAGCGACGGCGAGGCGCACAACTTCACCATTGTGGAACTCAGTCTCAAGGCCGCGATGTCCTGGATATGCGTGCCGAAAGTGGATCCGAAGACGCACATTAATGTGAGTCCCCGCCCGTTAAAGTGCGATTTCTTGAGCTGACGTTGCGCAGGCCAGAATCACTAATGCCTCGGAGTATACGCTGTTGAGCGGTACCGCCAGCGTCTACGTCGACGGAAGTTTCATCTCGCGCTCGGAAGTGCCCCCTGTGAGCCCCAAAGAAAGTTTCGACTGTCCTCTCGGGTGCGGAAATACATATTTTAAAAAGAAATCCTTGCAACTGACTTGACCTTTAGCGTCGACCCGTCGATCCGCATCACCTACCACCCGGTGATCAAGAAACAGTCGCAGTCGGGCTTCTACACCAAGAGCGCCAACTACGTCTTCTCGCAGCGCATCACAATATTCAACACCAAAAGCATCAACGTCGAGCGCCTCAAGCTCATCGACCAGATCCCAATCTCACAGAATGACCAGATCGAAGTCAAGCTCACGAGCCCGGCGTTAACCGTCCCCTCTCCTTCGCAGGCGGGGGCGACTGGAAGCAGCCTGATCAGTAAGACGGCGCCGAAAAACGCTAAGTTGGAGCCGCAGAGGGTGAGCGTCGCGCGGGGCGTCGCCGCGCAGTGGGACGGCGTAGATGAGCCAGACTGCGAGGTGGAGGCACTGGGTTTGGACCGGAAGCTGAACTGGATCTGCGTGGTGCCGTCCCAGGGGAAGATCAACCTTGCGTTGGAATGGGAGGTCACTGTTTCGCCGGCTAATGCGTTGGTATTTGGCTTATGATGTTTTATGTGCTATAATCCATGCATAAATTCGTTCACATTCCTACACTGTCAGACGCTATCTCGAACTGGATGTAACCGTGGCTAGTTCCAGACTGCTTGTTGTCGAAGCCAACACCTGAAATGAGGAAGACGCTCCGCCACGCTCGGGTTCTTTCCGGCATATCATGCATTACTACCGATTATCGTGGTCCCCAGATGAGCTATTCCCCTTGCCTCTTCAACGTTCTAATTTCGTTTCATAGTAGGAGCAGGATCCGTTGACCACGCCGTGTCCGATGAAAACTGTGGGAAGCAATATCACTTCTTTAGTACCGTGGAACCTCGAACCTTGGCTATCGTTTTTAGACGGAAAGTTCATTTTGTTCGCGGATATGATAATTGGGGGCTGGTTACAGATCCTCAAACCCACGCTGGAAGAGTGGAAGGCGGTTCGGACGTGGGACCATAGTCGCTGGGAGAGATTCATCCAAGCATTGGATAAATATGCAAATGTCAAGGAGTCGAAATGTGCTATGGTTCAAAAGGTCTATATATTTTCTGTTTGTACCACAAAGGCGACGATCTTTTTAATGGCGATTGAACTAGCGAAGAAATCGTAACTTTTCAAGTGACCGTACAGCCCAGACGCAGTTGTTTTTCGGAGCTTGTGTAAACTGTGCCCGAACATGGACAAATTCGTCCAGATTCCTACAATATTTCAACTTGAACTGAACGTAACTTTTCCGAAATTTGCTGAACAAATACAACAGCCATGTCGAATTGGCGGCGTCTGTTACTACAGTCCCACAATTTGGGCACTAGCAGGGGAAACTGTGACCTCCCACTCCAGCGCAAGATTGACCTTGCCTTGCGCCGGCACGGTGCACACCCAGTTCAACTTGTGGTCAAGACCCAGTGACGCTGCATCGTGTCCAGGGTCGTCTACCCCGTCCCACTGCGCCACGACCCCTTTCCCAACATCTAGGGCTTGCGGCCCTTTGGAACCGCCCTTTGGCAGCTTGCTGGTCACACCACTCCCCAGTTCCGACGGGAGCGAGAGGGCGGGGCTCACAAGCTTGACCTCAATCTGCTCGTTCTGCGAGATCGGGATCTGGTCGACGATCTTGAGGCGCTCGACGGCGACACTCTTCATGTTGGACACCGTGATGCGTTGGGAGAAGATGTGCTTCGCTGTCTTGTTGTAAAATCCCGACTTCGAGAGCTTTTTGACGACAGGATGGTACGTGATTCGGATGGAGGGATCCAGGCTGGTGAGCCGGAAATCAGTACGTGCTCTAGGCAATGTAGGTACTAATGAACTTACCCAAGAGGGCAATTGAAGCTCTCCTGCGGACTAACGGCGGGAACGGTGGACCGCGAAATGAAGCTTCCGTCCACGTAGATGCTCGCCATGCCCTCCAACAGCGCGTATTCCGACGCATTGGTGATGTGTGCCTACATATGCTGGGTATTAAAGGTGGCTGTAAGTAAGGAAATACCAGGTGCGTACATTCAAATGGGTCTTGGTGTCGACCTTGGGCACGCACAGCCAGGACATCTCCGCCTGGAGACTGAGCTCCACGATGGTGAAGTTGTGCACATCACCATCACTAGGGACGGACACTACACCCGGAACGCGAAATGTTGCGCTCACATTGCCTTTCGAGATCACCGGCGAGCTCCAGGCCGGCACAATGATGGGCTCCATGCTATCCGCTCTTCCCCTGCGAGAGCGAAAGCTGGAACTAGAACGGGAGCGGCGAGACCATCGCGATGGTTGGGCAATAATTTGCGGTGCCCCCATCTGCATCTGTGCTCTCGAATGCACTACCGGAGGGGGCTGATATATTTGCAGATTCCACGGAGACAGACTCGGAACTCCAACCCCGAAAGTCGGAGTAGAGGTTTCCAACCGGAGTGGAACGTCGTCCCAAGGCTTGCAAACATTTTAGCGGCGGCATTGACAGACGCAGAACTAGGTATACGCACCTCTCCCGAGTTCTGTCTCACAGCTGCCTTGTAAACGAGTTTAATCGGGTTCTTCTTCGTGTCCATGTCGACACGAATATCGTATACGGCCGTCCAGGTTGCAAAGGGCACGGCTGTATCAATATGAGCCCCAGAAGAAAGAAGTCTGAAGTATAAACGCACCGTAAACCAAGACGATTTCAACATTTCCTTCTTTCTGCGCAAAGACACCGATGGCCGCCGTGATGCGTAACCGGTTATTCTCGTGGGGAAGGGCAATCGCGGCGCGTTCAATCCCAATCTCGGCGTCGAGGGCTCGTAGCTCTTCAGTCAATTCCGTCTTTTTTGCGTTGAGGCGCTCGCCTGTGGACTCGTATTTCTCCAGCACGTTCTCGAGCTTCGATACTTCGAGATGCTGAACAGTGAGGGAGCCCATATATTGTTCAAGAGCCGACAGTGACTTCTCGCACCGCATGAGCGCGTGGGTTTTCGTTTCCCGCCGTTTCAATAGATCACTCAGCCGAGGGGAAGACCTCGACACGCGTTCCCCCTTGGCCATAGACACGGTCACATCGTGGATCGTCGCCGCGCCACGTCCCTCAACACTGTATGAATGCATACATCAACATTCAAAGGAAAATCCTGGTCGGGGCAGACAAATGCACGCACCGTAGCGACTCCGACTCCAGAGAGTCCGGTAGCCCCGAGATAGTCACCTGGTTCTGACCAGTTTTGACCGCGAATTTGTATAGCCGAGTGATCTCAGCGCGCGTCGAGTAGAGGCTGATGTCTACAATCTTGCTATCCTGCAGAGACTGCAGTTCGATTTTGGTCGGTTTGAAGGGAGGAGGATATTCTGTGGTCATGGTGGGAGAGATGAGAGAAGAGTGTAAATAGACGCTCGGCCTGACGAACTTACGGCAGCCATCCATACAGCTTTGTGATTAAAAAGGAAGCGCATCCGACTTGTATCTCCGGGCGTTTCTGGGGAGGACAGAATTCGGAGCTGATTGAGATACAGTTTCAACCATTCATGATCACGAGCGATGGTGAGTCGTTTTCATCCTCGGACACCACTCCGTCCCTGCTTAGTCCGTCAGCTTGAGACCCTGAGCGGGAATGATTGCCGCCCATTCCACCCACACGCTCTTCGCGATAGTGTGCCTAACACAGCGCCTGAGGCTGGAGATCATGGTGGGAGGAAGAAAGAGGCGAGACGCGTGACGTCACGCGTCGACGACGCGTCAATAACTATAAACATCCTTCGTTTTCGACTAAAAATATTGACAAAACCGAAGTCTTGTTACATTTTCCATCTCCGACTCAGTAGAATACCATTCTGGCTTTCCCAGCTTCTTTCCATCTGCGGCCTGCGATCTACTTCATTTGCCTACGATCTACTTATCAGCACCACGTCACCTACTTCTTGTGCCAGGCTCCAGCATGCGAGTCCAATCAGTACAAGCTGGATGGTTCATGAGCGCAATTCGGCAGTACTTGACGAAACAGAGAACAGGAAAAAAGCAAAAATTTACCTGTTCAGAGGCCCGATCCCTCTTGAGGGGGTGTCTCAAGAGTGGACGAGCGGACAGTGACAAGTCACCCGGCAGAGCCCGACCGAACGTGTGAGGTGTTAGCCGCTAGACCATTGCACCCTGAAATGCCTCCAGAGCTAGGTTATGTACTGGCGGATTTCGGACACCCTTCCATCTGCCTCCAGAGCGCATTCCTGTTGACCGCAGTCGATTACTTCAGAAAAATTACATCGCTTATCCAGCCAAGCATTCATGATACTACCAAAAAAACTAATAGCTTCGAGGAGAACTCATGCCATGCTCCCACAACAGAAAGCGAAAGTCTTCTTTCGGCCGGTCTATAGATTGTTCTCACTACTTCTCAACCCACGCCTACCAACGTCGCGATCGATGATCAATCTGCGATTAAATGCACAGATAACCCAATGTTCCATGGTCGTTCAAAGCACATCGACATTCGCCCCAGTTTATCTGCCACCAGTTTATCTGCGAGCGATTGATCTCTGGCAGATCAGGGTACTTAATACACTGTGCAAGCGAGGAGACACTAACTTGGTTGACATGCGCAAGCAGCCGCGGCCCAAGTTCGCTGCGTACCAAAATCTTCGGATCGGTCGTGGCGTCGAGAGAGGGGGGGGGGGGGGGTGTTGTGGGAAGCAAATTGTCAGGCAAAGGCGACGGGAAATCAACCATTGACAGTCACGGGAAAAGAATACCGCAAGACGCGATGTAGATTGGGGATTGGAGAGAAACAGTCTATTTTCTTTTTCCAAGAATGATCACAAAGCAGGATAGAGTAGGTTTCTTCACGGACTGAGCCTCAGGCTTGGGCAAAACGTCTTTGCAAGTCAATCCACGTCCTCTGCGGGCAGAGGTTCATCCATCGGTACTGCGTGGCCGAGTCTTTCGGCGCTGTATCGGCGAGGCATTCGGTACTGTGTTCAGTGCTACTGCAAGCCACGCTATACAGAGAGTCTCAGCTCCCTCGGTGCCTTCCCCGCGCCGACCTCCGCCCTTCCCCTGTTTGCCTCCAGCGCCGCTGTAATGGAACTTCATCCTCTGGTCCGTGAGCAGGAACGTCGGTCGACAAGAAATTGGATAAAAGGAAAAGATTATTCGCGGAGCTGATGTATCAATTAGTCTACGAGCCAAGAAAAAACAAATGGAGAACCAGAAAGAAAATGGAGGACCAGAAAACTAGATGAAGCGAATGGATTTGATCGCCGGGAACGCTTCTCGATACTGGGTCTCCTCCAGTCGCGGTTCGTCGACGCGGAGCTCTTCCAACTCACACCGCGACCTCGCAAAGAAGGCCTTGAGGGCACCGACCGGGTCCCTCGTGAGACAAGGCTCACAGACCCGCAGCTTGCGCAGCGCGGGGACGGCGATGTTATCGAGCACCTTCGAGAGCTCGACGTCGTCCGAGTCCGTGACAAACAGGACGAGAGTGCGGAGGTCGGGGAGCGCAGCGGGCTCTGCGAGCCGGAGGTAGGGCTGCGTGGAGCTGCAGACGGTTATCGTGCAGTAGACGAGGCGCGTCGTCTCGCTCAGGATCTCCGTGCACTCGTGCTCGTAGAGGCAGAGCGCCTCGAGGTGGGTGAGCTGGGCCCACGGGAGGCGCATGACGGAGGAGAGGAAGCAGTCGGTGAGGACCACGTCTCTCAGGCGCGGGGCGCGGTCGAAGAGAATCAGCTCGGGCCCGTCGTCCATCGGGAGGTTGCTCGGCCCGAATTTTAATCGGCGGAGCAGTGGCGTGTCGCCTAATATTTGAGGGAGATGGTGAAGATGGTGGGAATACATGACGATCTCGACCTCTTCCCATCGCTCGCAGTGTTTGACGGCGAGGTCGAGAAGTTCCCGGAATGAGTCCATAATACTCAGGGAGAGGGGACAGGCTTTTGAGAGCGCTAGCCATGTTTTTACGAGCTCGAGATGCTCTACGTGCCTGTCGTGTATTGCGACGGCGCTTCAAAGAGTCGGCGTGGCAAATGCAATCTGCCGCCATTGTTGGCATATTTGACATAAAAAGAGAGGCGATCCGGGTCCAGCCAGAGGCGTACGTTCGGGGTAACTCGGCAGGAAGTGAATGAAAATTTCTGCCACGATTTCGGGGGGTAAAGTGAGGATGGGGGAGTGACACTCCGACTGGGATGGAACGCTCAATCGAAGTGATGAGATTTGTGAGGCCAAATCTTCTTCCGGTGGAGAGATCTCGTTCATATTTCTCTGCAGTTGACGTGTTATCGCACCCGAGGGTCTGGAAAGTGGGGCACGCACCACAATCCGGATCCTCTCTGAAATTCTCGAGTCGCTAGTAAATTAGAACACCCGGATTCTGACTGTAAATGCCCGAGAAACAGACAATGCGAGGCTCAGCAGAGGAGAGAGCGGCGGTACAGTGACATACAACTTGAAATCACTCGGCTCGGACTCTCGGCCCGATCATTAAAGCGGTGTTTTTGTTGCAATTTCCAACTTGTTCGCTTTCCACTGACTTGGACAAGGCGCCCCTCCCACTGTAACACTAACGACGCCTCTCACTCATTGCTACCTCAATCCATTACACACTCTCGCTATATATCTCTACCCCACCACGCCCTCCGCATGCCGTGCCTCCCACAACCTGCTACCTCCCGCATCGCCGCACACGGCGCAGTCATGCCCTTCCCGTCCGCACTGCGTCCCGTGCCCGCCTACACGCCGCGTTCCCCGTGCCGCGCACCCAGAAGCGCCGCCCTATTCGCCGTGGCTTGTGTGTGTGCTGCTCACAAAGGGGAGTTCCTTCCCGGGTCGATGGATCTCGGACCGCAGCGGGGACTGGGAGCGCGTGCACAGCGCACCGGCGTCTGCACCTTGAAGTGTCGGGCGCTGAACTCGTCGTCACCCCCGTCCACATCCCTGTCCACCGAGCCGCGCGTCGTTCGCTCGCGCATCAAGTCGATTCGGCGGCGGACATCGCAGGGAGCGCTGAGCGCTGGATCGAATCGCGCCGACACCGTTCGCAATGGGTCGCGGCTGCATCCTTCGCGTCCAGTCGCGCTGCTGCACCGGTCGCATCCCCGTCGTTCGTTTGTGTCGCATTGCACCTAGCCGCCGTGCGCGCCGAATCGAATCCAATTAGCGGGGCCATGGACTCAAATCGAGATCTGCGAACGAGTGAGTAAGAACGCACTTTTAGTAGCAGAATCAACGCGTATAACTCACCGAAGTCCCAGCAGATTCCGGGGAGCGGGCGACGCAATCGGTGCCGCTGTGTCGTTGGGGTTGAATGTGTCGATTGGCGGGCAGGTTTTTCATCGAGGGGGAGTTGGAGATTCGCGCACACCATCCGCTGTTGCGCACCCAGACACGCCGGCGCATTCGCCGTGCGTTGTGCGTTCGCGGCTCACGCTGCGTGTGCGGCTCAACCCAGAGACGAGCGGCGGGCTCCAGCGCGCTGCTGCGGTCTCGAGTCGCACCAGCTGCCCCAATCCGGGTTACGGACTCGGACCGCCGCTTTGCGTGCGCGTCCCTCCCGGGGATTCCCTTCCAACGTCGATACAAGCGTCCTGCGCGCCGCTCCCGTGTCCAATCCCGCACCCGCTCCTGTCTACGCCGAGTCGCGCAGAAACTCCGAGTCGCGCAGAAACTCCGTCCCAGAGCGAGTTGCGCTTGGGTCGATTCGTGGCGACTTGTACGCGTCGTTCGCTCGCGCATCAAGTCGATCCGGCGGCGCACATAACCCTGCCGTTGGTGCCAACTCGTCGCAGGGAGCGGGGAGCGCTGTCCCGAATCGCGCCGGCGCCGTTCGCGACGAGTCGCGGCTCCATCCAGGTCCCTCCCGCCAAGTCGCGCCGCTGCATCGTTCCTTCGCGCCGACTTGCACCGAGCCGCATTCCCGTTTGCGCCAAATTGGCGGGCCCGTGGAATCAAGGCGAGACCTGCGAACGAGTGAGTCAAAACGCGCATTTACAACCAGAATCAACGCGTAAAACTCACCTAATTCCAGCAGCTTGGAGGCGAGCGAGGAACGCCGTTGCAAGTCGGTTCGTGGGGGTTGGTCGCGCCGATTGTGAACTCGTCTTGCGAGGCAAATTCACGGCGGTTGGGGCCAGTATTGTATCGCGTCGATTCGGAGATGAGAACCGCGTTGATTCGGAGATGGGAATCGCGTCGACTGGCGGGCGGGGAGAAGGAATCGCGTCGAGTCGAGTCGAGTGAGTGAGTGAAGACCTGCGGATATGAGCGAAGACCCGCGCATAGATGACATGGTCAGCAGGGAATAGCAGAACGCGAATATGGATTCGTTTCACCTGGATCTGCGAGTGCGAGCCGCCGTTGAGTCCAACTCCTCGCGAGCCGCCGTTGTTGAGGAGTTGGAAGTAAAGCAATTAAGCAGATGCATCCAATAAGAATGCAATGCAACTCCAAGATAAAATGCGTAGATTTGGGAGCAAGGAGATGAATGAGAGTGTATGTAGTGAGGAGCACCACCAGCTTGCGAAGAAATTGAAGCAAGGTGAAACTTGCTGAAGAAACAGACCGAAGTGATCTGACACTGAGCATGAAGCAGAGCGGGAAATAGAGAGATCGAGGTTTGACTGAGTCCGCATGAAGAGGTGTACACTGTGTCCGAATGAAGTGCGAAGCAAACGACTCCGAATCCCAGTGAATGGAATCATCATGCAAATGAAAAAGGCGAGATTCAACTGGTGAAAGACACGAAGTTCAACAATGCGAACTATCAGAGCACGGACCAGAACGGAACAGGGAAAATAAACCAAATCAGAGACTTCATGAAACATACCATAACAATGGAAGAACGAAGGGGGGAAAAGGATGGAAAGATGGTGGGGGCTTACCGGCGCAACCTGAGGTCCCGGTATATATACCCCCAGCTTATCCGTGCATCCGCGCAGCCGAGCGGGCCAATCTCGCCGTGTGTGAATAAGCGGAAGGTGACGACAAAGCACTCACAGGAGATCCGGAGATCTGGGATGGTCGCTGGGTGCAAAAGTGGTGCCAGGACGAAATACGTGCTGGCACGCGACACGCTACCGCGCAGCCGCACATCAACGAGGGACGTGGAGATAGGAAGCAGGGAGTAATTTCGGAGCGCAGATGACCCGAGATCCTCAAGATTTCGGTAGCCGGATTTGGACTGATGTTCGAGTCTTGCGTTGATTTTTAAGTTTTGGATTGGGTCCCAGAACCCAATACGAGCACGTATAAATTGAGTTTAAAATAAGTGTATTCACCTGGGAGGCCGAAATTTAGGGAAGAGACACAGGGGAGGTATAGGGAGGGGTTGCGGCGGAGGACGGAATGCGAAAATATTTGTCAGTACGTGAAAACGTGCGAGCGAAACCCACGCACCGCGTGGAATATCCAAGATGTCACTTCCATCAAGTTACCGTCACCAAATACACCCGAAGTCCGCTGGCACCTGTTGTATGTGCGAATGTCGTTTTTTCGCCAAAGCGGAAATCTGAGCGTGCCCATGGCGCTTGATGCTCAAAGGCTCCACAGGCACAAAGGATAAATAAAAGGATAATTTCCTGTCAAGGAATTTTGGGTAGCGGAAGGACGGAGGGGTAGAAATAGCCGAGACAAGGTTAAAGCGCACCAAGTCGATGCCGACCGCATTTCCGCGTGATTCGCCCCAGAAATAGCTCCGTGAGATGTCCGTTTCCAATGAAACAAGATCCGCATCACATAACGTGATGGATTGTCGGCAAAAATCTTCTGGACCCCATTTTTCGGAAAGTGCGTGGAAACACATTTCCCGGCGGTCCGTCGTCCCTGAGGCGTTGATACGCGCCGGATGGGACCGTCCGGGTCCAGTATTGAGGTGGTAAGGTTTTCAGAGGGAGGGATGGAGAGGGAGGGCAGGGAGAGTCAACGGACATGAGGATCAAGAGCAAGTTTGGGCGCCTTCCTTATACGGCTGAGAGGAGTTAGTGAAATTTGCGTTTGTTTGACGCTGGCGTCATCGGCTCTTTCTCGTCGATTTCCATGTCAAGAACGAGAATTTCCGGCCGTGTTACCTCTCGGCAAGCCTGCGCCGGCTCCCTGGTACCTCGGCTGCAACGCTACTCATTTCCAGTGGTCCCACACGCTCTTCCGCCGGCGAATTTCCTGCCAAGATAAGTATTTCGCGCTCGGTCGGAAATTTCGATGGGGATAGATAAATTCGGCAGGGATTCTGCAGATTCTGCACACCGGTGTGCAATATGCCATCATTCTTGGGGTGTGTATTTCACTCCGTGACTTGATTGTTTCTCCTCGTATGTAGTGATCAAATTTTTCCCACCCGAATCAAACCCGAATGGGATTTTAATCTCGATGGGCCGAGATTTTTGAGCCACTGGCATCTTTCCTGCCAGCCCCGAGGTGCGGCCTCGGCACCTGCCGGTAGCGCACATTAGCGCACATCCGGGTGAGATTTTTACGTGACTGAATTCAAGTCAAATGTTGAACTTGGAGTTCAATTTTTGAACTTGAGCTTGAAGTTTTTTGTTAGCAGATTATAGCAGGTTCGGCGTATTTTTATCGCAGGAATCCTACGAAGTGCATGACCTGCATTCATTTCTGAGTAAGTCAATTCCTATGGCGAGCGCAGGCGAGCACGAAGCGATGGCCGATCGTTTTCAGTCTATCTCGGCATATTTTCCAGATCATTCCGTTCGCGTATTTGGTTACCTAGGTACCCGGAAAGCCACGCTGCGCACGCATATTTCTTCCTTCCACGCCACCACCAGCTACTTCCTCTCCTTCCACTTTGCTGCCAGATATCCACCCCTTGAATCCTCTTCCGCAACACTGCACCTTTGTTCGTGTCAAACACACCGCGACTCGCATCTCGACGGCCTCTTTCTCACAAAAAAAACCGCCGGTGGCCAGCATTCCACCACAGATGCAATATGACGGTGCGTGGCGGTCGTTACTGCTTGCATTTTGATCCCTTCCTGACAACTTTCTTTCTATAGCTTTTGCCGCCGGAGGCGAACGTCCCGCTGGAGTCGCAATTCCACGAATTCCCTCCTCGCCCGTTCTTGCGATCTCGCGCACTGCAGGAGCCGCCGCGACAGCAATTCCACAGTGTATTGCTGTCCCGCAAGCAGGGTCAAATTTCAGGTGCGTAGTCATTACTGCTTGCATTTTGATGGCGTATTGACACCTTCTTTTGAGAATTTTTGCCGCCGGAGGCCAACGTCCCGCTGCACCTGCAATGCACCGTGTCTCCTGTCCGGTTAGTCGGCCCCCGCAGCCGCCGCGCCGCGGCGGCGACATCAATTCCTATATGTATCGACGTCCCGCGAGCGGGGTAAAAATTCAGGTGCGTACCTGTTTTTGAGTTCCATTTTGACGGCATCTTGACTGCTGTTCCCCAGAGAAAAGCCGCTGGAGGCCAACACTCGCAATTCGCCGGATTCCCCCCGCGCGCCCACTTCCATGTTCTCCTGCCGTGGGAGCCGCCGCGCAGCGGCGGGCACGTCGATTACTATATGTATCGACGCCCCGCGAACGAGGTCGTATTTCCGGTGCGTATACATTTTCCATTTGCATTTTGATCGCAGCTTGACGGCTTTTTTCAGAAATTTTGCCGCCGGAGGCCAACATCCCCCTGGACTCGCAATTCACCGGAGGCCCCGCTCGCCCGCTTTTGCGTTCTCCCACTGCAGGAGCCGCCGCGCAGCGGCGGCGACGTCAATTACTATATGTATCGACGTCCCGCTAGCGGGGGTAAAAACTCAGGTGCTTACTCGTTTCAGGTCGCCTTTTGATGGCATCTTGACGTTTTTTTTTGAGACATTTTGCCGCCGGAGGCCAACGTCTTCCTGACGCCGCAATTCAGCGAATTGCCCCTCCTCCTTCCACGTTCTCCTACTGTGGGAGCCGCCGCCGCCATGCAGCAGCCTCATCAACTCTTATATATCCATGTCCCGCGAGGGGGGCAAATCTCGGTGCATATCTGTTTTGATTTCCATTTTTATGGCATCTTAACGGCTTTTTTCCAGACATTTTGCCGCCGGAGGCCAACCTCCCACCCTACGTGCAACAAGATGTCTCGCATGAATTAATTTAGCATCCAATCCAACCTTCAGCTAAGCTGCCGGGCACCTGCAGCAACGTCGATGACTATACGTATCGACTTCCTGCGAGCTGAGTTAAATTTCAGGTGCGCTCTCATTTCCGGTTACATTCTGATGCCCACATGACCGCTTTTTCCCAGAGAAAACGCCGCCGGAGGTCAACGAGCGGTTACACATTCAATGTGTCGTTTAATTTCGTGTGCTCCCGCTTCCGGTAACCCAACAGCGACATTGATGACTGTGTGTATCAGCGTCCCGCGAGCAGCCAGAGAAATACTGTATGTTCCCTTCGAAGTCAGATTTCCGCACTTTACTGATCCAATTATCGGTTCAGATCATTCCTGCGTTTGTGCACCAGCGGAGGATCGATTTTGTATTGCGGCGAGCATTCCAGGTATGCCTTTTCTAAGTTCAATCTGCAATACATGCCAAGTACGGCGTATTTCGC
Organism: Mycena crocata; assembly: GCA_029281795.1. Classification (NCBI taxonomy): domain Eukaryota; kingdom Fungi; phylum Basidiomycota; class Agaricomycetes; order Agaricales; family Mycenaceae; genus Mycena; species Mycena crocata. The sequence goes on along the minus strand of JARJCP010000049.1, from coordinate 23,860 downwards.
ACCCTCTGACCTCAACCGAACAATCAATGTCTGCGTTTCCATCCGGATAACCTCAACGTCAAATTCTCCGCTCAATTTTGTCTCCCGCGGTCGAAGAAACAGCATTTAATGAACCTCTCGGGGATTTCGGTCGACATGTTTTCAGTGTGTTACAGAAACCCGTATGTACTTAGGCCGAGGATTTCTGAGCCAGTGGCAGTAGGATTGAATACCGAATCAGTAGTCGGTACTAGAGTGCAAGGTGTATTATTAGCCAAGTCCCAAAATAATCACAAAACCTTTGTGACCCTCTTATCATTCAATACAAACTTTCCTTACCATGAATACAACCTTTGGAACCCTCCTTGCGCCCGTTCAATTCAGGGCCGGTCTGTTACTTATGGGGTAAGAGGGACCTATGAACTTTTTTCTTCTGTCGGCACTTCCCGGGTTGAAAAACAACTCTGAACAAATTTCGAAATATTAGCACGTCTGCGCGTTCCAAAAGAGTTAGGGCTGACGTTGTTGCTTCTCCGAATTCCGTTCTGTGAAGAGCGAGGCAAGCCTTCGGAGGCGCTCGGCACGTTCAAACTCCGTCAAGAAGAAATTTTCAACTCCGCGATCATTTTTTTTGTCGACTACGATTTGTTTCTACCATGAAAACTCGACCTCGCAAACCACCTGAAAGGTTTTCCACCGACGGATTTCTGTTTTTCTTTACCTGAGCTGATCCGACGCATGCCGGCCGGGCGACAACACAGCAATCAGTCCAGTTCAACCACGTCATGCTTCCAACTCACAACGCGACGAGCTCAGGCTTGGGCGAAACGATTTTTGCAAGTCAATTCACCTCTTCTGCGGGCAGAGGTTCATCGATCGGTGTAGTACCGCAATCCCTCCTATACAGACAGTCTCAGCTCCCTCGGTACCTTCCCCGGCCTCCACCCTTCCCCGTTTTGCCTCCAGCGCCGCTACATGGAACTTCGTCCTGGTCCGTGAGCAGGAACGTCGGTCGGCAAGAAATTGGATAAAAGGAAAAGATTCGTGGTGATTCGCGGAGCTGATGTATCAATTAGTCTACGAGCCAAGAAAAAGAAAATGGAGAACCAGAAAGAAAATGGAGGACCAGAAAACTAGATGAAGCGAATGGATTTGATCGCCGGGAACGCTTCTCGATACTGGGCCTCCTCCAGTCGCGGTTCGTCGACGCGGAGCTCTTCCAACTCACACCGCGACCTCGCAAAGAAGGCCTTGAGGGCACCGAGCGGATCCCTCGTGAGACAAGGCTCACAGACCCGCAGCTTGCGCAGCGCGGGGACGGCGATGTTATCGAGCACCTTCGAGAGCTCGACGTCGTCCGATGGAGTGTACCTCCGTCTCGCTGGGAGGACCCTCGAGCCAAGTCGGCCAAAGCTATAGATACGGCGCTGGCTAAGACACAAGCTGACCTAATCTAGCTACAAATGGGCCTAAATACCGTGCAGCGCCACCTGGTGTGGGCAAAGCCCACTACCACATGCGCCCCCCTCCACAATGGCGACGTCCCCGTCGCCACGAACCAAGAAAACTCGTCAAGAAAAAAATCAACTCGGCGGAACCCATCCCAAAGCCGTGAGCGCCCGACGGAGCTCACGAAGGCGCGGATCGCGATCCCAATCAAGAGCATCGTGAGTCGCAGAGGGCGGAGGACATGGAAAGGATGGCGGAACAGCAGGGGGTTGATCATACGCAACGGGGTCGGGTTTTTCGGATCGCGAGTCATAGATATGCAGGACAATCGTTTTGTGATGGGCTTGATGCATGGTCCTGGTGGATTGACGAGAACGTGTTGTTCGCGATGAGCGACGATGCCGACGCTGCAAGCTTTTGAATGGATGTGAGGTCTCGCTGCGCAGAGCAGAGAAGTCGCGCAGGGGAATATTCGATGGTGGTGTGGACGGAGGCTCGGGGCAAGTCGCGGAAGCGTCGCGTTGAAGCGATGGTGCAGAGGGTGAAGAATGGACGATGTAACATGGAGAAGGGTCGCGTGCGGGAGATGGGGAGAATGTTCGGAGCACCGTGGAACCGCCGGCAAGAGACGCGAAGGGAAAAGAAGGAAACTGGGCGGGAATGGGCTGCGTATCCTTGACCCAATCGAGCGGCGGACCGAGAGCAGGCGTGTCTGTTTGTGTCGCAATGCTGGACAGACAGCGCGGGGATGGAGGAATGGGGGAGGGATTATCAAAAGATGTACGTGCCTCGTTCGACCGCTCGAAGTCTCGTGCAAGTGTCCATCCTACATCGTACCCCCAGATCCGCTCCTCCTCCAGCTCCCTCTTGTGACGAGTCTCCAGGAGCAACTACAACCGCAAGAAGTCGAGCAACGGCCCGGGGATGGCTCTCCAGCCGACGTCGAAGGTTGCCCCCTCTCGAGACAGAGACCGCGAACAGCGCAAAGAGCGGCGGCGTCGATCCCGTTCCGTCAGCTCATCGGAAGGCGGGGATCCGATGCAGTTCGGCGGCGCGTCTGTGACCTCCAAGGGAAATATCAGCGCGACCTTTAGCGTACCTGGCCTGGTGTCCATCCCCAGCGACGGCGAGGCGCACAACTTCACCATTGTGGAACTCAGTCTCAAGGCCGCGATGTCCTGGATATGCGTGCCAAAAGTGGATCCGAAGACGCACATCAATGTGAGTCCTCGCTCGTTATAGTGCGATGCCTTGAGCTGACGTTGCGCAGGCCAGAATCACTAATGCCTCGGAGTATACGCTGTTGAGCGGTACCGCCAGCGTCTACGTCGACGGAAGTTTCATCTCGCGCTCGGAAGTGCCCCCTGTGAGCCCCAAAGAAAGTTTCGACTGTCCTCTCGGGTGCGGAAATACACATTTCTAAAAAAATCCTTGCAACTGACTTGACGTTTAGCGTCGACCCGTCGATCCGCATCACCTACCACCCGGTGATCAAGAAACAGTCGCAGTCGGGCTTCTACACCAAGAGCGCCAACTACGTCTTCTCGCAGCGCATCACGATCTTCAACACCAAAGGCATCAATGTCGAGCGCCTCAAGCTCATCGACCAGATCCCGATCTCGCAGAACGACCAGATTGAAGTCAAGCTCACGAGCCCGGCGTTAACCATCCCCTCTCCTTCGCAGGCGGGGGCAACTGGAGGCAGCCTTATCAGCAAGACGGCGCCGAAAAACACCAAGCTGGAGCCGCAGAGGGTGAGCGTTGCGCGGGGCGTCGTGGCTCAGTGGGACGGCGTAGATGAGCCAGACTGCGAGGTGGAGGCGCTGGGATTGGACCGGAAGCTGAACTGGATCTGCGCGGTGCCGTCTCAGGGGAAGATCAACCTTGCGTTGGAATGGGAGGTCACTGTTTCGCCGGCTAATGCGTTGGTATTTGGCTTGTGATGTTTTATGTGCTATAATCCATGCATAAATTCGTTCACATTCCTACACTGTCAGACGCTATCTCGAACTGGATGTAACCGTGGCTAGTTCCAGACTGCTTATTGTCGAAGCCAACACCTGAAATGAGGAAGACGCTCCGCCACGCTCGGGTTCTTTCCGGCATATCATGCATTACTACCGATTATCGTGGTCCCCAGATGAGCTATTCTCCTTGCCTCTTCGATGCTTTAATTTCGTTTCATCGTAGGAGCAGGATCCGTTGACCACGCCGTGTCCGATGAAAACTGTGGGAAGCAATATCACTCCTTTGGTACCGTGGAACCTCGAACCTTGGCTATTGTTCCTAGACGGAAAGTTCATTTCGTACGCGGATATGATAGTCGGGGGCTGGTTACAAATCCTCAAACTCACGCTGGAAGAGTGGAAGGAGGTTCGGACGTGGGACAATAGTCGCTGGGAGAGATTCGTTCAAGCATTGGATAAATATGCAAATGTCAAGGAGTCGAAATGTGCTATGGTTCAAAAGGTCTATACATTTTCTGTTTGTACCACAAAGGCGACGATCTTTTTAATGGCGATTGAACTAGCGAAGAAATAGTAACTTTTCAAGTGACCGTACAGCCCAGACGCAGTTGTTTTTCGGAGCTTGTGTGAACTGTGCTCGAACATGGACAAATTCGTCCAGATTCCTACAATATTTCAACTTGAACTGAACGTAACCTTTCCGAAATTTGCTGAACAAATACAACAGCCATGTCGAATTGGCGGCGTCTGTTACTACAGTCCCACAATTTGGGCACTAGCAGGGGAAACTGTGACCTCCCACTCCAGCGCAAGATTGACCTTGCCTTGCGCCGGCACGGTGCACACCCAGTTCAACTTGTGGTCAAGACCCAGTGACGCTGCATCGTGTCCAGGGTCGTCTACCCCATCCCACTGCGCCACGACCCCTTTCCCAACATTTAGGGCTTGCGGCCCTTTGGAACCGCCCTTTGGCAGCTTGCTGGTCACACCACTCCCCAGTTCCGACGGGAGCGAGAGAGCGGGGCTCACAAGGTTGACCTCAATCTGCTCGTTCTGCGAGATCGGGATCTGGTCGACGATCTTGAGGCGCTCGACGGCGACACTCTTCATGTTGGACACCGTGATGCGTTGGGAGAAGATGTGCTTCGCTGTCTTGTTGTAAAATCCCGACTTCGAGAGCTTTTTGACGACAGGATGGTACGTGATTCGGATGGAGGGATCCAGGCTGGTGAGCCGGAAATCAGTACGTGCTCTAGGCAATGTAGGTACTAATGAACTTACCCAAGAGGGCAATTGAAGCTCTCCTGCGGACTAACGGCGGGAACGGTGGACCGCGAAATGAAGCTTCCGTCCACGTAGATGCTCGCCATGCCCTCCAACAGCGCGTATTCCGACGCATTGGTGATGTGTGCCTACATATGCTGGGTATTAAAGGTGGCTGTAAGTAAGGAAATACCAGGTGCGTACATTCAAATGGGTCTTGGTGTCGACCTTGGGCACGCACAGCCAGGACATCTCCGCCTGGAGACTGAGCTCCACGATGGTGAAGTTGTGCACATCACCATCACTAGGGACGGACACTACACCCGGAACGCGAAATGTTGCGCTCACATTGCCTTTCGAGATCACCGGCGAGCTCCAGGCCGGCACAATGATGGGCTCCATGCTATCCGCTCTTCCCCTGCGAGAGCGAAAGCTGGAACTAGAACGGGAGCGGCGAGACCATCGCGATGGTTGGGCAATAATTTGCGGTGCCCCCATCTGCATCTGTGCTCTCGAATGCACTACCGGAGGGGGCTGATATATTTGCAGATTCCACGGAGACAGACTCGGAACTCCAACCCCGAAAGTCGGAGTAGAGGTTTCCAACCGGAGTTGAACGTCGTCCCAAGGCTTGCAAACATTTTAGCGGCGGCATTAACAGACGCAGAACTAGGTATACGCACCTCTCCCGAGTTCTGTCTCACAGCTGCCTTGTAAACGAGTTTAATCGGGTTCTTCTTCGTGTCCATGTCGACACGAATATCGTATACGGCCGTCCAGGTTGCAAAGGGCACGGCTGTATCAATATGAGCCCCAGAAGAAAGCAGTCTGAAGTATAAACGCACCGTAAACCAAGACGATTTCAACATTTCCCTCTTTCTGCGCAAAGACACCGATGGCCGCCGTGGTGCGTAACCGGTCATTCTCGTGGGGAAGTGCAATCGCGGCGCGTTCAATCCCAATCTCGGCGTCGAGGGCTCGCAGCTCTTCCGTCAATTCCGCCTTTTTTGCGTCGAGGCGCTCGCCTGTGGACTCATATTTCTCCAGCACGTCCTCGAGCTTCGATACTTCGAGATGCTGAACAGTGAGCGAGCCCATATATTGTTCAAGAGCCGACAGTGACTTCTCGCACCGCATGAGCGCGTGGGTTTTCGTTTCCCGCCGTTTCAATAGATCACTCAGCCGAGGGGAAGACCTCGACACGCGTTCCCCCTTGGCCATAGACACGGTCACATCGTGGATCGTCGCCGCGCCACGTCCCTCAACACTGTATGAATGCATACATCAACATTCAAAGGAAAATCCTGGTCGGGGCAGACAAATGCACGCACCGTAGCGACTCCGACTCTAGAGAGTCCGGTAGCCCCGAGATAGTCACCTGGTTCTGACCAGTTTTGACCGCGAATTTGTATAGCCGAGTGATCTCAGCGCGCGTCGAGTAGAGGCTGATGCCTACAATCTTGCTATCCTGCAGAGACTGCAGTTCGATTTTGGTTGGCTTGGAAGGAGGAGGGTGATCTGTGGTCATGGTGGGAGAAATGAGAGAAGAGTGTAAATAGACGCTCGGCCTGACGAACTTACGGCAGCCATCCATACAGCTTTGTAATTAAAAAGGAAGCGCATCCGAGTTATATCTCCGGGCGTTTCTGGGGAGGACAGAATTTGGACAGAATTCGGAGCTGATTGAAATATAGTTTCAACCATTCATGATCACGAGCGATGGTGAGTCGTTTTCGTCCTCGGACGCCACTCCGTCCCTGCTTAGTCCGTCAGCTTGAGACCCTGAGCGGGAAAAATTGCCGCCCATTCCACCCACACTCTCTTCGCGATAGTGTGCCTAACACAGCGCCTGAGGCTGGAGATCATGGTGGCAGGAAGAAAGAGGCGAGACGCGTGACGTCACGCGTCGACGACGCGTCAATAACTATAAACATCCTTCGTTTTCGACTAAACATATTGACAAAACCGAAGTCTTGTTACATTTTCCATCTCCGATTCAGTAGAATACCATTCTGGCTTTCCCAGCTTCTTTCCATCTGCGGCCTGCGATCTACTTCATTTGCCTACGATCTACTTATCAGCACCACGTCACCTACTTCGTGTGCCAGGCTCCAGCATGCGAGTCCAATCAGTTCAAGCTGGATGGTCCATGAGCGCAATTCGGCAGTACTTGACGAAACAGAGAACAGAAAAAGCAAAAATTTACCTGTTCAGAGGCCCGATCCCTCTTGAGGGGGTATCTCAAGAGTAGACGAGCAGACAGTGACAAGTCACCCGGCAGAGCCCGACCGAACGTGTGAGGTGTTAGCCGCTAGACCATTGCACCCTGAAATGCCTCCAGAGCTAGGTTATGTACATTGTACTGGCGGATTTCGCACACAATTTCATTTTCCTCCAGAGCGCATTCCTTTGACCTAGTCTCCCTAGTCAATCTGCCTTTAAAGATAACCCAATGTATGCTCGCCCAAAGCACATCGACATTCGCCACCACTTTGTCCGCGAGCGATTGATCTCTGGCGGATCAGGGTACTTAATACACTGTCCAAGCGAGAAGACACTAACTTGGTTGACATGCGCAAGCCGCCGCGGCCCAAGTTCGAATCACTGCGTACCAAATTTTTCGGATCGGTCGTGGCGTCGAGAAGAGTGTTGCGGGAAGCAAGTTGTCAAACGAAGGCGATAGGAAATCACCCGTCGTGAGAAAACGGCGCCACAAAAGCGCGATGGGGTCTGGGGGATTGGAGAGAAAGGGTCTATTTTCTTTTTCCAAGGATGATCACAAACCACGGTTGAGTAGGTTTTTTCATGGACTAGACTAGAGGTCAAATTGGGCAAAATGATTTCGCAGGTCAATCCACCTCCTCTGTGGGCAGAGGTTCATCGATCGGTACTGCGTCCACCGAGCCTTTCGGGGTTGCATCCGGCGAGGCGTTCGGTACTGTGTTCGATGCTACCGCAATCCCTCCTATACAGACAGTCTCAGCTCCCTCGGTGCCTTCCCCGCCCCGACCTCCGCCCTTCCCCGGTTTGCCTCCAGCGCCGCTACATGGAACTTCATCCTCTGGTCCGTGAGCAGGAACGTCGGTCGGCAAGAAATTGGATAAAAGGAAAAGATTCGTGGTGATTCGCGGAGCTGATGTATCAATTAGTCCACGAGCCAAGAAAAAAAAAATGGAGAACCAGAAAGCTAGATGAAGCGAATGGATTTAATCGCCGGGAACGCTTCTCGATACTGGGTCTCCTCCAGTCGCGGTTCGTCGACGCGGAGCTCTTCCAACTCACACCGCGACCTCGCAAAGAAGGCCTTGAGGGCACCGAGCGGATCCCTTGTGAGACAAGGCTCACAGACCCGCAGCTTGCGCAGCGCGGGGACGGCGATGTTATCGAGCACCTTCGAGAGCTCGACGTCGTCCGAGTCCGTGACAAACAGGACGAGAGTGCGGAGGTCGGGGAGCGCCGCGGGCTCTGCGAGGCGGAGGTAGGGCTGCGTGGAGCTGCAGACGGTGATCGTGCAGTAGACGAGGCGCGTCGTCTCGCTCAGGATCTCCGTGCACTCGTGCTCGTAGAGACAGAGCGCCTCGAGGTGGGTGAGCTGGGCCCACGGGAGGCGCATGACGGAGGAGAGGAAGCAGTCGGTGAGGACCACGTCCCTCAGGCGGGGGGCGCGGTCGAAGAGAATCAGCTCGGGCCCATCGTCCATCGGGAGGTTGCTCGGCCCGAATTTTAGTCGGCGGAGCAGTGGCGTGTCACCTAGGATTTGAGGGAGATGGTGAAGATGGTGGGAATACATGACGATCTCGACCTCTTCCCATCGCTCGCAGTGTTTGACGGCGAGGTCGAGAAGTTCCCGGAATGAGTCCATTATACTCAGGGAGAGGGGACAGGCTTTTGAGAGCGCTAGCCATGTTTTTACGAGCTCGAGATGCTCTACATGCCTGTCGTGTATTGCGACGGCGCTCCAAAGAGTCGGCGTGGCAAATGCAATCTGCCGCCATTGTTGGCATATTTGACATAAAAAGAGAGGCGATCCGGGTCCAGCCAGAGGCGTACGTTCGGGGTAACTCGGCAGGAAGTGAATGAAAATTTCTGCCACGATTTCGGGGGGTAAAGTGAGGATGGGGGAGTGACACTCCGACTGGGATGGAACGCTCAATCGAAGTGATGAGATTTGTGAGGCCAAATCTTCTTCCGGTGGAGAGATCTCGTTCATATTTCTCTGCAGTTGACGTGTTATCGCACCCGACGAATTTGAGGGTCTGGAAAGTGGGGCACGCACCACCATCCGGATCCTCTCTGAAATTCTCGAGTCGCTAGTAAATTAGAGCACCCAGATTCTGACTGTGAATGCCCGAGAAACAGACACTGCGAGGCTCAGCAGAGGAGATAGCGGCCGTACAGTGACAGACGCGTCAAGACGACTCGGCTCGGACTCTCGGCCCGATCATTAAAGCGGTGTTTTTGTTGCAATTTCCAACTTGTTCGCTTTCCACTGACTTGAACAAGCGCCCCTGCCACTGTAACACTAACCACGCCGCTCACTCATTGCTACCTCAATCCATTACACACTCTCGCTATATATCTCTACCCCACCACGCCCTCCGCATGCCGTGCCTCCCACAACCTGCTACCTCCCGCATCGCCGCAGTCATGCCCTTCCCGTCCGCACTGCAGCCCGTGCCCGCCTACACGCCGCGTTCCCCGTGCCGCGCACCCTTGAAACGACGCCCTATTCGCCGTGGCTGCTCACAAAGGGGAGTTCCTTCCCGGGTCGATGGATCTCGGACCGCAACGGGGACTGGGAGCGCGTGCACAGCGCAGCAGCGTCTGCACCTTGAAGTGTCGGGCGCTGAACTCGTCGCCACCCCCGTCCACATCCCTGTCCACCGAGCCGCGCGTCGTTTGCTCGCGCGTCAAGTCGATTCGGCGGCGGACACAACTCCTCTCCGCCCGCTGCCGTTGCTGCCAACTCACGTCGCAGGGAGCGGTGAGCGCTGTCTCAAATCGCGCCGACACCGTTCGCAATGGGTCGCGGCTGCATCCTTCGCGTCCAGTCGCGCTGCTGCACCCGTCGCATCCCCGTCGTTCGTTTGTGTCGCATTGCACCTAGCCGCCGTGCGCGCCGAATCGAATCCAATTAGCGGGGCCATGGACTCAAATCGAGATCTGCGAACGAGTGAGTAAGAACGCACTTTTAGTAGCAGAATCAACGCGTATAACTCACCGAAGTCCCAGCAGATTCCGGGGAGCGGGCGACGCAATCGGTGCCGGTGTGTCGTTGGGGTTGGAGGCGTCGATTGGCGGGTGGGTTTCTTCAAGGCGGAGTTGGAGATTCGCATTCCAGCGAGCGGGGGGGGGATCGCGTCGAGGAAACGCGCCGATTGCCGGGTAGGATTCACGCCGAATCGACTCCGTCCTTCGCGGCGCGCTCTGCCTTCCACCGCATCGGCTCCTTCGCGCCAAATCCAATCCAATCCAATTGACGAGGCGGGAAATCAAGTTGGGACCTGCGAGCAAAATCGAGTCAGTAAAAGTGCGTGTTGCGTACCAGAATCAACGCGTAAATCTCACCTGCAGGTCCTGACTCTTAACTCTTCCGACGGAACGGCCGATTCGTTCCGAGGTGCATTGCATCGAGCTTGTGGCGTCGAGGGAGTCGGATGATGGGGCGAGGAGGTCTGGCATGATCGGTGGCGAGATCTGGCGGTGCAGCGCGTCGCGTCGAGTCGAGGGATCGCGTCGCGTCAAGGGGAGTCAAGACAAGACCTGCGAATGGACGCGACAACGCGTGAGTAAAACCGCAGATTTATACCCAGGATTGACGCGTAAAGCTCACCTAATTCCAGCAGTTTGCGGCGATCGAGCGAAGACCACAATCGGCGCCGTTGCGAGTCGATGCCGTTGGGTCGATCGCGTCGGTTTGCGCGGGCCAGAGTCGGGTTGAGGTGAATCGAGAAGTCGCGGCGATTGGCGGGGAGGAATCGCGTTGAATCGAGAGGAGGAATCGCGTTGATTGGTGGGGAGGAATCGCGTCGAAATCGCGTCCAGGAAAGGCGAGTGAGTGAAGACCTGCAGATAAATAATAACATACGTCAGTAGGGAATACATAGCAGAATGAGAATACGGATGAAGTTGACCCGAATCTGCGCGTCGGTGTAAGGAGCTGGAAGCCATAATTTGTTACAACACAACCCGAAGAACAGCGGGGGATTTGCAACCCCGGACAACCAGAACCACCGAGAAAGAGTGCGAGTGCGAATTGGGCCGAGGTAGGGTAAGCAGCGACGAAGCAGGATTTAGACAGAGAGGTCCCGCCCATTCAGAATGAAGTGCGAATCAAACGGGCCCGATTCCGAATGGGTGGATGGATGGATGGATCGCAGATCGAAGCCATCCCATTCACAACAGAAATAACAACGAAGCCAAATGCGGCCGGGTTGAAGCGGACTCGAGTGATGAGAATAGAGTGAAGTCCAGCGCGATGAAACTGCATTCGAATGAATGGAATCAGCCTCAACTGCGGAGACATGAAGGCAATCGAAACGGCATCAAATGGTGATGGACTGCCGGGAACGAGTCGAATGAAACCAGGCCAAGTAAGGAGAAGCAGAAATTGAGTAGAGATTCGAGATTGAAGCGCATCGCAAAGGGATTGCAACAGGCAACAGGAAAAGCCCAAAGTAAGCAGTTCGGCGCGAAGCAAATAGGTTCCGACAAATCGAAACCAGATTGAATCCCGAAGACAGAGACAGTGCAAAATGGAATCCCGGGACCGAGTCAAAAGAAACCAAGAAATTGAATCGAGGTTGAACCCGAACGCGAGCAGCGGATAATTGCAATGGGCAAAGGCCAAAACAAGCAGTTCGGAATCGAATAGAGAGGGGAACCATGTTTAAACGAAACCAGATAAAGAAGAGTTATAAGAAAATTGGAACCAAAAGGCAGAGCGAGCACGTCATGCATGCGGATCTGTTGCAATGAGCACAAATGAATGTGAGGGCAACATCTTGCAAATGAACAATGCCAAGTTCAACTGGTGCAAATAACGGCTGAGAGCAAGAATGAGTCATACATGCATGCATCAATGCAATGCATTGAGCAGGATGCCAACATGATACCAATCAACGACGCGAAATTCAACGAGTGAACGACGCGACACGAGGTTCGCCAATATGAGCCATGATGACCCGAGATGCAAGGGAACAATGAGATGAAAAATCGAAACATACCCGAAGAAGGGGGGAAAAGGAGGGAGATGGTGGAGGGCTGACCTGCGTGGCCCGACGTCGCGGTATATATACCCCCAGCTTATCCGCGCAGCCGTACATCCATGCGGGCCAGTCTCGCCGTGTGTGAGTAAAATGTGTTTAATAACAAAGCATTCACAGAAGATCCGGAGAGCTGGCATAGTCGCGGGGTGCAAAAGTAGTGCCAGGACGAAATACGCGCTGGCACGCGACACGCTACTGCGCAGCCGCACAGCAACGAGGGGCGCGGAGATAGGAACCATGGGAGTAATTCCAGAGCGCAAATGAGCCGAGATCTTGAAGATTTCGGTAGCAGGATTTGGACTGATGTTCGAGTCTTGCGTTGATTTTTCAGTTTTGAATTGGGTCCCAGAGCCCAATACGAGCACGTATAAATTGAGTTTAAGATAAGTGTATTCACTTGGGAGGCCGAAATTTAGACAAGAGACACAGGGGAGGTATAGGGAGGGGTTGCGGCAGAGGATGGAATGCGAAAATATTCATCAGTACGTGAAAACGTGCGAGGAAAACCCACGCACCGCGTGGAATATCCGAGATGTCACTTCCATCAAGTTACCATCACCAAATATACCCGAAGTCCGCTGGCACCTGTTGTATGTGCGAATGTCGTTTTTTCGCCAAAGCGGAAGTCTGAGCGTGCCCATGGCGCTTGATGCTCTAGAACTCCGCAAGCACAACGGATAAACAAAAATATAATTTCCTGTTAAGGAATTCTGGGTAGAGGAAGGACGGAGGGGTAGAAATAGCCGAGACAAGGTTAAAACGCACCGAGTCGATGCCGACCGCATTTCCGCGTGAATCGCCCCAAATACGGCTCCGTGGCATGTCCGCTTCCAATGAAACAAGATTCGCATCACATAACGTGATGTACTGTCGGCAAAAAGCTTCTGGACCCCATTTTTCGGAAAGTGCGTGGAAACACATTTCCCGGCGTTCCGCCGTCCCTGAGGCGTTGATACGCGCCAGATGGGACCGTCCGGGTCCCGTATTGAGGTGGTAGGGTTTTCAGAGGGAGGGAGGGAGAGGGAGGGCAGGGAGAGTCAACGGACATGAGGATCAAGAGCAAGTTTCGGCGCCTTCCTTATACGGCTGAGAGGCGTTAGTACAATGTGCGTTTGTTTGACGCTGGCGTCATCGGCTCTTTCTCGTCGGTTTCCATGTCAAGAATGAAAATTTCCGGCCGTGGCACCTCTCGCCAAGCCTGCGCCGGCTCCCTGGTACCTCGGCTGCAACTCTACTCACTTCCAGTGGTCTCACACGCTCTTCTGCCGCCGAATTTCCTGCCAAAATACTTAGTTCGGGCTCGGTCGAAAATTTCGATGGGGATAGATAAATTCGGCAGGGATTCTGCAGATTCTGCACACCGGTGTGCAATATGCCATCATTCTTGGGGTGTATACGTATTTCACTCAGTGACCTGATTGTTTCTCCTCGTAGTGATCAATTTTTTCCCACCCAAATCAAACCCGAATGGGATTTTAATCTCGATGGGCCGAGATTTTTGAGCCACTGGCATCTTTCCTGCCAGCCCCGAGGGGTGGCCTTGGCACATGCCGGTAGCGCACATCCTGGTGAAATTTCCTCATGACCAAATTCAAGTCAAATATTGAACTTGATTTTTGAACTTGACGTTTTTTAGCAGACATTATAGCAGGTTCGGCGATTTTTTATCAACAAAATCTTACGGAGTGCATCAACTGCGTTATTTGCGAGTAAGTCATCTCCTATGGCCGGTGCGAGCGGGTGCGAAGCGGTGCCCGATCATTTTGAATCTCGGCAAGTTTTGTGATGATTTTGCTCACGTATGTGTATGCCGTCGCGTATTTGGTTACCTAGGTACCCGGAAGGTCCTGTGTCCAGCCCGTATCTCTTCCTTCCGCACCATCACCACCGTGGCTTAACCACGGCCTATTTCCTCCCCCCCACTCTTTGCACAACACCGTTTGCAATGACAATGCTATGCTGGTACACCCACGAGCCGCCATGCAGCGGCTGCGACGTTCTACACGGCGTATGGCTGCCCTGCGAGTAGCGGGAATTCTGGGTGCGTGCCCATTTCGGCTTGCATTTTGTCGCCTCTTGATGCCTTTTTCAGAATTTTTTGCCGCCGGAGGCCAACATCCCGCAACATTCGCAATTCAGCCAATTCCGTGGCTTTCTTCTTCCGCGTTCTCCTGCCGTGGGACCCGCCGCGCAGCGGCGGACGTCAATTACTATATTTAATGACGTCCCGCGAGCAGGACGACACTCCCGGGTGCGTCTTGATTTTGCTTGCATTTTGATCGCTTCTTGACGGCTTTTTTCCAGACATTTACCACCGGAGGGCAACGCTCGGCTGCACTCGCAATTCATCGAATCCACTACTCGCCCATCTTTGTGTTCTCGCGCCGCAGGAGCGGCCGCGCAACGGCGGCGACATCGACTACTATATGTATCGACGTCACGCGAGCAGGGTCGAATTTTCAGGTGCGTAGTCATTACTGCTTGCTTTTGATGGCGTATTGACGCCCTTTTTTCAGAACTTTTGCCGCCGGAGGCCAATGTCCCGCTGCACCTGCAATGCACCGTGTCTCCCGTCCGGTCCCGCAGCCGCCGCGCAGCGGCGGCGACGTCAATTCCTATATGTATCAACGTCCCGCGAGCGGGGTAAAAATTCAGGTGCGTACCTGTTTTGAGTCCCATTTTGACGGCATCTTGACTGCTTTTCCCCAGAGAAAAAGCCGCTGGAGGCCAACACTCGCAATTCGCCGGATTCCCCCCGCGCGCCCACTTCCATGTTCTCCTGCCGTGGGAGCCGCTGCGCAGCGGCGGGCACGTCGATTACTATATGTATTGACGCCCCGCGAACGAGGTCGTATTTCCGGTGCGTATACATTTTCCATTTGCATTTTGATCGCAGCTTGACGGCTTTTTTCAGAAATTTTGCCGCCGGAGGCCAACATCCCCCTGGACTCGCAATTCACCGGAGGCCCCTCTCGCCCGCTTTTGCGTTCTCGCACTGCAGGAGCCGCCGCGCAGCGGCGGCGACGTCAATTACTATATGTATCGACGTCCCGCTAGCGGGGGTAAAAATTCAGGTGCTTACTCGTTTCAGGTCGCCTTTTGATGGCATCTTGACGTTTTTTTTTGAGACATTTTGCCGCCGGAGGCCAACGTCTTCCTGACGCCGCAATTCAGCGAATTGCCCCTCCTCCTTCCACGTTCTCCTACTGTGGGAGCCGCCGCCGCCATGCAGCAGCCTCATCAACTCTTATATATCCATGTCCCGCGAGGGGGGCAAATCTCGGTGCATATCTGTTTTGATTTCCATTTTTATGGCATCTTAACGGCTTTTTTCCAGACATTTTACCGCCGGAGGCCAACCTCCCACCCTACGTGCAACAAGATGTCTCGCATGAATTAATTTCGCATCCAATCCAACCTTCAGCTAAGCTGCCGGGCACCTGCAGCAACGTCGATGACTATACGTATCGACTTCCTGCGAGCTGAGTTAAATTTCAGGTGCGCTCTCATTTCCGGTTACATTCTGATGCCCACATGACCGCTTTTTCCCAGAGAAAACGCCGCCGGAGGTCAACGAGCGGTTACACATTCAATGTCGTTTAATTTCGTGTCCTCCCGCTTCCGGTAACCCAACAGCGACATTGATGACTGTGTGTATCAGCGTCCCGCGAGCAGCCAGAGAAATACTGTATGTTCCCTTCGAAGTCAGATTTCCGCACTTTACTGATCCAATTATCGGTTCAGATCATTCCTGCGTTTGTGCACCAGCGGAGGATCGATTTTGTATTGCGGCGAGCATTCCAGGTATGCCTTTTCTAAGTTCGATCTGCAATACATGCCAAGTACGGCGTATTTCGCACCCTCTGACCTCAACCGAACAATCAATGTCTGCGTTTCCATCCGGATAACCTCAACGTCAAATTCTCCGCTCAATTTTGTCTCCCGCGGTCGAAGAAACAGCATTTAATGAACCTCTCGGGGATTTCGGTCGACATGTTTTCAGTGTGTTACAGAAACCCGTATGTACTTGGGCCAAGGATTTCTGAGCCAGTGGCAGTAGGATTGAATACCGAATCAGTAGTCGGTACTAGAGTGCAAGGTGTATGATTAGCCAAGTCCCAAAATAATCACAAAACCTTTGTGACCCTCTTATCATTCAATACAAACTTTCCTTGCCATGAATACAACCTCTCTAACCCTCCTTGCGCCCGTTCAATTCAGGGCCGGTCTGTTACATATGGGGTAAGAGGGACCTATGAACTTTTTTCTTCTGTCGGCACTTCCCGGGTTGAAAAACAACTCTGAACAAATTTCGAAATATTAGCACGTCTGCGCGTTCCAAAAGAGTTAGGGCTGACGTTGTTGCTTCTCCGAATTCCGTTCTGTGAAGAGCGAGGCAAGCCTTCGGAGGCGCTCGGCACGTTCAAACTCCGTCAAGAAGAAATTTTCAACTCCGCGATCATTTTTTTTGTCGACTACGATTTGTTTCTACCATGAAAACTCGACCTCGCAAACCACCTGAAAGGTTTTCCACCGACGGATTTCTGTTTTTCTTTACCTGAGCTGATCCGACGCATGCCGGCCGGGCGACAACACAGCAATCAGTCCAGTTCAACCACGTCATGCTTCCAACTGACAACACGACGAGCTCAGGCTTGGGCGAAACGATTTTTGCAAGTCAATTCACCTCTTCTGCGGGCAGAGGTTCATCGATCGGTATAGTACTGCAAGCCACGCTATATGGCTCGCTTAAAGCACAACGACATTCGCCCCATTTTATCCGCCACCAGTTTATCCGAAAACGATTCGTTCTCAACGAGATCGGGCTGGCTAGGCCAAGTTCTAACCACCATGAAGGCCAGAATAAATTAGTCGACAGGAGCAAGCAGCCGCGGCCCAAGTTCGAATCACTGCGTACCAAATTTTTCGGATCGGTCGTGGCGTCGAGAGGGAAGCAAATTGTCAGGCAAAGGCGACGGGAAATCAACCGTCATTCTTGGAAATAGAAAATAGACTGTTTCTCTCCAATCCCCAATCCCCATCGCGCCTTGTGGCACTGTTTTCTCACAAAGCAGGATAGGGTAGGTTTCTTCATGGACTAGACTAGAGGTCAGATTGGGCAAAATGATTTCGCAGGTCAATCCACCTCAATCCACCTCCTCTGTGGGCAGAGGTTCATCGATCGGTACTGCGTCCACCGAGCCTTTCGGGGTTGCATCCGGCGAGGCGTTCGGTACCAGTTCGGTACTGTGTTCAATGCTACCGCAATCCCTCCTATACAGACAGTCTCAGCTCCCTCGGTACCTTCCCCGGCCTCCACCCTTCCCCGTTTTGCCTCCAGCGCCGCTACATGGAACTTCATCCTGGTCCGTGAGCAGGAACGTCGGTCGGCAAGAAATTGGATAAAAGGAAAAGATTCGTGGTGATTCGCGGAGCTGATGTATCAATTAGTCCACGAGCCAAGAAAAAAAAAATGGAGAACCAGAAAACTAAATGAAGCGAATGGATTTAATCGCCGGGAACGCTTCTCGATACTGGGTCTCCTCCAGTCGCGGTTCATCGACGCGGAGCTCTTCCAACTCACACCGCGACCTCGCAAAGAAGGCCTTGAGGGCACCGAGCGGATCCCTTGTGAGACAAGGCTCACAGACCCGCAGCTTGCGCAGCGCGGGGACGGCGATGTTATCGAGCACCTTCGAGAGCTCGACGTCGTCCGAGTCCGTGACAAACAGGACGAGAGTGCGGAGGTCGGGGAGCGCCGCGGGCTCTGCGAGCCGGACATAAGGCCGCGTGGAGCTGCAGACGGTTATCGTGCAGTGGACGAGGCACGTCGTCTCGCTCAGGATCTCCGTGCACTCGTGCTCGTAGAGACAGAGCGCCTCGAGGTGGGTGAGCTGGGCCCACGGGAGGCGCATGACGGAGGAAAGGAAGCAGTCGGTGAGGACCACGTCCCTCAGGCGGGGGGCGCGGTCGAAGAGAATCAGCTCGGGCCCATCGTCCATCGGGAGGTTGCTCGGCCCGAATTTTAGTCGGCGGAGCAGTGGCGTGTCACCTAGGATTTGAGGGAGATGGTGAAGATGGTGGGAATACATGACGATCTCGACCTCTTCCCATCGCTCGCAGTGTTTGACAGCGAGGTCGAGAAGTTCCCGGAATGAGTCCATAATACTCAGGGAGAGGGGACAGGCTTTTGAGAGCGCTAGCGATGTTTTTACGAGCTCGAGATGCTCTACGTGCCTGTCGTGTATTGCGACGGCGCTCCAAAGAGTCGGCGTGGCAAATGCAATCTGCCGCCATTGTTGGCATATTTGACATAAAAAGAGAGACGATCCGGGTCCAGCCAGAGGCGTACGTTCGGGGTAACTCGGCAGGAAGTGAATGAAAATTTCTGCCACGATTTCGGGGGGTAAAGTGAGGATGGGGGAGTGACACTCCCAACTGGGATGGAACGCTCAATCGAAGTGATGAGATTTGTGAGGCCAAATCTTCTTCCTGACGTGTTATCGCACCCGACGAATTTAAGGGTCTGGAAAGTGGGGCACGCACCACAATCCGGATCCTCTCTGAAATTCTCGAGTCGCTAGTAAATTAGAACACCCGGATTCTGACTGTAAATGCCCGAGAAACAGACAATGCGAGGCTCAGCAGAGGAGAGAGCGGCCGTACAGTGACAGACGGATGACTCGGCTCGGACTCTCGGCCCGACCATTAAAGCGGTGTTTTTGTTGCAATTTCCACCAAGTAGCAACTTGTTCGCTTTCCACTGACTTGGACAAAGCGCCCCTCCCACTGTAACACTAACGACGCCGCTCACTCATTGCTACCTCAATCCATTACACACTCTCGCTATATATCTCTACCCCGTCCGCCCTCCGCATGCCGTGCCTCCCACAACCTGCTACCTCCCGCATCGCCGCAGTCATGCCCTTCCCGTCCGCACTGCGTCCCGTGCCCGCCTACACGCCGCGTTCCCCGTGCCGCGCACCCAGAAGCACCGCCCTATTCGCCGTGGCTTGTGTGTGTGTGCGGCTCACAAAGGGGAGTTCCTTCCCGGGTCGATGGAGCTCGGACCGCAGCGGGGACTGGGAGCGCGTGCACCGCCAATCGCAACCAGCGCAGCGGCGTCTGCACCTTGAAGTGTCGGGCGCTGAACTCGTCGTCACCCCCGTCCACATCCCTGTCCGCCGAGCCACGCGTCGTTCGCTCGCGCATCAAGTCGATTCGGCGGCGGACATCGCAGGGAGCGGTGAGCGCTGGATCGAATCGCGCCGACACCGTTCGCAATGGGTCGCGGCTGCATCCTTCGCGTCCAGTCGAGCTGCTGCACCGGTCGCACCCCCGTCGTTCGTTTGTGTCGAATTCCACCGAGCCGCCGCCGTGCGCGCCGAACCAAGTCCGATTGGCGGGGGTGCGCGAAATCGGATCGAGACCTGCGAACGTGTGAGTCAAACCGCACTTTTAGTAGCAGAATCAACGCGTATAACTCACCGAAGTCCCAGCAGATTCCGGGGAGCGGGCGACGCAATCGGTGCCGGTGTGTCGTTGGGGTTGGAGGCGTCGATTGGCGGGTGGGTTTCTTCAAGGCGGAGTTGGAGATTCGCATTCCAGCGAGCGGGGGGGGATCGCGTCGAGGAAACGCGCCGATTGCCGGGTAGGATTCACGCCGAATCGACTCCGTCCTTCGCGGCGCGCTCTGCCTTGCACCGCATCGGCTCCTTCGCGCCAAATCCAATCCAATCCAATTGACGAGGCGGGAAATCAAGTTGGGACCTGCGAGCAAAATCGAGTCAGTAAAAGTGCGTGTTGCGTACCAGAATCAACGCGTAAATCTCACCTGCAGGTCCTGACTCTTAACTCTTCCGACGGAACGGCCGATTCGTTCCGAGGTGCATTGCATCGAGCTTGTGGCGTCGAGGGAGTCGGATGATGGGGCGAGGAGGTCTGGCATGATCGGTGGCGAGATCTGGCGGTGCAGCGCGTCGCGTCGAGTCGAGGGATCGCGTCGCGTCAAGGGGAGTCAAGACAAGACCTGCGAATGGACGCGACAACGCGTGAGGAAAACCGCAGATTTACTCCCAGGATTGACGCGTAAAGCTCACCTAATTCCAGCAGTTTGCGGCGATCGAGCGAAGACCACAATCGGCGCCGTTGCGAGTCGATGCCGTTGGGTCGATCGCGTCGGTTTGCGCGGGCCAGAGTCGGGTTGAGGTGAATCGAGAAGTCGCGGCGATTGGCGGGGAGGAATCGCGTTGAATCGAGAGGAGGAATCGCGTTGATTGGTGGGAGGAATCGCGTCGAAATCGCGTCCAGGCAAGGCGAGTGAGTGAAGACCTGCAGATAAATAATAACATACGTCAGTAGGGAATACATAGCAGAATGAGAATACGGATAAAATTGACCCGAATCTGCGAGTCGGTGTAAGGAGCTGGAAGCCATAATTTGTTACAACACAACCCGAAGAACAGCGGGGGATTTGCAACCCCGGACAACCAGAACCACCGAGAAAGAGTGCGAGTGCGAATTGGGCCGAGGTAGGGTAAGCAGCGACGAAGCAGGATTCCCGCCCATTCAGAATGAAGTGCGAATCAAACGGGCCCGATTCCGAATGGGTGGATGGATGGATCGCAGATCGAAGCCATCCCATTCACCACAGAAATAACAACGAAGCCAAATGCGGCCGGGTTGAAGCGGACTCGAGTGATGAGAATAGAGTGAAGTGCAGCGCGATGCAACTGCATTCGAATGAATGGAATCAGCCTCAACTGCGGAGACATGAAGGCAATCGAAACGGCATCAAATGGCTAGGGACTGCCGGGAACGAGTCGAATGAAACCAGGCCAAGTAAGCAGAAGAAGAAGAAGAAATTGAGTAGAGATTCGAGATTTAAGCGGATCGCAAAGGGATTGCAACAGGCAACGGGAAAAGCCCAAAGTCAGCAGTTCGGCGCGAAGCAAATAGGTTCCGGCGAATCAAAACCAGATTGAATCCCGAAGACAACGAGGCAATTGAAACAGTGCAAAATGGAATTCCGGGACCGAGTCAAAAGAAACGAAGAAATTGAATCGAGGTTGAACCCGAACGCGAGCAGCGGATAATTCCAATGGTCAAAGGCCAAAACAAGCAGTTCGGGATCGGATAGAGAGAGGAAACATGCTGAAAGGAAACCAGAGGAAGAAGAGTTGAAAGAAAATTGGAACCAAAAGGCACAGCGAGCACGTCATGCATGCGGATCCATTGCAATGAGCACAAATGCATGTGAGGGCAACATCTTGCAAATGAACAATGCCAAGTTCAACTGGGCCAAAAAACGGCTGAGAGTGAGAATGAGTCATACATGCATGCATCAATGCAATGCATTGAGCAGGATGCCAACATGATACCAACGACGCGAAATTCAACGAGTGAACGACGCGACATGAGGTTCGTCATGATGAGCCATGATGACCCGAGATGCAAGGGAACAATGAGATGAAAAATCGAAACATACCCGAAGAAGGGGGGAAAAGGAGGGAGATGGTGGAGGGCTGACCTGCGTGGCCCGACGTCGCGGTATATATACCCCCAGCTTATCCGCGCAGCCGTACATCCATGCGGCCCAGTCTCGCCGTGTGTGAGTAAAATGTGTTTAATAACAAAGCATTCACAGGAGATCCGGAGATCTGGCATAGTCGTGGGGTGCAAAAGTAGTGCCAGGACGAAATACGCGCTGGCACGCGACACGCTACTGCGCAGCCGCACAGCAACGAGGGGCGCGGAGATAGGAACCATGGGAGTAATTTCGGAGCGCAAATGAGCCGAGATCTTGGAGATTTCGATATCCGGATTTGGACTGATGTTCGAGTTTTGCGTTGATTTTTCAGTTTTGGGTTGGGGCCCAGAGCCCAATACAAACGCGTATAGATTGAGTTTAAGATAACTGTATTCACTTGGGAGGCCGAAATTTAGACAAGAGACACAGGGGAGGTATAGGGAGGAGTTGCGGCGGAGAACGGAATGCGAAAATATTCGTCAGTACGTGAAAACGTGCGAGCAAAACACACGCACCGCGTGGGATATCCAAAATGTCACTTCCATCAAGTTACCGTCACCAAATATACCCGAAGTCCGCTGGTGCCTGTTGTATGTGCGGATGTCGTTTTTTCACCAAAGCGGAAGTCTGAGCGTGCCCATGGCGCTTGATGCTCTAGAACTCCGCAAGCACAAAGGATGAACAAAAAGTATAATTTCCTGTAAAAGAATTTTGGGTAGCGGAAGGACGGATGGGTAGAAATAGCCGAGACAAGGTTAAAACGCACCAGGTCGATGCCGACCGCATTTCCGCGTGAATCACCCCAGGAACGGCCCCGTGGGACGTCCGTTTCCAATTCAACAAGATCCGCATCACATAACGTGATGGACTGTCGGCAAAAAGCTTCTGGACCCCATTTTTCGGAAAGTGCGTGGAAACACATTTCCCGGCGTTCCGCCGTCCCTGAGGCGTTGATACGCGCCAGATGGGACCGTCCGGGTCCAGTATTGAGGCGGTAAGGTTTTCAGAGGGAGGGAGGGAGAGGGAGGGCAGGGAGAGTCAACGGACATGAGGATCAAGAGCAAGTTTGGGCGCCTTCCTTATACGGCTGAGAGGCGTTAGTGAAATTTGTGTTTGTTTGACGCTGGCGTCATCGGCTCTTTCTCGTCGATTTCCATGTCAAGAATGAAAATTTCCGGCCGTGGCACCTCTCGCCAAGCCTGCGCCGGTGATACGCCGTACTCTGTACAAGCTTGAAATCGTTCATTTTCGCGATCCTTACAAGTCTGTTAAAGCTTGCTAAGGACATAGTAAATACTAGAGGATGCTAGTCTTGAAGCCTGGGACGGAGCATTAAAGTCCCGAGATGTGTTGATTCAGTTAAACAAGAGCCGGAGCAGTAGAGTAATCTCCAAACGGTACCTCCAAACTGGGGCCGGAGAAGGTAACTTGAAACGAAAGGGCCAAAGCTGAGGTTAAGGACTCACCCGGCAAGGAGCATCTGAACACGGTGCTACAAGCTCGGTGTCAATACCAGCACTAGGATAAATACCAAAGGCCAATGGAAGGAACTAAGAGACAAAACTAAGAGAAAGGCTATGCGTACGCGCCTGGTTGAGATTACAAGGACAAGGCGCGCAGATCTCGAGTTGAATAACGGCCACGTGACTAAGTCGCGTCACGACGCGACGCGCTCATAAGGATCAGTCAGGTGGACATAAGAAGCTTACTAAAAACAAGAGAGCTCTGTAATACGGACAAGGAACAACCGAGGCTCAACCTAGCATTGGAATGGCTGAGGAGGAGAGAAGCACTTGGGTCGATGCTTCTTATGGACAACAGGACATCTGAACACTGACCAATCTGTCTAAATGGCGGCCACACACTCGCTTCAATGTAAACTTATAAATCCGCTCGTTCATCCGTTTGTAATCTTAGAAAACCAAGTAGCAGTAGTATATAAAGCTCCTTCAAATGTAGTAGACAGATTAGTGAAGCCCCCGTTATTTGGCACGACTAGTGGATATCAGCTTAAGAGTGCAGCCTAAACAGCTGACTTTTGAGACGCCTCTCGTCAAAGTCTTGTAAACTCAGCCTTACTCGGATACAAGGGTTCCAGTAGCTCCGGGTCTTCGGCTCGTTACGCATCTATACTGCAATTAGGTGTTGGATTTCTGTTAGATTGAATAGATTGGATTTTCGAGACCTCTTAAACAAGGATTACCTTTTACTTGAGAACAACTTGCATTGGATTATAGCCTTTGAAGTGGTTGGGACTAGTACCTTCCTTTGAAGCACTAGGGGCCATCTATCAGTAATTGGGAAACAAACTTAAAGAACTTAGAAACCTTTTCTGGCCGTCTGTGGATTCCCACCTTAAAGCACGTTGTAAAACGGCGCGCATCGAGAAACCCTACCCTTCTCAT